>NW_004624820.1:9363930-9430766 GCF_000247695.1 Heterocephalus glaber | reverse complement strand
TCTCTCTTTCTCTCTCTCTCTCTCTCTCTCTCTCTCTCTCTCTCTCTTTCTTTCTTTCTTTCTTTCTTTCTTATCAAATTCAGAACCTTGCGCTTCCAAGGCAGGCACCTTCCAAGGCAGGCACCGGAACCACTGAGCTAAATCCCCAGCCTTGTTAGCTTCTTTCACCCTCATCCATGGGATTTTATACTTTCAAGCCTCTCCTCCACCTAAGCCACTTTTATTTTTTATTTGGTTTTTTGAGACTGAGTCTTACTATGTAGTCCAGGTTGGCCTTGAACTCACTAGGTAACCCAGGCTGGCCTCATACTCTTAGTGATCCTCCTGCCTCAACCTCCAGAGTGCTGGGATTACAGGTGTGTGCCACCACACCTGGTTCAGCTACTTTTAGTTACCTCTTCTTTCTTAATGAAAATAAAAACCCTAAGACAGGAACAGCCTGCTATCAACCTGTAGGTACTGGTGTCCATTGCTATTTCTTCCCCTTCTCATTAAAAGAGAATGAAGATCCTCTTCCCGCGGAAGGTCAATGTTTTCTTGATGTGCCCCGTTTGGCAGGAGCTTGGCCTCAGCCTCCCTTCTGCCTCACCCTGGGCCCTCCTCCCCTGGCTCAGCCTAGACCACCACAGCCTCCACCCTGGCCTCTGCCAGCAAGGGAAGAACCTGCTTACGGATCTCTGCATACACTTCTCTCTGTGCTGGGAGCCCTGCTTTTCACCAGACATATTCCCACTCATCTCTTAGATATTTGCTTATATGTTCCTCCCTCAAAGAACTTACTCCCTGTCCTCGCCCTCCTGCTTAAAGTAGGTGCCCTGGCTAATATCTGTCACTAATCATTCTTAACTTTTACCACACAGCACTTCCCTTAATCTAGAATTATGTATTTGTTTGTAACGTGTTTGTCTGTCAATCTCACTAATCTGGGAACTCCGCAAGGGCAGGAACTAGCTTCCGGATTCACCCAATGGTTTCCACTAGGAAAATGCCTGCCTGGAGGAGGTTTTTAGTAAGTGCTTCTTCACAAATAGATGAGTGGAGGTGGCGAGAGGGAGCACCAAGGCGAGGGGAGCTGGGCTTGACCCTGCGTAGTGGGCTCCCAGGGGCTCTGTCCCATTGGGCCAAGCTGCTTGTGAGGTTTGAAGCACAGGCCGAGGGTGGGGCTAGACTTTATCTTGGAGCACAGCCCTAACCTCAGATGGTGACAGAGCTGGAGCCGGCAGAGGTTTTGCAAACCATCCCGATTGCAGAAGAGCAGCAGTCTGTGAGACAGGCGGGTGGGGCCTGTGCTTATCTCCCAAGCGCAGTCCTAACCTCAGACGGTGACCACGAGGAGCGAGCAAGCGTTTTGTAAACCGTCCCAATTGCAGCAGGGTTGGATGGCCTGGCCATGGGGGACAGGACCACTAGGTGTGAGCATGACAGGGGCGTGGGCACTTTGGGCCTTCAGGGTGAAGCCTGGCTCACTGTGCGTAGGGCTGGCCTCTCTACATTAGAGCCCTGCTTCATTCTCAGAGAGAAGTGGGAGGTCACAGCAAACAAGTGGGCGAGACTCTCCCCATGAGGAAGCCTTTCCGCTGCCAGGTCCTAGGACTCTTCCACGGCTCCTGGAAGTCACACTGGCCATTTTGATAAGTCAGCTTGCAGGCTTTTCCTTTCTTACCTTTTCTTCCCATGGAGAGAACTTGTCATGTGCCACTGAGGTCTGCTGAGGCCAGGCCAGGCCTGCTTCTAGAACAGGGACCATCAGAAGTCCTGTCCAGGTTAGGCCACTCTCACCTGGATCAGCCCAGGCTGAGTCCAGGAAGGAGGTGTCTGCCTGTGAGGGGTGGTGAGAATTCAAGAGGCACACACAGACCCTCAGCCCTGGCATCCCCTGCACCTCCATCCCAGAGTCCCCGCACTGGCCTGGAGCAGGGTGAGGGGTGGAGGTGAAGAGGCCCCTTTCCACCCACAGCCCAGACCGGGATCTTGCAACATTGGGATGGGGGCCCTGGGGGCCCGGGTGTGTGGCAACGTGGAGGGAGGTGGGAGGGAGGTATGCATCAAGGGGGCAGCTTTCACAAGCCATGCTGGCCACGCCACTGACCTTGGCAGACTCACCTTGGGCAGCTTTCTCCCTCTTCAGGCCTTCCTCCTTGCAGCTTTCCTGTGACCCGAAATCCTGTCTCAGCTCAAGCCTGTCATCCTGGTCCTCAGTTCTGCTTAAGAAGGAAAAGTGGGCCCAACTAGGTTCTAAAGCAGCAGGCATGCGAGTGTGCTGTTAGGGCCTTGGTTTGCTGGTTTTCAAAGGTTCCCAATCCCTCATCCTGATCCTTTCACTAGACAGGCTCCCTGTCCCTGCCTGGGCTCCTTTCTGTCATCCCCTTTCCCTAGGGACGGCTCCAGGAAGCCAGCTCTCTGCCCTGCCCAGTCCTCTTGGCAGAGGGAATAGAAATCAGTCATCTGCAATTCCTTTCTGCAGCCAAGGAGGTGTTTTTCTTGCATCCTCTCTCATCCTTTTTCCAGTCAGCCCCCCACACTTGGGTTCTTCCCCAGATCACTGGATATCTTTTGCATTTGCTGTTCCCTCTGTTCCCCACCCCCAACGGCATATCTGCCTCCTTCTTGAGAACTTTTAACTTTTAATTTACATGTCACTTCCTCCAAGAGGCCTTCCTTAACTTCCCCACATAAATAGCTTTCTCAGTGAAGGTTGAATAGAATACTTTATTTATTTGTTTGTTTGTTTGTTTTTGAGACAGGGTAGCTTGCTTTCTTTGTATCTCAGGCTGGCCTCCAACTCACTATGTAATCCAGGGTAGCCTTGAACTCATGGCAATCCTCCTGCCTCAGCCTCTTGAGTGCTGGAATAAAGGTGTGAAGGAACAGGAGTTGGAGAAAGCTTCTGGAGTGGGGAAGTGGTGCATCTATGTCTGGGAGCTGAATAGGGTGAGCGAGGGAGAACTGGAGGGGCCAAAGAAGACATTAAGCACACTCACTGCCCTTTTTTTCCTACCACTTCAGCTGAGAACTTGTCTTATTCTCAGAAAAGATGACAAACACTTGTTGACTACATTGCTTTGGCCCAAACTAGCTGAGTTGAGCCTGAAAGCCCCCTCCAGGCTGTGGGCCTCCCTGGTGGAGTTTTCTCCCTGGGACACCATCTGACAGAAAGGGGGAGGGGGGGTGTTTAATGCTGCACTTTGTATTCTGCTGAGGTCTTGCAGGGGAAGTGGGGATGTGGCTCTTCAGATTTGGTGCCCTGAGGAGGTGCAGGTGGGTGGGAAGGCTGGGAGGGGACACAGTTCTGAGCTGTGGGAAAGAAACTTGGGGTCAATGTTGAAGCAACCCAGGTCCCAGCATCCAGTACCTTGAAAAGAAGTCGGGGGACAGTGGTCGAGCTGAAGAGGAAATCCGGAGGTTGAGTCACTTACCAAGTTCTGTACAAACCCCCCTTATGCAACGCATCCCCCTGGGCCAAAGAGAAGGTGAGAGGATTCTCCCAGGCGCCCACTGAGATGCGTCCCCCATCTAAACTCAGACTGCTCCCGTCAGTCCCTGTACCTGAGTGTCCAAACTTTGGGTCTCTTTGCCCAAACAAGACCTGGGGCAGGGGGTTCAGGATACAGAAGTAGGAGAGTGGGTGCCTGAGAAGGGAGACAGAGGCTGGGAAGGAACTGAGTCCTGGTTGAGGTAGATCTGGTACGCAGGGATGGGAAGTCTCTGCCACTGGGGGTTGGGGGGAGTGGAGGAAAAAGGGAGGGAGGGAGTGAGAGAGCATGCTGGGATGATCCAGGTACAAGTCTCTCTCCCTCTCAGAAAGTAATTCTTTGATGTTCAACTCAGGCTTTCCCAGCAGTGGCCAAGGACAAACGGGACCCCTATTCTGTCCAAGTCTGACCTGTCAGACAATTCACGCTCAGGAATGTGGTTTCCGAGCGCCACCTGTGCCCTGGGTCTTTGGGGGAAGTTGTGAGCACAGACTCCGTACCAGGTGCCAGGCAGTAAGGGCACTGAGGGAGCTTTAGTGGCGTCGCTCATCACCTCTAGCCCTCAGCACTTTATCTATAAGATGTGGCTGCCACTATCTTGCTTGTCTGAGGGTAAAACTCACCAGAGAAGTTCTTGAGGTCTCTACCAATACCTCTTGAAATCTGTGATTTTATGGAGCTAATTTTGATTCTGCCTCTAAACAGTCAGTGATTCTGGGTAAGTCCCTAAGGCCTAAGGCCTCAGTTTCCTTATTTGCAAAATGAGAAGTTTGGCTGAGATCTCTGAGGACCTTTCAGTTATAGCAAACTGGAATAATAAATACCCATGCTTACTAGGTGCCACATAACACATTTCTCTATGACTATAACAACACTATGAGATGAGTATTAAAATTACTCCCATTATGGGCTGGGGATTTAGCTCAGTGGTTCTGCTGCCAGCCGTGCAAGCGCAAGGTCCTGAGTTCGATCCCCGGTACCAAAAGAAAAAAAAATTACTCTCATTTTGAAGGTGAGGAAACAGGCACAGAAAGGAGAAGTAACTGGCTACAGGTCACATAGCCAGTGAGTAGCAGAGGGGATACAGACTTCAGCTCTTAGTTGCTATAGAATTCTGCTTCCTAGGCTATAGTTTTATGAAATCGAAAACGCTCTCAATTAACCATGTTCGCACATACAAGTCAGGCCTCATGGTCTTTCTGATTCCTCCCCCTAGCACTCAGAATCTCAAGTTTTAGGGAACAAGAGCCCCAGGGGATGAGGGATAAAGATTGGAGTAGGTGGGTGAGAGCAATGGTGGGAGATGTTAGTCCAGTAGACCGAAGCTGTGGAACTGGAAAGAGGGGATGATGGCTGGATCAAGGGTCGAGGGATTGTAAATGTGGCAGAGTTAGCCAGCTGTGGTGTGGCACACCTGTAATCCCAGCACTTGGGAGGCTGAGGCAGGAGGACTGCCTGAGTTTGAGGCCAGCCTGCACTACATAGTGAGTTTAAAGCCAGCCTGGAAATGCAGCAAAACCCTGTCTCAAAAGAAAAAAGGCAAAGCACTCAGGAATTTCCCCATAGTCACCTGGGGCAGGACCTCTCAGACCTATACCCTATGGAGAGAACAGCCTGGAGTGGGTACTGGGATTGCCCTTAAAGGCCGGGCTCTCTCAGGAGGGCATCCAGAGGAGGTGTTGGGTCCTGCGTGGGGGTAAAGGGGAGCATGGCCTTAGCTAGCAGAAGGACAGAGTGTGTGGGTGAGGGATAGCAAAATGGGTGACAGAGGAGCAGAGTGACAGACACAGGGCCCAGCTGCGTGGCCTGTAGGGAGAAGGCTATGGGCTGCCAGTGTGCATTCCCACACATTCGTCTGGTCGCTGAGGTCTTCTCACTCTCTGTGTCTCACACGCGCGCGCACACACAGCCTCGCCCAGCGAACACTAAGTCACAGTGCAATTTATTCAGCCACAGAATCTTCATGGGTCCTGCCCCCTCAGCTACCCTGCCACCCTGGTCCATCGTCATGTCTTAGGCTTGGCCTGCAGAGGCCTCCGAGGTCCCAGCAGGGTGGGGTCTCCAGGGTCCAGCCATGGGTCTGGTACCCACAGTCCATCAGCCAGGCTTAGCTGCAGCCCCCCACACCCTTGATGAGGTTGGCAGCCTCAGGGATCTGGCGGAAGAGGTTGCGGAGGGTATCCAGCTCCTGGGTGAGCTGCTCCACCCGGCTGCGCAGACGTTCGTTCTCGGCCATGTATTCCAGCACCTTCTGCTGCGTCTCCAGAATGCGCCGCTTGGCCTTGTCCCGGCTCTTGCGCACTGCGATATTGTTGCGCTCCCGCCGCAGCCGGTATTCTAGGCTGTCCTTGTTCACTGCCTTCTTGCCTTTGTGTGAGGGGCCAGCTGGGGAAGGCGCCTTGAGGAGGGGGCTGCAGGGGGCCCCAGCAGCAGCCAGAGGGGCCTGCAGGGGAAGGCACAGAGGGACAGAGATGAGGGCCCACCCGGAGGCAGAGTGGAGGCAGGAATCCCAGCAGCCAGGCACACTTGGGACACCAGGCCAGCGCCTGTCTCCCAGGTCAAGGCAGTCCTTGATGATCCTTCAGGCAAGGACACTTTTCCTGCATCATCTATGGCAACTCTCCTGTTCTACAATCAGTAGGCATTTCCTCTTCCAGAAGCAGGTGACAAAGAAAGAAGAGGGCATGGTGGGCAGCAGGGAAGCTGGTGGGCTCAGCTTGCCACAGGGCCTTCAGGACATGGTGATGTTCAGGGCGGAGGAAACTCACAGTGGCAAGGGGCAGCTCATGGTATGGCAGGGAGCACAGAGCCCTGGGTGGGTCAGTTTCACAGAGCAACACCAAACCCAGACTTGTCAGCATAAGCGGGACCTGAGTCCCCCATCCGTGCCAGCCTTAGTCCAGCCCCTGGGTGCAGGAAGAACTGACTTGCTCTTACCTTGAGAACGCGAAGGGGCTGGCCGGGTGCTGCCAGGGTGGGGGGCAGGTGCATGGCTGTCTGCCCACAGTGTGCCACTTGGTACTGCAAGGGATTGTAGCCACCTCGGCTGGCACCTCGGCTGCCCTCTGGCCCCCGGGGCTCCTCCTTCACAGCCACAGCTCTGGGGTCGTAGCTCCCTGGACTGCTGTAGATGCCAGGGCCCAGCACCTTCCTGTCTGGGCCGAAGGTATGTGGTGGGTAGGCGAAGGGCCGTGGGTCAGGCGGCAGATAGTGAGGGAAGGCAGGGGTTCCGGGGCCCTTAAGGCTTCGGGCCTCAGGTGCTGGCTTCATGGCAAAGAGGTCGGAAAGCAGCTGTTCCTCCCCAGACTCGATGTAGGCAGAGAGGTCGATGGAGGCCTCATGCTCACACATGTCCCCCAGCTCCCCAGGCCCCGCTCGGCCCCCTGAGAACTCAAGTGGCGGCTGGCCACCCCGGGGCTCACATTCATAGTAGGTCCCGTGGGACATGGCCGGCCCACCCCTTTCGCTCCCCACCCCTGGGCCCTGCTCTTGGGGCACCCCTTGGATGCTCAGCCTACCCTCCCTCGATCTCCCCCTGCCCTAGATCTGCCCTCGATCTGCCCTCTCTGGTCTCCTTTGTCACCCACTCCTGTGTGGCTTCTCTCCTCCCTCTTCTGCTCTGGTTCCTTTTCCTTCCTCTGTAGTCAGTGCCTCTCTTCCCTCCCCCCCACTCCTTGGGGTAGCTCAGGGAGGGGCAGGGCACACCCCAGAGGGAGGGATGCAGACCTTTGAGAAAGGGGCCCCCTTCCTTGTTTAGCAGTTGGGGCGCTCGCTGACGTTTTTGGGGAATGCCTCCCTTCTCCCCGTTAAGCCCAGAGAATTCCAAATCCTCACTGAGGGCAACACCTCACTCTGAATATCCTTCTCCCTCCAACTTCCAAAATGTTCTGTGCAGAATGAGATGCCAAGTCAGAGCCAATAGAGAGAGCCCTCCCCAATGCCGACCCTGGCTGGGTCTGAACTCCTCCCTTGACCGGCCTTCCTCCCGGTCCCCCAGTTCCGGGCTCCACCTACCCCCCGGGGGCAGCCAGTTCCATGTGTGGCCCCACCTCCCACAGCATTCTCCTGGGTGCAAGCCAGGAGGGGTTTAGGAAGCAGTAATCTTGGGGACCCTGTGGCCTGGTGCAAAGCATGCTTTGCTAGTTCTTTGCACAGGGTTTGTGAATGGCTGAGATGTTAACGTGTTTCCCTGTGTAGGCATAGCTGAGTTGCCTGGTCAGGACTTGGGCTCAGCTGTACTTTGGTGACTCCAGTGTCTCTCTCTTCCAGTTGCCCTGCTCTGCAACAGTCTCAGGCTGGCACTTCACCCCCACTCTGGGCTCAAGACTCTGCCTCCCACTTCCTGTGCCCTGGGGTGCAGGCTCAGGAGCTCACTGCAGCTCAGTTTGCTGTCTTTCCTTTTGCATGGCTGTTCTCTGACCTCCAGACCTTGTCTCTTGGGGCTACTTCCTCTTGTAGGTTTGAGAAGCTTTCTCTTTTGTCATCACTTCTTCCTGGGGCTCTCTTTTAGGTTCTCTAGGAGAAGCCCTTGGCTCCCTCTCTGTACTTCTTGGCCTTGTGCTGCCCCCCACCAATTTCCCTTTTCTCTTTCCTTGGGAACCCCTGGTCCTTTTCTGTCAGAGCCACCTACTCTGGCTCTGCTTTTACCTGCTGAGTTTCATCTTCAAAAGGGGCTGCAGGTCCAGTGAAAAGAAAGATACATAGAAATGCATTAGTGGCTCTACTGTCAGGAGCAAACGGTTTAAATGCCCTTTGGGGCACTTTATAAGTTGAGCACCCAGGGGTCTGTGTCCCTGTGAGTGAGCCACAGTGGGGCAAATGTGGATGGGATCTATGTGGCATTGAACACTAAAGTAAAAGATGCAAATGTAACTTGCTTACAAGTCGGGCAAGTTACTCCTCTAGATAGCATCTTCCTTCCTGTCCTCCCTATTCCCTCACCTGGTCCAGGTGCTCTGTGCACAATTTGAAGTATGGCAAGATATGCTGAGAACCCCTGAGCTGGCTTGGGAAGATCTGCATGCACTGGAGACAGATTTCAGGAAGCAGATGGGGAGATTTCTTCTCTCCATTTCAGATCTTGGTACCATTTCAAGTAGGTATCAAGGCCAGGCAACTTCACTTTGGTGACAGTGTCTCTCCTGACCAGTAGGTGGCAATATTGGCCCAAAGTTTGGGACTTAAGGGGCTTCTGTGGTTTGGAATAAGGACAGCAGAGGGCACCTCTGTCACCCTGGCACTGGCTAAGATTTAGGCATTGGGGAGGAAGGGGAAAGGTGGCCAGGATGGGGGACTTGCAGTCAGGTTATGAGGACGGTGGATAGCCTGGGAGGGCTGTGCCAGGGCCTCATCTCAAGGAGAAGAATTCTGTCCCCTCCCTCTCTGACTGTGAAATAATGTTAATGGTAGGTGTTTTTAGATAAATCCTGTTTTTCAGTCATAGTCATTGTAAATGTTCACTTTCCATGCTGACAATCTTGCTGTGAGTTATGCAGGAAAGAAGGCACAGAAGGTAGTTTTTTTTTTTTGGTCCCGGGGATCAAAACCTTGGTTTTTGTTTTTTTGCTTCTTGTGGTTAATTCCCTGGAGCACATCCCCAGCCCAGAAGGTAGTTTTTTTTTTTTTTTTTTTTTTAGAAAGTAGTATTTTTAATCCCTGCCTTACCAACAAGGAAAACAAAGCCGAGAGGCTGAGCTGTCCAAGGTCACCTGAGGATGCCTTGCTGAAGTCAGGAAGAGCCATGGGCTTGCTCCTGAGATGGCTCAGGGCTAAAGTACTGGGGCAGGGGCTGGTTACTGTGTGACTCAGAGAACTCCTTCGCATCTGTGGGCCACTATGGGGAGAGGGTGTCTGCGTCAGGAGCAGGGAATTGGGTGCTGGAGGAAGTAGGGAGAAGTGTAAAGAAAGCCAGCAGGAAATGAGAAAGCTTGAGGCACAGTGAGATAAGTGATCCGGGCTCCTGGCCTCCCTGGAAGGCTGGTGCTGCCCACACACTGACATCAGTGTTTCCCAGTAACTGAGGGCTTCCTGGGGGCAGCCAGACTGTGGGCGTCAGGGCAGGGGTGGGGGCCGTGGTGGGGGTAAGGAGGTGGGAGAGCAGGGGCTGAAGATTCCTGCTCCGGAGAGGAAAAAAGCCTTCCCCAGTCTGCAGGACCATTTTCCCTGCACAGCTATCCTCCATACTTGTTGGGTTATCTTAGTGGTTTTGTGACAGGCCTCTTTCAAGTACCACCTCCTTGGACAACCAAGGATTCCCTAAGGGGAGGTGGCCAAGCCTGGCAGTGAAATGTCAGTGAGAACTGGGCTCCATCCGGCCTCTGTCACTTAGCTCGGTGACCTTGGGCAAACTGCTGAATCTTAGCTGTGAGACAGCCGGAGTGATGCCTCCTTCCTAGGGTTGTTTAATAGACTTTGAATAAGATAATGTCTGTGAAGCAACTGACTTCAGAAAATGTTAACTCTCCTTCCTTCCTTCTTCTGGCCTCTCGCTGATGTTTTACTTGTCTCTGAAGCAGACACATACCCGGGGAAGTGGTATGATGCTTCAATTTGACAAGTATTTTTGAGCACCTAGGTCCCAGGCATGGCACAGGCTCTGGAGATGCATGGGGACCAGCCCTTCAGGTGGAGTGGGGAGGCCACAGGGAGGTGGCTCTGAGACGGAGAGGTGGCCAGAGTGGCCAAGAAGCGCACACCTCTGTGACACAAGCATCTTTGCTTCTCCCCGACAGGCCATTTGTTCTTTGAGGGTAGGGTAAACTACTTCTGATCACTTCAAGTAAAGTGATCATATTTCCTGAATTAAAATTAAGGACAAGTGGATTGGCATGTCTGAATATTTTATGGGGGCAGAAAATATTTGAAGTCTGCACTGAGTTGGAAAATTCAGGAATAAATTTGCTGTTTCCACAGCATATAGCAAAGCCAGAAAAAAAATTTGTTGAGTGACTGTGTTAATAAATGAATGCATAAACACCTATGAATTTAGTGACTTCCAAAAGGTTCCCAAATTCTCTAAGGTCAGAGCATCGGAAATGCCTAGCACTATAGTGACTGGCAGGGTTAAGACAGGGAAAAAGCTCAGGTTAGCCAGGGAAGTAGCTCAGTGGAGCAGCGCCTGCCTGGCAAGCGGCAAGATCCTAAGTTCAATCCCTGGTACTGGGGCGGGCGGGGGGATAAGCTCAGGTTAAAAATAAATGCCTATTGCCCAGGAGGAGACCCACATTTGCCCCTCTGACCAGGTTGAGATCAGCAGCTGTGACTTTACGCAAAGAGAGGAGCCCCTCAGGAACAAATGTCTGTGCAGTGAGAGTGCCCTGGAGAGGGCTGGACCTGCCAGAAGGGGGCACCACGGGGGAGACTGGGCAGGCCAGGGAGAGTAAGTTTATTGGGCTCAGAAAGGTGGATGTGTCTTCTAAGACAGCCTCCTGCACAGCCCTGGCCTCTGCCCTTCGGGAACACCCTGACTGAAGTTTGTGACTGAGAACCGTTTTGGATTAGGTCTCAATCTCTCATTCATATTCGCTGTCTGTCTCTGTCTCTGTCTGTCTCTGTCTCTCCTAAGCAGATGATGTGACTTGCCCAAGGACACACAGCTGATTAGTATCTGGCCTCCCTCTCAGGGTCTTAGGGACGGCAATCTGGCAGCCTGCCTGGCAGAAGGACAGCCACCCAGCAGGAGTGGAGGGGCCAAGCCAAGACAGGAGTGGGGGTGTCCTTCCTGCCTGTGTCATCTTGGTGTCCCAGATGGTGAAGGGCGATGTCTTAACATGTGCCACCTCCCACAGGCTGTTCGTCTGTCAGCAGTGCTGGCTCTCGGCTGATGCTGCCCCAGGAGAGAACAGCAGGAGGACAGCCCAGAAAGGAAGGGACAGAAGGAAGGAGTGGGTCGAGTCCCATCACCTTCCTCTAACGGTTAACCGAAAACATCAGGAGGCATGCAGCTACCTTAACTCTTCCTCTTTTTCCCTAGGCCTAGTCCAGTGATCCTCCTGGTCTTCATCCCAGAAACTGTCCTGTTGGATGGTTCTGCATAGCTAAGTGAGCCAGCCTCATTGACTAGCGGGCTCCTTAATGCTTTGAGTCTCTCTTTTATTTTGAGATAGTCTTGCTATGTAGCCCAGGCTGGCCTTGAACTTCAGCCTCCTGAGTTCTGAGATTATAGGCATGTGCCACTGTACCTGGCAATCCTGAGTCTAATTATAGAAGCCCATCAATTCCTTTCCCATTTGGCTCAGCACAAGAAGACTTTGCTGCCAGGTTTTAGGGACACCATCCCCTGCCTTTACCTCACGTGACTCAGTCTGGTGCTGTCCCACTTTGTGATGATGAGTATTATTATTAGTTCTTCTTTTGCAGTACTGGGGATTGAATCCAGGCCTTAGACATGATAGGTAAACACTCTACCAAGCACTCTACTCATACATCTCCAGTCCCCCTTCCCTTTCTTTCCTTTTATTTTTGTGCCAGGGATCGAACTCAGGACCTTGTGCTTTCGAGGCCGGCAGTGGAACCACTGATCTAAATCCCTGGCTGTTTTTTGAGACAAGGTTTCTCTGTGTAATTCAGGCTGGCCTTGAATTCACTATGTAGCCCAGGTTGGCCTCGAACTCATGGTAATCCTCCTGCCTCAGCCACTTAAGTGCTGGGATTATAGATGTGTGGCCCACACCTGGCCAGTGGTTGATTCTTTTTTCCCAGTTGATTTGCAGGCTCTCTGGATGGTGCACAGAGTAGGAATTGAACAACGCTTCAGGACCCCATAGAAAGAACGCGAAGGAGTTGTTTGAATGTCCAGGCCCTAAGTTGCTGGGAGAGCCTGAAGGTACAGAGATCACGAGCTTTTAGGAATCCCATCCTTGAGGATATGTGGCAAGCAAACACTTGACTAAGGAAAAATGCCTAGTGACTCAGTTTCAGAAGGTCATTTAATCATCAACACCACTGATTCATTTCCATTTAAAATTTTATTACATTAAAAAAAACCCTCCACAAAACAAATGAACAAAATTCTAAAACCCAAACCAACTTTTTGACAAGATTATTGTCAAGGGTCTAATTCTAACCCCCCCAAACAACCTTACATTTAAAAAAAATCAAAAAGAAATAGAAATAACAATATAGGGCCGGGGATTTAGCTCAGTGGTTCTGGCGCCTGCCTTGCGAGCACAAGGTCCCGAGTTCAATCCCTGGTAGCAAAAACAAAACAAAACAAAACAAAACAAGAAATAGAAATAACAGCATCAAAAATATTTATCCAAAAAGTAAGGCATCCACTTTACAAAAAAAAATAATTGAAAGAGGGAAGAGGCTGGAGGAATGAGAAGGGAGAAAGAGGAAGATGGTCCCTGGTCCTCCAGGGCTCACTCCAGCCTGGCTGGTGTCTTCTCTGAGGGGCCACAACTCAGCCCTAACCCAGCCTCTTACCAACGAGGGGTTAGGCAAGCTGGGTGGGAAGCTGGGAGACCCTGCCTGGGCCAGGAGGGGCTCCCTGGGTGTTCCAGTTTAAGGAGACGGAATGAGGGGTCCTGCATTGGGATAAGAGGACTCTGTGTCCTCAGGATGGCAGGGGCGGCTGCAGAGGCTGCAGGGCCAGGGTAAACAGCATCACCTTCCTTTGGAGCACAGGAAAAGGTCAGAAGCCCACATACCCCAGGGAGGACACTTGCCTGAGGATCCCCAAATCAGGCACCATTTTGCCACTGCCTTCTCATCCCATCCCAGAACGGGGGTGGTGAGAGCAGGAGAGAGGAGTTACGTGAGGGTCAGCAGTGAAGAGGAACAGGCCTTAGAAAATGCTCTCCCAAATGGACCCCAGGTTGTGGAACAGGCAGCTCTGGGGAGGTAGGAAAGCACCCTTCCACCCAGGGAAGGCATTTAATACCAGGTCTGTCCTGTGGGTAAGAAATAAGGGAGTATTTTTAGGTCCAGTTCTTGGATGGAAGGTGACTTAAGGCTGGTTTGGCTCTGGTTTCAGGCCTGAAGGGCCTGGGGATCCTTCCTTCATACCAGGTCCCTGAGCCAAGGTCCAGAGAGGAGGAAAGGGCATGACAGGAGGGGCCAGCAGCGTTGGCTCCATGAGGGTGTGTGGGGCACAGGCCCAGGGGAAGAGGGTCACTGCCCCTTTCCATGGAGTGGGGACCAAGGAGGAGCTGAGTGGTGTTGTCATTAGGAGACAGCAAGAGATCCACTGCACTGGAAGTAAGAAGTCTTTCTGGCTTCAGGAAGCTTTGGCACCACACCGGGCGGGGGTGGGGATGGAATGCAGGGGGGAAGGGGCAGGGCTGGGTTGCTGCAGTCTTTCCCACAAGCCTGGCTCAGGGCTGGGGTGGGGGCCATCCTCCTCCTCCTTCCTCCTTCTCCTCTTCTTCCTCCTTCTCCTCCTCCTTGTGGAGGAGCTGAAAGCAGCCTTTCTCCAGCAGGGAGCCAGGGCGGATGGTGGTGGAGGTGGTGGCACAGGGTGGGAAGAGGACAGAGGGACACATCTCCTCTATTTTGGGGTCTATGGTGAAGAAAGAGGGTTTGAGTCTCTCCAGCTGATCTTTAGTGGTGATGGATTTGTGCAGTCTGTCTGCCTCCTCTCTCTGAACTGAGGCTCCCTGGGGCTCAGGAACGGGGAGGGAAGGCAATAGCAACCTCAGCTTGCTAAGAGGCATTGGGGGCAGAGGCCTGGAAAGTGCTGCAGGGCACCCCTGGCATCTCTGCTCTCCTCTAATGCTCAGGGCAGCCCTTGTGTGGGGGCTTGGGCATGGGTCTGGGGTGAGAGGCTGGTTCTTTGGGTACAGATGTCAGTATTTTTGTTTATAACTCCTCACCCCCTACACCCAGGTCCTGCTCGACAGAGGAGAGGGTGTGTGTGTGTGTGTGTGTGTGTGTGTGTGTGTGTGTGTGTGTGTATGTGTGTTGGGGGGCCCAGGCAGGGAGGCAAGGCAGGAATGGGGAGGAAGGAGGGTGTAGTTAGCTGAGGGGAGGGCAGTCCTCAAGCCCTCAGTCTTGGAGCTGCTCTTCCAAGTCTTGGTCCTTGGTGGGTGCTGGCTGGTAGGACTGCCGCTGCCCCTCCGGGTCCTCACTTATGCCCTCCATCCCCAAGTCTCCCTCCTGTGCCGGGTACACGACCACGCACATCTTCTGGCTCACCAAGGTCAGCAACTCTATAGAAGACCACACAGAAACCAGGTCAGTGCCGAACGTCCTGCCCACCCTTCCAAGCAGCCATGACCTCAGCCAGTTCTGCTCCAGGTTCCACCTCACAGAGCAGCCCACGACTGTCAGAGATCCCTCTCCAGGAGACGGCCACCATGTCTGTCTCTGGCATCATTTGTCAGCTACCCTTTGCGCATCAAGGCCCAGCCTTTCCCTTTTTCAATGCCCATTGACCAATTCTCGGGTCCACACTGGTCTGCACCCAGCCCTGGCAGCTCCTGTGGGATGGCTGGTGGCTGCCAGTGTTCGAAGGACTGAGGTTCCTGTGGAAACTTGAACTGTTCTCCCCCCAGAAGTCTCTGGGAAGGCAGCTGCCATTCCTGCCCTGCCTCATTCTCCAGAGCCCTGAGGGCTCAGGTAAGGTGTGCCCAGGTGGGGCTCCTGACCCTGATCCTGCTGGGCTCTCCCCGTGCAGACCACCCCATCCCAGCCCAGGAGCCCTAGCCACCCAGAGCCTTCATTAACTCACCAATGAAGTCATTAAAGCTCTTGGGCTTGTTTTGCCAATAAACACCCAGGAAATAGACAGGCACTCCTGTCAGCATGATGGCCAGGCCAATGCCACACACCACCGGCTCTGACCACAGGCTGAAGATCAGCAAGAAGGCCCAAAACAGCAAGTAGATGATGGGGAACAGCAGGCTGACCTGTGGAGCAGAGGCACTGTGAGCTGTGTGTGGCCCCCACTGGCCCAAGGTTTAGGGGCCCCTCTTCACCCACACCCTTGAAGCAGAGGCCTAGGCTTCACTCAGCTGTACCCCACACCCCAGCCTCTGAAGGGTGAGCAGGTGAAATGTCAATGAATATTGGTGAGCTTGGGCAGTGGGACAGGAAGGAGATGGAGACCAGGGAAGGAATGTTCCTCATTGTTCATGTCCTCCCCCACCAAGGTAGAGTTAGATAAAGCCTCAGCATCCATGCCCAGTGCCCATGGCAGCCAGAGAAGCCATGAGAATGGAGAGCTTGGTATATCCTTGATGAAGCCCTAGGTGGAGAGGGTGGCAGGCAGGCAGGAAATGACCTGGGTCTGGTTTCCACCCATTTTAGGCAGGGCCTTCATCCGGGC
Source organism: Heterocephalus glaber (assembly GCF_000247695.1). Next base: position 9,415,025 of record NW_004624820.1, on the reverse strand, counting down.
ACACCATGGCAAATGCCCATCCCTCTCACCAGCATCAGCCCCAATTTGTTTCTCTCAAGTAATGTGAGAAGATAAACATGCCAAGAGCCAAGAAATCAAAACTTTAGCTAGCATGGCCTAAAAAAGGGTGGGGCCCTGACTTTAGTTTAGAAAACAGCACCAACTCCATGGGCTTCCCCTTTCCTTGCTGGCCACATATGGGGGGTCCCTAGACAGCCCTCTTCTGGACTCTAGGGGTCCCTTCTCCTCCCTGTCTGCCCCTCTCAGAAGGGAGATAAGGATATTCTTCATCTTCTTCCCTCGCAGCTTTCCTCCTTTTAAATTTTCTTTCTTTTTGTGGTACTGGGGCTTGAACTCTGGGGCTTGTGCATGGTAAGTGCTGTACCGTAAATTACGTCCCCAGTCCCTTTTAAAATTTTAGGAAGGTAGGTAGGGCTGGGTCTTTAGCTCAGTGGCACCACACCTGCCTCGAAAGTGCAAGGTCCTGAGTTCGATCCCTGGTACCGACAAAAAAAATTTAGTAAGGTAGACTTTGTGGAGATGGGAAGGGAATCTAGGGATGGGGAAGGTGGAAGGGAAGAGAGGGGAGGGGAAGGGGAAATAAAAAAGATTAAGATTCGATATCCATATTGGGCTGGGGATGTAGCTCAGAGGCACAGCTCCTGCCTGGCAAGCACAAGGTTCTTAGTTTGATCCCTGGTACCAAAAAAAAATTTGATAGACATATTAACCAATTCCTCCTGATGAATGTATTCATTATGAATAAAAAACATGTGCTAATAATTCTTCTTCTTTTTTTTTTTTTTTTTTGTACCAGGGATCGAACTCTGGAACTTGTGCTTGCAAGGCAGGTACTGGAACCACTGGAGCTAAATCCCTGGCTCTGATAATTATTCTTTAAATTTTGAGACAGGATCTTGCTAATTTCTCTGGCTGGGCTCAAACTTACAGTCCTCCTGCCTCAGTCTCTCAGAGTGTTGGGACTACAGGCATGTGTCACAATGCCCAGCTGCCTCTTTTTTTTTTTTTTTAAGGTACTGGGGATTAAACCCAGGGCTTTCCATGAGCTACATCCCCAGCACTTTTTTTGTTTTTTTTTTAAATTTTGACACAGGGTCTTGCTAAAGTGCTAAGTTGCCCAGGCTGGACTCGAAGCAGGCAGTGGAACCACTGAGCTAAATCCCCAGCGCTCAAACTCATGATCCTCCTGCTTCAGCCTCCCAGAGTGTTGGGATTATAGGCATGCACCACCATGCCCAATCCTCTCAGGTTTTCTGAGTGGAAGAAAAATAGTAGTGAAAATAACAGTGGAGAGCTGAGAGATCTGGAGAGCCCTCGATTTCTCAGCTGGAACAATCTCCTAGTAGGTTCAGGTCTCTATTTCTAGAGAGTTCTGGCCTGTATCACTCTTCTGTTTTGCAGAACTCAGCTTTCGTGCATATCTTGTTCTGAACAACCCCATCAGTTCCTTTCCTAACATTATTTTTGTAGCAGTCATTAAGTTCACTAAGCACAGTAGTGTACGTAGGGTCACAGGAGTTTGAAAAGGGAGGCTGAGTGTATAGCTCAGTGGGAGAGTGCTTGCTTGGTGTGAGTGAGGCTCTGGGTTTGATCTTCAGTACTGTTCCAAAAAAAAAAAAAAAGGTCTCTGGAGGACTGGAAAGCTTCCAAAAAGAGGAGGTACTCGAGGCCCATTTAGAAAATGGTAAGAATATGTTTATTTATTGTTTTTGAGGCAGTGAATCACTTTGCTGCCCAGCCTGGGATCAAATATTGGCTCAATTGATCCTACTGCCTTAACCTCTCAACTAACTGACTACAGGCTGCCACCACACCTGGTACAGTTAGAACCTAGACAGGCAGATGAGAGGAAACTCATTCTGGGATGCAGACATCCATCTATCTGGAGGAAACGTTGGAGAGACTGGAGAGCCCTGAAAACCCAGCCAGACTCGAAGACTTGGAGTGGTAGGAAACAATGGGATGCCGTGAATTGAAGAAAGTAACATTTAACCCACTTATTTCCCGGCGGCCATTTACTCTGGTCCTGTCTCCAGGGGAGAAAGGAAATGGCTGTCCCCTCCACACATGGCCCTTGCTACCATGATCAGATCAGATTGAATCAAATAAAGGTGACAGCAGATCCCCAAAGAGGTTCTCTCACCTTGATAGGGCGAGGGATGTCAGGCTTCTGCCAGCGAAGGACTATTTGTCCAGCAACTGTGACCCCGTAGAAGAGGTAGTTGATGAAGCCCACGTAGTTGATGAGCGTGTACATGTCGCTGGTGACCAGCATCAGCAGGGTGGAGATGCACTGGGGAAATGAGGGGCTCACTGGTGATCACAAAGGTACTCTAGAGGCTGGAGGAGGTTCACAGGGTTGGGCACCCTGGTGTTACCTGGCTCTGCGTCAGTCCTGTTCTCATTTATATCTCCCTTAGTTATAGTTAAAGCTAATTTCTTTTTTCTTTTCTTTTCTCAAAAATCCTTTGAGAAGATTATTAACTGAAGATTAAGGCTCTGTTCTTGCCCTCATCCTTTTCCCCTGGCTGAGTCATCTCATTTATTTTCCTTCCTTTTCTTCTTTAAAAAAATTTTGTAAACAGTTGCACAGCTGGGTCCTATTCTTAGCATTCTGCAAATATTAACACATTTAACCCTCATAACATCCCTGTGAGGTTTTCTTGATGGAGGTCACTTTCCAACTTCAAAGTTATCTCTGTGACTCTCCTAAAGCAAGCCATGCTTTTCTCTCTGGTAATCTATGAAGGTCAGTAAAAGGGTCAGTTCTCCTGTGAGATCTGATGGTGAAAAAACTTGAGAAGATGTTAATGGGTGAACAGGACTGACTCCTGCTGTACTCGCCGTGCAGCCATAGTAAGGCTCAGTGGAAAAAAAAAGCCCTGTGGTCCAGCGGGAATACAGCCTTCTCTTGATAACTCCATAGCTAACCAATCAAGATGACCTTCAGCCTGGGCCTGAACATTCTGATATTTCCCAATGGTGTACAATGCCCTTGGCTCCCCAAGCTCTGTTATCCTGATTTCTGACCACTTCTTCAGTGGACCAAACCCATTTTTAATGTTTTATTCAGGACCCGGAAGGAAAAGAAGAATAACCTAAAAGACTCAATGGGGATAAGTCTTTGCTCTTTCCTTTAGCTCTCCTTAAATGATTCTACTCCAGGGACATTTCACCATTTCTTCCCTATCTCAAATTTCTTTTTCTCTACCTTTAGTTTTATTGGTCTTCCTCTTTTTATGATATCTCTTATTTGCTGTACCCTCAATGCCAAATTTATTTCAATCACATTTCTCAGGAGACTGGCACAGTGTCCTGGGCAAGAAGTTGGGAGGGGGAGAGGTGGGTGTTCCTTGAACAGCCAGGAGCAGAGGCCCAAAGCTGTACCCCTGTGGTTACAGGCACCAGGAAGGTCCAGGGGATGGCTGTGTCTTTATGAGGTGGTCACTTCAGTCTGTTCCCAAAGGGTGGGAGAATGAAAATGAGCCAGGCTGAGAGCTTCAGGTGTTTTGGACTCAGGGTCTTTCCTTATTATAGCTCTTGATATTGATAAGGCTAGTGAATCCATCTGCCAGATTACCTAAGGCCCAGGAAAAGTAGGGCCGACCAGAAGGGTGGCAGGGTATGTGTGGGAAGGGTGAAGCACCAGTGGAGTGTAAAGAGAGGGAGGGTGCACATGGGACCCTTACTGTAAAGAGGAGGGCTGGGATTGGCGTACAGCGCTTCACGTGTATCATGGCCAGCACGCTGGGAAGGTGGCCTTCTCTGGCTCCAGCAAAGAATAGCCTGGCAGGAAAAAGAGCAGGTCAGCTGGGAACAGCCCACAGGCCACCAAGCCAGGGCTCCTCCTCCACACCCACCTCCATCCACACAGCAGCACCCTCCTCCAGGCAGCGCCCACCTTCGCGTGCACACCTGGAAGCCCCCTCATCCTAACGCAGGCACAGGCAAACCAGAGGTGGCCAGTGGATAGGTGGGGAGATCTTGGGCTGGTGGAGACACTGTGCAGGGTCTGGCTGGCTTGGGGCACTGTTACTCTGTCACCCACAGTGTCTGGAAGGCTGTAGGAACAGCCCCTCTCCTAGAGCCTTCATCCCTGTACAAATGTGTCTTGCTACCCTCCAGGGGTACAGACTCCCTGAAACGCTGGAGTGAACTACACATGGAGAAGTCTGAACGTTTCTCATGGTACTCAGAGATTAGGTGCAGCTGTGTGTCTGTGTGCGTGCGCGCGCGCGCGCGCGCGCGCGCGTGTGTGTGTGTGTGTATGTGTGCTCACGCGCAGGTGGGAACCTGAGGGAAAAGTGGAGATGTCCTGGGTAGCAGTTACATGGCTCCCTGAAATTGTCGAACTCATCCAGTTGAACACTATGCTCTATTCATATTATTGTGTGTAAATTGTACTTAAAATGTATACCTTCAGGGCTACTTATTCTGTTCCCAAGAAGCCAACCCAAAGGAATAAATAGAGTTGGTGAAAAGTATATATACAGAGATGGTAGGAAAAAAATGGAAATATCCTAAATGCTTAAAAGGATGAGACTGATTAAATAAAGTATGGTCTCTCCATAGATGGAAAATGATGAAGCCTCATCAATGTTTTTGAAAAGAATTGATTACATGAGAAGATGCTCATAATATAATGTTAAATGAAGACTCTGTGATTCTAATTTATTGACAATTTTTTATGAGCATGTAAAAATACACTAAAATGCTTCACTAAAATCCTGGATGGTGGAGTTATGAGTAGCTTTAATTTCCTCCCTCATACTTTATAGAACAATAATTTTTTTTGGTGCTGGGGATTGAGTCCAGGGTCCTGTGCACACTACACATGAATTCTACCACTGAACTATTATCCCAGCCCCTAAAATAGGACATTTATAACCAGGACAGTTATTTTTAAACCTTTTTTAAAAATTAAACTTTTTATTTTGAGAAAAAAATTCACATATAGTTGTAAAAAAAATAACACAGGGAGATGTTATATACCCTTTACTCAGTCTCCTCCATCAGGACACTGCAAGGTTATAGTACAATATCACAACTAGGATATTGATATCTAAAAGTCTTGTTATTACCAGGTGTGGGGGCACACACCTCTGGGAGACTGAGGCAGGAGGACGGGAAGTCCATCCTGGGCATCCATCAAGTCCAGCCTGGGCAATTTAGCAAGACCTTCTCTCTCAAAAATAAAATAAAATAAAATAAAATGGGGGCCGGGGATTTAGCTCAGTGGTTTCACCACCTGCTGCGCAAGTGCAAGGACCCGAGTTCGATCCCCGGTACCTAAAAAATAAATTTAAAAAAATAAAATAAAAACAGGCCGAGATAGGGTCTTGCCATGTAGTCCCTGGCTGGTCTTGAACTCACTATGTAGCCCAGGTTGGCCTTGAACTTTCAATCCTTCTGCCTCAGCCTCCCCTCAAGTGCTGCTCCAATGCTGGGATTACAGGTATGGGCCACCATGCCCAATTCTAAAAGTTATTTTTATTTATTTATTTATTTTGGTGCTGGGGATTGAACTCGGGTCCTTGCGCTTGCAGCAGGCGGCGAAACCACTGAGTTAAGTCCCCAGCCCCTCTAAAAGTTATTTTTAAAGAGAGAAATTGGCTGGGCATGATGGTGCACACTTGTAATTCCAGCACTTGGGAGGCTGAGGCAGAGTCACCACAAGTTCAAGATCAGCCTGATCTGTATAGTGAAACTGTGTCTCAAAAAAACAAACCCAAAATGGGGGTGGGAGTGGGGCGGAGAATGAATGAGAATAAGCCAGATGTGGTGGCGCATGCCTATAACTCCAGCACTCAAGAGGCTGACCAGTGTGGACTATGTAGCAAGACCCTGTCTCAAAAATTTTGCAGATCCTCAGTACATACATAAATACACACACACATATGAAAAGAAAAAAGATACGGAAATTATAACACGAAAAGCAGCTAGCCCTTTGCTGGGCATGGTGGTAGATGCCTGTAATCTAGCTACTTGGCTGAGCCAAGAGGATCACAAGTTCAAGACCTCATCTCAAAATAAAAAAAACATAAAAAGGGCCGGGGTATAGCTCAGTGCAAGGCCTTGACTCTATTTCCAACACACACACACAAAGAACCATTTCCTTTTCCCTCTTCCAAGAGAAAATACTATAAATTGTTGTCATTTACATATTAGTGCAAAATAGACCACTTTTTCTTTTTTCTAGGGAAAGAAGCACCTATGGGAAGAGAGAAAGAAGACGGTGTGATGAGGACAGAAAGGCGTACTAGTAGCATGCTGGGAATTCTGAGGAGAACTGCCACTTACTTTGTAATTGGTACGTGGAATAATGGCAGTGTGTCCAAAGTGTGGGGACCGGCTCCAAGTGGGGACTGGCTCCAATATCCATAAGCAGTGGCCCCCTCATGAACTACCTGAGGCAGTGTCACTACAGGTAGTTCATGCAGATGCACATATCCCTGCCCCTCTCCCATGTTACTCTCCTTAGTGCAGCCTCATGCACCAGACTGAGCTCAGGTACTCTGTGGGCCTTCACATGTACACAGCCAGGGTCCTGCATCCACATCCCTCCTCCAAATGCAGCCAGGACCAAGTGTATTTGTCCAATAGCACTTGCAAGTGTCAAGTTCAAAAGAAACAATCCTTGCCCAGCTGACAATGGAGGAGACAATGGCATTTAGCATAATACATACCCGCACACACTTTGACTCCTAGGAAGGATCACCTCTTCCACACCCCAGAACATAACAGAGTGGAAGTGAGGACAGAGGAGGAAAGAAAGAAGGCACCGGAAGATGAGCAGAGGAAGCTGGGTGGGTGAGATCGAGCCTCTGAATCAGAGGCTGAGCATACCACACGCCACTGTCTCCTGCATGCACATGCAGCTAGACCACATGCACACAGACCGTGGCATGGCCTGCCTGAGGGACAAAGCCCAGTCTAATGCTACTGTGGCCACTCTCCTCCATAGGTCCAAGGGAGCCTCCCGAGTCACTCATCTTCCACTGCTCGCCTTCTACTGGGGCCTCCAGGTGGCCAGGGCTCCTGTGTAACAGGCACATGAGGTTGCTGTGGATGCATCTCTTAGGGTTCTGGGCCCAGAGGACATACACATTTCCTCTTTGCTGCCTTAACTCCTGAAAACATGGTAGTCCATTGTCATTTCACAGGAATTCCCCCTTAATGTGACAGGTGGCCTTGGAAGTAGTTGAGTGGGGCTGTGCCCCAAGGGCAAGGGGCTTTCTAAGAACCTGGGTGGTCTCCTTGGACCACATATGTGGAAATCATCCAGTATCTATCTGATGGCTTCGAGAGAACATTCTGGAAGTGGCAGGAAGGGATATGGGGGCAGGGTAAGGGGAGCAGATCTCTGGATGTGTGGAGCAAGAATGAGGGGGTCTAGGGTACACTCATGCTTCTGGGTTCCCAGAGAGTTCTGGGGTGGAGACTGTGGCTGAAAGGCTTTCACTGACAAATACTTTCCACTCTTCTCCAACCTCTCACTTCATGTTCTCCACCTGAGCCTCGTGGTGGATGACAGCGGCTGCCTGTTGAGTGGGGAGGAGCCCTGCATTCTCAGGACATCCAGGGTGAACCCATCCTACATGCAGTCTGGTTCCAGAACACTCATGGGAGGCCAGACCCACAGGCCCCTGCAGACACAGACAAGCCCACCACAGACACATGGAGCAATGCACACAGCAGAGCTGCCCCAGCTGGGGAAGGGCCCAGGCAGCACTCACCGGGAGGAAGTGAAGAGAGATCCATTAACTCCTCCAAATGTGGACAGGGCAACTGAAATGGGCATGATCCAGGCCATGACCCCTAGAAGCTTCTCTCCAAAAGTCTGGGAGGGAAAAACAAAAGCGGAAGTGGAAAAGGTGAGCAGCACTCCTCATCTTCAGCTTGCTCATCTCTGCTGGAGCACCTGTCTCCCGGCCCCACTGCTGATTCTCTCAGCCCCTGCCTGCACCGCTGTGTCCATGGTGATGACGGCACAGGCTCTGAGAAAGTAACTGAAGAGCATTATGCTGCTCATGTTAACATTAATTAGCTAACATTTATTATCCTTGTTTTAGGGATGAGGGAACTGTGGCAACAGTGATCAAGTGGCTCACCTCAGATCATACACCCAGGAAGAGGAGGGCCCAGGGTTGGGGGCCAAGTGGTGTAAACCCAGGCCCCAAGTACCCAACATAATTTCTCCACACTTGTGAATCAGGCAGATCTCAGTCCAAATCCTAGCTCCCCCTTGAGCAAGGCTTGTAAATGTCCTGCCCCAGTGCTTCCGAGTAACTGAACCTAGGGCCTGTTGCATGCTAGGCAACTACAGGGCAACATCTTCAGCCCCAGGTTTGTAGTTATTATTATTATTATTGTTGTTGTTGTTATATTCTTCAGACAGGCTCTTGCTGCGTAGTCTAGGCTGGCCTTGAACTCATGGTTTTTCTGCCTCAGCCTCCTGAGTGCTGGGGTTTATAATTTTTAGGCTCAGTTTCTCATCTGTAAAACATGCATGATTCTTAACTCACAGGATAAGAATTTTTAACCAGTCACTACTACAGTTGAGAAAGCCAAGGCTGTAAATCTATAGATAAATCTTCATGGACCCAGGAATTATAAAACGCAGGGGACTAGCCTTCTCTGTACACTCTGAGCCAGTTTTACAGCACACAGCTGGGGAGTTGTCTAAAATAGCTGTCCTGCTAGAGAAGGCTGTTGGTCATAGGAACATGGGTGCTGCCACGGGGGATGGCAGGGTGCTTTCTTCATGTTCTTAGAGATGACCTCAGTGACGGCACTGTCTGGCAGGGTGGGGTCGTAGCCCAGACTGAAGCCAGGTGAGGGAGCAGCCTGGCTCCTAGGCTTTCCTCAGATATCCAGGACCCCAGCCCCTTGGATCTGCATGATCTTCCCCAAAGAACACAAACTACTCCAATTCTGAACTGCTTACCAGCACCCACTTTTCCCTGATGAGCAGTCAGCTTCTCGGTTCCCAGAGAGGAAACAGAGGTGGAGAGAAATGGTGTGCCCTGTGCAAGGTTCTGTCTTTGTGAGGAGCAGCCTGTCTCCTTTACACAAGCCTCACAGTCAGAGTTTAAAGTGCACTACGTCAGCAGCCAGCAGACTTGCTCTGTAAAGAGTCAGATACTACATATTTTGGCTTCTTAGGCTGTACAGATTCAGTAGTAACCACTCAGTTCTGCATGGTAGCTGCTCTGGGTATAACCAGCCATCAGTTTGCTCCTGGACACTTGAGAATCCCATGTTGAGGACACACATGGATTCTGCACTGAGGACTTGGGATGATTTCCAATTCCACAAGCTCATGGATCAGGGAAAAGTGAGTGGGACTAAACAGGCAAATCTATGTCACCATTCTGGGTTTGTTTTCTTACCACAGCGACTGCGTTTGATGCCAGCAGCTCCTGGGGGGACATTGCAGTAACATACGCGACATTGGCAAAGACATACACAAATGTGACCAGTGGGATGGAGATGAAGATGGCTCTGGGAAGGTTCCTGTAGAGGGAGAGGAGGTGAGAAGGAGGCCTGTGTCTGGGATGCTGCTTTGGCGAGGGGTCTGTATGAGGGTAGCCTTGCTTTGCACCTGAGTGGTGCTTTCTGTACCTAGGAGGTGGGCTTTATCTAATCAGGGCAGAATAATTTAAAGGTAATGAAACAGCTCTGGCTGGAAATACATTCCATACCTGCTGATGTCTTTTTGACCCAGATCTCTACCTTTCCATCTGCCTCAAGACATAAGAACTGACCTGTCCTGCAAACAGGATGCCCAGAGGCCTTGTGAAACACAGGTCATTTGCTAAGGCAGTGGGGTTATCTAGCAGTTTTCCGCTTTTAACCTGCTCTGGGACAGTCACAGGACCCTTTCTCCCCTCCTGGCAGGGTGGATGGCAAATGTTTTAAGTTCCTGAGAAATGAACTGTTATGTCAGGAGAGACCAGAGCAGGGTCAGGATGGGGGCTGAGAAGTGGGTAGAGCACATACGCTCCCTTTTCCAGCATGAAGTGTTATGGGCTTTCAAGGGTGAGGGGAAGAACTGGGCTATATCAACTCACTTGTAGGGGTCAACAAGTTCCTCAGTCACATAATTAAGAAAGTTCCAGCCTCCATAGGCAAAGGAGCCCTGAAGGAAAGCCAATGCGATAAGGCCGATGTCTGGTTCTTGGAAATTCTCAAATGCATTCTTTGGCTCGAGCCAGAAGTATTCTCCTGTGGATACAATGGGTAGGATGCTGCTCAGAGAAAGTCTAGGCTCAGCAGCTCCCTCCCTGCCAGCTCTGTTTGGTCTCTAGTGAACTCACCCTACTGGAGAAGCAGGGGTAAATGGAGCAGGGAAATCCACTTCTAGGGATCTCCCAGTACCTGGTAACCATAAGCCCAGCGAGGGTTCAAGTTCAATGCACAGTTCTGAAGTGTATCTTTTTAAACATTTTTAGTTTTATTATACATGTTTGCAGTTCATGCAGTTTACAATCATCTTGGGGAGTGGTTAGATGTACATACCACAGCTTGTTTTTTTTTTTTAAATCCCCTTCCCCTTCTCTCCACCTCCCTCACTCTTCTACCAATTCCCCTAGCCCATTTTTCATTCTCGTTGATATTATCTGTCTTAGCTCATGTTATGGCATATAATGTTTACATTAACTGAGGCTATTACGTTCTTGTACATGGCAGTGTTTCTTTTTATATTTATTTATTTGTTTGTTTGTTTATTTATTTATTTTTTGATACTGGGAATTGGACTCAGGTTCTTGCACTTGCCCAGCAGGTGCAAAACCACTGAGCTAAATCTCCGGCCCTAGTGTTCCTTTTTTAAAGGGTAAAGTTACTTGGAAGGATTGGCCATAGTACACGGTGGGGTGGGGTGGTGGCGGGCGGGTGTCTTGCTGGGCTTTGGAAATACAAGACTGGAGTCACTTGCAGTCTCCTGACCACCTTCCCTGATATTTAAATTTGTCCATTTCCATGAAGAAAGCATGAAGAACAACCCGTTCGGACAGAAGCTTCTATGTTATATTAGTTCCAGCTTGTCTTGCTTGTTTTGTCTGTATTCTATTTCTTTTTAAGGGGTGTGTTTGGTCTGATTTCAGGGCCCTTTAGTAAAGAGCCTTGAAATTAGATTCTCAGTACTTAGCACAGTGTCTTGCATACAGTGTGCCCTCAAAATAGGGTGCTGGGCTGCAGGTATATAGCTCAGTGGTAGAGCAATGGCCTCGCATGTATGAGGCCCTGGGTTCCATTCCTGGCACTACTAGAAGGGAATCTTGTTGAGATTGTGATGAGATATAGTGTAACTAACAATATTTATTAATCTGTAACCAAGCATTTGGACAGGAAATAAGGAGATTAGTGTGATCAGGAGAAAGGATTGAGAACAGATTAGGAGGAACTCACTATCTCTGAAAAGATAGCACAGTGGTTTCCTTAAGTTTTAATTCCTGAAACAAATAACCTGCCAACTGACTTAATCCAATGGATTAAAATAAGGAGGCACATTATGTAGCAATAACTTGTTTCTTGAACAAAACTTTCAAATTCTCCCCACTGCCTTCGGGGCCCACGGGCAGGTGGGAGGTCTCTCTCTCTCTCTCTCTCTCATCTGATTTTCTGTGAGGCAGTGATGCTGAGCAGAGCCTTGTGTGCCATGGGTCCCATGGAAACCAAGTACAGACAGCCTTGGAAAAGATCAAATCCAGTGGGGAATGTTGGCAGGGGCCCCAGGAATGCAGAGCTCTCTCTTGCAGAGATGAGTAATTTTTGAAACACAGAAAATTCTCTTCTTTTGTTCTCCATTTTCAGATATGGACAAGATATGATAGACGTCCAGAGCTTCCCTAAGTTTGAGGCAAAATGGCAATGGAGTCAGAGGTCCAGGGTCTTTACTTAGCTGTTTTATAGCCTAGAGGAGAGTGTGGGGAGACAAAACTTAGCAAGCCTTGGAGGAGGTTCCTTATCCTCAACCACCTTGGTGAAGATGGTTTCTCATCCCCTTTGACAAGCAAGTGAAGATGAGCTCTCTCAATGGCAGAACCAGGAAACCCTAGGGCCTGGATGTGCAAGAGGTAGAAAGTTGTGTGGGGCCCTCTTATTCCCATGACACTCACCTTTGCATATCTGTACAACCCCCATGATGATGATCAGGGCCAGAGCCAGAAGCTTCCCAGCTGTAAAGATGTCTTGAACCCGGGTGGCCCATCGCACACTGGAACAGTTGACCCATGTGAGGAGCACTGAAATGACAGAGCCCCAGATGTGCTCTCAGGAGCACGTGAGGTGCAGGATGCCCACTTCACAGTAACACAAGTGCTGCTTGTTCCTGATGATGTGATTTTAACAGGTGAGCCAAACGTCTTATAAGCTCAGCCCCAGTGGCCAGAAACTTTGGTTCCATTGATAGGTTACAAATAGGGATTACATGCCCCAAATCAGCACTCGGTCAGAGCATGCCCTGTCCAGGGCCAGAAGCCAGAAGCAGCCAAGAACTGGCTTGAGGGGTAAAATCAGCATCAGAGCACCAGGGTGGGCTTGGTATTCAAACCACTGTCTGTGCAGGTAGAGCCCTGAGCAGCTGGTGGATCTTGGATGTTACCTTCTTGAGCCTGATTTGGGGACCACAGAGGTGAAGGCACTCTTTTGTGACTTAGCTTTTCCAGATATAATCTATATTTAGTAAACATTCATCTTTTTTTTTTTTTGGGTACTGGGGATCAAACTCAGAACCTTGCACTTACGAGGCAGGTGGTAGCACCACTGAGCTAAATCTCTGGCCCAACATTCATCTTTTTAAAGATGAGATTTAATAAATATATTTAATGGCACCATCACTATCACACTCAGTATACAGAACATTTTCAATGCCACAGAAAGTTGTCTCTATGTTATGTTCCTCTGTACTCAGCCAATCCTCTCCCCTCATTTCTGGCAACCACTAATTTGATTTCTCTCCTGATAGTTTTGTCTTTTCCAGAATGGTGCTTAAGTGGAATCATAGACTATGTAAGCTTTTGTGTCTGGCTTCTTCAACTGAACGTAATTCCTTGAAATCTATTCATGTTGCTGCATAGATTAGTAGTTACTTTCTTTTTATTGTTAAATGCTATTCCATTATATCGATGCATCAGTTACTTTTCTGTTCTGGTGGACATTTGGGTTGATCCCAATGTTGGGTTATTATGTGATAAAGCTTCTATAAGGACTTGCATACAAGTCTTTAAGTGGATTGTAGAGGGCTTTCATTTCTCTTCATTAAAAAAAGTACCCAGAAAAAAAAAATACCCAGAAATAGGATTCTGGTCATATGATAAATATACACGTAACTTTATCAGAAATGCCAAACTTCTTTTCAAAGTGGCTATATAATTTTACATTCCCTCCAGCAACGTATGAGAATTCCTGTGGCTCTGTATCCTTGTCACCATTTGGCAATGTGTGTTTAAAAAAAAAATCTGGTGATTCTACTAGGTGTGTAGTATTTCACTGTGGATTTGACTTGCATTTCTCTAATGACTAATGATGTTGAGCAATGAGTGTTTATTTGGCATCTATCTGATATCTTCTTTGGTGGGATGGGGTCTTTCAACTTAAGCTCCTCACAGTCACAAGGCTCCCACCGAGATGCCAACAACACAGGACCTGTGTGGGCTGAGGGAAGGTTTGGAGGCGAAGTGCTAGGAGGGGCTGTCTCTGCTTTACTGATGCTCTGTCCAACCAATCCACTGGAGCTCTGTGCTATAGGAGTGGGGTTCTCAGTGTCCTGATGGTTGTGAAGTGCTTGAGAATAAAGAAAAAAAAGTCCCCCTGCTTGGCCCTCTCCTAAAAAGGTGGCCAGGACATAGCCTACTACTCAAAAGGTGCACATCAGGGCCGGGGATTTAGCTCAGTGGCACTGCGTCTGCCTTGCAAGAGCAAGATTCTGAGTTCGATCCCTGGTACCCCCCCCCCAAAAGGTGCACATCATATGTGTAAAAACAAGAGAATATTTCTGTCTCTCAAGCCTCCAGGGCTCTGACTTTGAATGGCTGATTAAATTATTTCAATACATTATCCATCAACTACACTTTTATATTCAAGTATTTTCCAACTTCACTTGATTCTGAGAATATTTCAGCAGGGTAGGAAGGTCCTGACATTACTGTCCATCTGTAGTTTTCTTCTCTACACTATCTCCATTTGATAAACTTTTCACTTTTCAAGATCCAGTTCAAATGTCATGTTTCATGAAACTTAGTAGTTTTATTTATTCCTAACAATGTGTGTACAAGGTAAGATACATCGGCCATATTCTATAGACAAGGTACAAAGTTTGTCTTTTCAAACTTCAAACTAGGAGAGTCCCAGACTACTTTGTTTATATCTAATTGTGGTACTTATTTCTTTGTATTAAAATGATCTTGGGGCTTGGGGTGTAGCTCAGCAGGCACAGGACCCTGGGTTCCATCCCCAGAAGCACCAACTAAATAAATAAATAACAAAATAAAATGTTCTGTTTCATTTTTTCCTCTTGTAGACTAGGAGGATAGGCTCTGTAACTTTTTCATGTTTTTAATCCCAGGGCATATCATTGGTGCCTGAAATAGTAGATACTCAATAAATATTTAGTAAATAAAATGCAGTTGGTAATGGTGGCATGTACCTGTAATCTCAGTACTTGGGAGGCTGAAGCAGGAGGATCATGAGTTTGAAACTAGGCTGGGCTATACAGTGAGTTCCTGGCCAGCCTAGGCTACTTAGCAAGACCTTGTCTCAAACAAAACAAAACAAAACAAAACAAAACAAAACAAAACAAAACACATACACACACACACAAACACACACACACACAAAATAAAACAACAACCAAAACCTCAAACAGAACGAAACAAAAAATGAAATGCCACAATCTATAGTCCTCCAATCTCACCTCAATCTACACATTCCACAGTGCACACCAATCTCCCCATACTCCTCAGGAATCTCATTGATAGGAGATACAATCTTTTGTTTCATGGAACCAAAAGAGGAAATTTTCACAGAATCAACACAAAGACTGACTTCAAAAGCAGAATCTCTTGTCTCCTGGTAGAGGAGCTGCTATGCAAGATGTTGTCATATACGGAGAATCAAAACATGTTGTGAGAGCAAGGATTTTAAGTGCCTGAACAGGGAGAACATTTTGTAAATACTCAAATGTTCCAGATGGACAGAGACATCCTAATAATACACACTTGGTTATCTTACTCAATTCAGTAAAGATCATGTGCCTGGTGATGATCCAACCAAAATCACCACAACCGCTGGGGCTGTGACCTCAGCTCCCCAGGGCCCCGAGTCATGCTGGGTACAAGGCTGGGCCCCTCTACCCAGGAATTCAGGCAGACACAAGCAATAACAAGGGAAGGATAGAGGAGACTGATTTACAAAAGAAAGATGAGAAAACAAAACCCAGGTGGCTTGGGGATGGGTAAGGATTACAGAATAAGTAACAGGATCTTGACCTCAGAAAAGAAAATCCTCTTTCACCAAGGGGAGAAGGGCATAGGAAGGAGATGACAAGAAAATGCTTGAGGAAAAAAGGGGCAGAGTAGCAAAACTCAAAGAAATGTCTCTTGCCTCAAGTAAAAGGAAGAATGTAGCCACTTCCACCATGTGCTGGGATAGAAAACATTATCCCCTCTTTACAAGACTGGCCTTGTCAGGGCCGGGGATTTAGCTCAGTGGTTCTGCCGCCTGCCTCGCAAGCACAAGGTCCAGAGTTTGATCCCTGGAACAAAAAAAAAGACTGTCCTTGTCAAGGCAAGCAGAAAGCCTCCTCTGTTGGCTCCATGGTATTCCCAGGGTGACTGGGATGTCTGAAAGATAGGGACATTTTTCAGGTGGCCTTGCTGCTGGTGTTTTCTGTTTTAGCTGGCCTTATCTCTATGGACTTCACAAGAATTCAGCCTTTGACTAATATTTAACCTTTCACCCTCATAGGAATCTTGTAGAAATCAAAAGAAATTCTGAGACTAAGGTAGAGACAGGCAGGCTGCCTATGACCCCTGATCTCCTCAGAACAATGGCTGCGGGCTCCAGCCTTCTCAGGTCTCAGCCTTCTCCCTGAAGCTAGGCTGTGGCAGCTGGTGGCGGGGAGATAGTGTACTTTCAGTCTTTGGTACAGCTTCCACACAGCAGCTGAAACCTGAGCTTCCACCCAGGGAGGAAAGGTCAGAAAGTGTAGGCAATACTTCCTGGGTGCTCGCCAAGCCCTGCCTTGTTCAGGAAGCCTATTGCTGCCTATCTGCTACCCAGCACCCCCTCTGTTGCTAAAGAGTATGGTCCCCCCAGCCTTCAGCTAGACCCCGAATTTTGCGTAGCTGAAATCTAGTGACCTGAAGGAAGATGGGGACTGTAGATGAGGACCATTGGCTACTGTAGCTTGAAACATGAGGGTTTCCATCCATCAATCCATCCATCCATCCATCCATCCATCCATCCATCCATCCATCCATCTATTCACTCACCCACCCACCCACTCACTTGTCCGTCCATCCATCCGTCATGTATACAGTGTGTACCTGTGCTAGGCACTCTGGAATGTGGGGAAGTCATAAGTTAGACAAAGTCACTGCTCTGAGAGAGTGGGCAGCACAGTGGGTGAGATGGGTGAGCTAAGAGATGACCATAAAATAATGTGACAGTGGAGCTATTTGTGCAAGTGAAGGGTGTCCATTAGGAGCCCCTTACTCAGTCTAGGGTCATCCTATAGGAGAAGACTCTAGCAACATGAGTCTTATAATTTTGGTCCAGCTAGACAAAATGAAAAGTACGGCTCTGGTTCTTGTCCTTTATCATCTAGCTGTGGGAATGGGTGCCACTTCTCTAGGTCCCCATAGAATTCCATCCTTCTTTGTACCTTTTGAGCATTTTTTCCTCCCTTTCTTTTTTGTTTCTTAGGTAAAACATAAGTTGAAAATGGGGCCAGGAATTTAGCTCAGTGGTTCTGCCACCTGCCCCACAAGCTCAAGGACCCAAGTTCAATCCCTGGTACCAAAAAAACCCAAAAAACAAAAAACAAAAAATAAATGTAAGCTACAAAGACAATCAAGAAGACAAAATTTAAAAAAGATGGAACAAGACAATGGGTGAAGACAAGGACTAATTAATTAATCCACCCAGAATGAAGAATTCAACATCAGGGTGACAGGAGAGACGTAAAGAATGAAGCAAGCAGGAGGTGGGAAATTCAGAACTCAGAAATCTAGTGCCCTGCCCAGAGCCTGGGGCCTCTCAATCATGAAGTAGGGAGGGATGGACTCAACCCTGCCTGCCTTGGCAAAGCTTTGGGATCAGGAGAGAGATGCAGAGTTCCTGTCCTCACCCTGGAGCGGGTGGGCAAGTCCTGTTCCCCATAGAGAAAGTGCCCTCAGCCCCCTTCAACCTTGATCCCCAGACTTTGATCCCCGGGTATCCCAGAAGCCTTTCCCTCACTTCCTCCCCAGGATGATGACAACAGATCTCATGAGGACTTTGGAAGGCAGAATAATAGCCATTCCAAAGATGTCAACTTTCTAATCTCTGGGGATTTGTGAATATGCAAAAAGAACTGCGCATATGTGATTCGGCTAAGGATCTGGAGATGGGGAGCTTATCCTAGATTATCTGGGTGAACCCAATGTAATCACAGCAGTCTTTATGAGAGGGAGCCAGGACTTAGGAATGAGAGGTGATGATGCAGAGAGTGAGGAGGATAAAGAGAGACTGATTTGAAAACGCTATGTCCGGCTTTGAAGACAGAAGGAGGTCCCTGAAAAAGGCAAGGAAACAACTTTTCCAGAGCCTCCAGTGCTACATAGCCTTGTGGATACCTCAGCTTAGGACTTCTGACCTCCAGTCCTATATAAGATGATAAATATGGGCAGTTTTAAGCCACTGGGGTTGTTATAATTTGTTACATTAGCAACAGGAAATACAGGGCCAGACATCACACAGAAAGACAAGAAGGCAGGGGCATATCCTTCAAGAGAAGAGCTTTTAAAGAGCAACCAGGAGGAGCTGGGGATGTAGCTCAGAGGTAGAATATTTTCTTAGCATGCATGAGGCCCTGGGTTCCATCACAGCACCAAAAAGCACAAACAAAACCAGAACAACCAGGCAACATACACTCAGATCCCAGGGGGAGTGTCTATCCACGGTTCTTGCAGGACACCAGGAGGAGGGAGGAAGAGGGACTCCCTAGAAGTGGGTCATGAAGGTGAGGTCAACAATGTGCTAATGCGGTTGGCACACTTACATACCACCTGACAGCATCCCAACTCTCCAAGCTCTCTACCCCTGGCTGGGGTCCTATAGCTAGAGTGCCACTACCTCCTCTCCCTCCTCTTGGTGACTCAACACAGTAACAAGCAAGCTTGCCCTGCAACTCTAGCAATGCTCTTCCTCTCTCCTCCTTTTAGAAAAATGTCGGAAGAAAGACACAGTATCTCTCCCCCCCCCCCGTTTTTTTTTTTTTGGTACCAGGGATCGAACTCGGGTCCTTGTGCTTGTGCAGCAGGAGGCGAAACCACTGAGCTAAATCCCCAGCCCTTTTTTAGTGTTTTTGAGATAGGGTCTCCCTGTGTAGTTCAGGCTGGCCTAGAATTTACTATGTAGTCCAGGCTGGCCTCAAACTCATGGTGATCCTCCTGCCTCAGCCTCCTGAGTGCTGGGATTACAGGCATGTGCCACTACACCCAGCTTCTCTCCTAATCCCAAATTGTTTTCCAATCTCCTCCATATTCCGTACAACTTCAGGCCCCACATACAGCCCAAACTCACATATGAACACAGGGTCCAGACTGTTACAAGTGTCTTGCATGGTGGATAGAGTGCCAGGATGTTCCAGGCATGATTCCTTTGTTGTTGTTTTTTTTTCCAGTACTGGGGATCGAACTCTGGTCCTTTTGCTTTCGAGGCAGATGGTGGAACCACTGAGCTAAATCCCCAGCCCTGATTCCTTTGTTTTTTATCCCTATAATTTTATTCCTCTCCTAATTTTGTGAACCAAAGGCTACAATCAAAGATCCTGAGAGGAATCAAGATGGGGGTGGGGGTGTAGCTCAGTGCTAAAGCACTTGCCTATTATGCACCAGGCCCTGGGTTCAATTCCCAGTACTGCCAAAAAAAAAAAAAAAAAAAAGATGGAAAGCCAAGAGATTATTTTAAGAGTCCTGCATCTGAGATCATTTTGCAAGTCACAGGGTATAGAGTGGTCATACAGGACACTACTTTGTAGTGGGTAACACTAGGTACTTTGGCCAAGCCTGTGATTTCACTAGGCTGAGTCAACCCAACCTGACTCAGCAGGTGGTGAGGGACATGGAGTTAAGGGCTTATATGTTTTGTAAGGGAAGACTAGGAACAATATTTTGGGGGGAATTTTTTACTTCACTATAGTATAGACTATAAAGAGGCAATTTAAAATTAACATCTCTAGTCCATTTTGAAATAGAACATTAATGAACCACTACCATAAGCAATTCTTTATTTAGGAAGTTTCAAGGATGGATTACATGGCTGGGGTGGGTGGATTAGGGACCTATGGGCTAATATTTTAACAGAAAGCAATGGAGTACTGGTATAATAGATGGTTTAGTTAGCCTGTAAAAACAGCCTAAAATATAATCGGCTGGATAAAAGGAAGCTCACATAATGGAGTTGAGTTAATTCAAATACATGCAGCTAATCTTAGAAATGTAAAGGAAACTACAGGAAGCAAGATAAAAGTCAAAATAAAAATAGATAAGAACCCCTCCTTCCAGGGAAAGAAATTTATTAGGCAAAGTATGCTAAATTAACAGCTCCGCCCTATCCTCCAAGCAGAAGACTTAAGATGGCTGCTTCTCAGAAACCAAGAATTTCGCCCATCATCCACCCCCAGGGTTTAGAAAAGCATTTCCCACAGGATAACTTGTGTCTCTGCCTTGTACTCGTCCCTTATCCATGTCAGAATCAAATATTTCCCCTGAACTTGGTGCACTCTGTTTGGAATTCTTGGTCTAGCTGGTTCATACCCTTTTCAGGAGTGGGCTTGAAGTAGCTAGAAAAGGCTTGTTTTTCTTCTGCATTTCCAGAATGAATCCTCTCCCGGTCTTTTTAGGGAAATGAAAACAGACTGGAGAAGGGGAGGAACATGTGCAGACAGGCAGAAGTCCATAAAGACACATGGTGAAGAAGAGAGGGAAAGGAGCATCAGATACAACAGGAACGAGGAAAGAAGGGGCAGAACAGGACAAATGACAGCGGAAAAGAGCTTGAAAGAGGACTAAAGAGAGAGGGCCAGGATACAGAAAAAGAGGCAACGCGCTATGCAGAAAGCAGCTGAAGAAGGAAACGGTGACGCCAGTTTGTAGAAATCAGAACGCCTTGTTCCTCTCCACAACTTCAAAACAAGCACCTTTCTGGGATGAGGTGCCTTCTCTTTCAAACAGCCATAAATTTCACCTGCCAGAAAGGCTGGCTTCTGAGTCTCACCTTTTGCTGGGGCGTGCAATTCTCTGCCTCCTGCTTCCCTCTGGCCAGCAACCCCCAGATCCCTGGCTCTAGGGCTGCAGCAAGGGGGCAAGGTGACGCCCCTGAGATAGGCCTGTGTTTCCAGGCCGCGCCGAGGGGTGTGGCCAGGCGTGGCTCCCCATAGGCTGGCCCAGCTCCCGGGCAGCAAGTGGGAGCAACCGGGCACGTGTTTCTAATTATGGAAAAGCGGCTTGGGTTTGGGCTGTGTAACCTCGTCTGCTTCCAGACATAGGAGGCTGCCAGGAGGCACTGACAGACCAAGAAAAAACCCAGCCTTGTGAGTTCTAACGGTACACAACCCGAGGCCCCGACAAGAGTCCAGTTGTGCCCACATAAGCTGCTGGCCAGACTCAACCATCCTTCCTCAGCGACCTCAGAGAGGTCTGGGGGGAGATGGGCTAGGAGTGGGAGGCAGGCAGCTTCCTAGAACCCTCCTAGGCTCCTTTCCTACTCCCCGCAGGGCCATGACATTTTTCATATGGGCGAGGGGCCGCATATAGCCTTCAGGCATCCTGCCTATCTAAAACAAAGATTTGTGTTATTGTACATGTAATATAACTTAACTGGGGAAGTTATACATGTAAATAGCTTGACTGGTGAAAGACAAAAACATCAAAACAAAGCAACAGCGACAAAAAAAAAAAAATCAAAGCGGCTTTCTTCATAAATTATGCTTTGATCCTGGCGTCTACAAAGTACACAATGGTGAGTTTGGTTTTGAAGTAGGTCTTGCCTATCTCAGGAGAGTAACATTTTCTCTTCTCATCTAGAAGCACTGACAACCTTTTAAAAGGCTCAGAAGCCTCTCTGAAGAAGAGATGCTATGAGTTTCTGGAAGGGCCACTGTTCTCCAAGGACAACCACTGGAGGAAAGGGGTGCAGAGAAGTACCCAGTCCTGGACTTTTTCAGCTAAGCTCCTGCCCATGCTGCCCGTCCCCTCCCCTCTTACCCTTCCCTCTCCTCCATTGCCAGCTGCTAGACTCGGAGTTCTGCTGAATCACCATCCAGCACTGAGTTCGGCCAAGGAGCCTGAACACCTCACTCAGCATTTTCCAAGAGCTGAAGAGTTCTCTCTTCAGCATTAGCTAAACATGACTCCTGAGCAGGTTGGGGTGGGGGAGAAGAGAAAATGAAGACACCCAGAAATCCAGGAATGTCCTGCTGTGCCACCTAGGGGAGCCTCATTTTCATCCTACTCATGACTTTTCCACCCTAGGTCTAAACAGTTCTTGTTATCTTACTCCCAGTTCTCAGGGCCAGTGCCCAGACACAGAACAAGGCAGATGGTGTTGGGGCTGCACTGCATAGCAAAGTTTGTGTGATTCTCCATCGTGTCCAGTCTTGGAGGACGAGGGTGGGTGCAGGACGTCTGGTGGTCCTTGGACTGGAAGGCTTATGGCCTCTGTGTGTGTTCGTTGAGGTCTGTAAACCTGGACCCAGACTGCAAAGTTCCCCAGATGGTTCAGTTATAACCCAACTCTGAGGGCCACTAGTGCTCACACTTAACTCTCAAAACAGCTGGAGTGGTGCCACATGCTTGTGATCTTGCCGAGTCAGGAGGATTGCCACCAGTTTAAAGCCTGTGTGGGCTGCATAGTGAAACTTTGTCTCAAAAAACAGAAGAAACAATAATAACAACCAACCAAACAAACAAGCAAAATCTACTACTACTCTCAAAACAGATGGGCGGGGGATTTAGCTCAGTGGTTCTGCCGCCTGTCTGGCAAGCGCAAGGACCCAAGTTCGATCCCCAGTACCAAAACAAACAAACAAAAAAACAAATCCAGATATCACCCTTACTTCTTTCCCTCAAAACTCCAGTGCCACTAGACCACACTCTTGTAATCCCATACATCTTCTGATTTTCTGTTCTTGGGCAAATGATATAAATTTAAGTTAATATTAACCCTTACAAGCTCACTAGACACAATGAATGGGTGATTTCATAAACCACAGGCACAGGCTCCCCTGGGAAAAACAAAATAGTCCTTGAGAGTCAGCAACAAAAGGGTGGAGGACAATTCAAGCTTCTAGGCTGGTACCAGAAAGTAAGCAAGATGGTGCCATACCTGGTGGAAACCGAACTCCAACAAGACTTCCTGTTTCAGTGAGCCCTGATGCTCTAATCCCCACTTCTGTTTCCAGGTTGGGGGCTGTCTAGGCACTCACTTTTATTAGCAAAGGGCCAGTTGGAGGGTAAAAGCT
Organism: Heterocephalus glaber; assembly: GCF_000247695.1. The sequence goes on along the minus strand of NW_004624820.1, from coordinate 9,392,275 downwards.
GCAGACCGAAAAAGATGCTATGCAGAGCCACAAACGATGATCTGGACAAGCCAAAACATACTGAAGCTGCAAAGACTGTGGCTTGCCAGGTAGTAAGTGTGTGCTGTGTGAGGAGCCTGGCTTGAGAACAGTCAGAACTTAAATCGGTGGACTGAGGTGTCCAGTACCAGTGGCTCTCTAGGGAAGAAGACCTTCGCAGAACTCTTGCATTCTCTCTGGTACATGTATTTGCTACTGTGATAGATAAATGATTAAGCCCTGTACCATTGGAGCTCAAGACTAAGTTCCTGATATAGAAACATAAGATGAAGTTAATGGAGATACTCTTATTCCCAGGGCTATCGGATAAAGGAATATTCTGAAATCCTGATAAGGAAGGAAGGTGACATAGCACTAAAGAATGGCCATTACTCTGCCATTGTAGACATGAAATTAAAAGACACAGGGAATGCCTTCCTCAAGTCTCAGATTTGAATACTGAAGAGTGAAAGGGAAGGGTGGCAAAGAGAGGGTGGGCTGACTCAGCCACTTTGAGCCACACCACTGAGGAGATGTTATAAAATTTGATCCAGAGTTGCCCTCGGTTTATTTCTCATATAACCCTGATAAGAATGTGCCATTCTTGACTCCTCCACCCTTAATTACCAGGTCCTGCCAATTCTGTGTCCTGATATTCTCCACTCCCACTGTCCCCTTCCCTGAGTCATTTTGTCATCTCTAACCTGAATTTTGGTGACGGCACTATATTCAGTTTTCTTGCCTCTGCCCTTTCACCCCCCTGGAAAAATCATCCTTTACCCTTGTAGCATTATTCTTCTGAATACAAATCTGATGACCTAGTTAAAAATCCTTCAATGGCTTCCCGTTGCCCTTAGGGTGAAGCCTAATCTCTTTAGCATGGTCCATGAGGCTCTTCACAATAGTTTCCCACTTGTGCTACATTTCTTACCTCTTGCTCAGATTTGCCACTTGTTAATCCCTCCTATGAAAACATCCTCCTGCTCCATCTTACCCCATTTCCCCCTCCATGCTAGGCATTGCCTGGCTATGTCCAAATGGTTCATTGGCCTCTATTTACATGTCCCTTTCACCATGATTTATTTCAGCTCCAGTCCCCTGCTCCTGTTTCTCTTACAGGTACCTCCATAGATATCCTCTTAAGGAACTTACTGCTTTGTACTGAAATTCTCTATATACCTGTCAGAATTGTTCATTGGACTCTGAGTTACTTAGCGCAGGAATTAGGTATCTGCGTGTGCAGCACAGTGTCTGGGGAAAAACTGACACTCAAATATTTGGTGATGATTGGATGATTCTGTATCCCCTTTGGTACCTATGGAAGACACACAAGTGGACTCAATGAGTAAGACAGAAGGCTTCCTTTTCTGCTGCTGCTGCTTCAAATATGAATTCAGGGTTTTTTGTTTGTTTGTTTTTATTTTTGGGCTGCTATATCCTCTATGCCTATCTAATATGTCAAGGGCAATTGATAAACATTTGTTGGATAAATGAAGTGTTGCAATTCTCAATTTATTTTTTATTTTTTGGTACCGGGGATCGGGACCTTGCGCTTCTGGGGCAGGCACCAGAACCACTGAGCTAAATCCCCAGCCCCTCTCAATTTATTTCTATAATGCTGCCCAAGAGTCTCTATCTGTTTTAAAGTTATACTTGAAAGCATACATCAGAGTAGGATCTTGGAGTAACCATCCTGAGGAAGACTTCTAACCAGGTGCCCCCTCAGCAGCCATTAGGGCCCTGGGACAACCTGGAAGGCAGGGATAGAGAGAATACATTCTAACTGTTCATCATGTGCACTGGACTCGATTACACTGAAACATATTTTATCTGGATTGACGGGAAAACTAGATTCCTCCTCTTTAGTGGTCAAGTAATCAAAATATCAAGCTGATTCTACGCCTAAGTCTTCCTGCTTTTCGTCACCTCTACCTTGTTATTGCATTTTTAGTTACATCTCTCTAGACTGGACAAATGCTTAGCTCGTTTATCTCCTTGCTTCAAGTTTCAAGGTCTTCCTTCATCCAAATGTGAACCTAATCATGTGTTACTTCTTCACTCAAAACTCGTCAGTGGTTCCCTACTCCTTGGATAAAATCTGCTCTTTTTTTATATAATATACAAGATCCTTCAAGATCTGGCTCCTGCCCACCTGTTGAGCCTCATTTCCTGTCACTTTCCTAAGCTCTGGCCACACACAAGTTCTTTTCTCAAATGGGCTATCTCTTTAGACTTCAAGTCTTGCCTGAGCCCTTCCCCCTTCCTGGCTGTCCTCTGCTTTTTGCCCATCTAGAGCCTTCCTACTTACCTTTCAAGATTTAGCTGTATCTGGGAGTCTTCTCTCTTAACAATGAAGCTGCCCACACTTTTTGCATCACAATATATTGTAGTTATTTGTTGGGACGCCTAACCCTTCACTGGACTTTAACTTTTCCCAGGACTCTTTAATTATGCCTTATCTCTACTACATGTAGGAGCTCAATATGCTGAATAACCGATGGATGAATTCTCTAGTTTCTTTTCTTGCTTTTTTTTTTGGTACTGGGGATCGAACTCAGGACTTTATGCTTATGAGGTAGGCAGTGGAACCACTGAGCTAAATCCCCAGCCCTCTAGTTTCTTTTCTACAAGAAAGTCCACTCCCAGAATAATTTTCAACTAACATGTCATATAAATGAAAAATGAGATATTAGTCAAATTGACCGCTGAGTAAAAATCAAGAGATTTCCCATATATTTCCGTTTTCAGTGCTGTCCACATAAGTTTAGAGACAAAAGGGATTTCAGATATATGGGAATCAAATCTAGACCAGTCTGAATTCCTAAATACAAAGCTGATTGAGACACTCAGAGAACTTTTCAGGACTAGGAAAGGGCAAGAAAGCAGTGCTACTCAGGTATCTGAGGCAGTAAGTTTAATGTTTGGGGATGAAAGTTTGAGGCTAGAGAATATAAAAGCTCAAGGGAAGACAAACTGAGATTAAGGGATTTAGATGCTAGGAAAGACTGTTGAACCTTCTCATGTCAAGGGATTAATTTTCAGGAGACTTGCAAAACAACTGAGAACACTCTGCTTTGGGCAGTTGGAGCCTTCTGTAGAGGAATTACAGGGTGACTTCAGGGTTAGAAGAAATTCATAAAGTTCTTTCTCTTCCAAATGAAGTCCTGGGTAGTAGCATTTTAGGAATTTCAGCAGAAAGACAGATAACAAGATAAGAAGAATTTTTCCCCTGGTTGGAATGCATGTAGGGTACTTGTTTTTTCTCAGGGTGAAGAAGTAGAAGGAATTTCTTTAAAAGGCAAGACTTCCAGGGAAAAGAAGGGAATTTGAATGAAAAAATTCTACTTCAGACACAGGATGTAACCCTAGGCCAAAAGAGAGGGAAGGAGCCTGGATCTGCTCAAATGAAAGGTGGCCCAGTCCTCAGGAGAAATAGGGGAGAGGAGTAGATCCCAAAGGAAAACCTACATAGTTAGGAAGGGGGTGTAGCTCAGTGGTAAAGCTTTTGCCTGGCATCTGCCAGGCCCTAGGTCCCTACATTTGATCTTTAGCAACACACACACACACACACACACACACACACACACACACACACACGAAAGAGGAAAATTATTAGAGGCCATTGTTTTTAACTAAGGTCCTGAATTACTGCTCCCCAACACATCAGGGTAAAAATCAAAATGATCTTATCTGACCTATTAAGAATTAGAATTAGAGGGCCAGGGATTTAGCTCAGTGGTGCTGCTGGTTGCCTCGAAAGTGCAAGGTCCTGAGTTTGATCTCGGGTACCGAAAAAAAAAAAAAAGAATTAGAATTAGAGAAATAACAGCCAAAAATTCCAAACCTGCCAAATTTAATGGTATGATAATGAAATTCCCTCTGCTTTAATCTTTACACAAAGGAGAAATCAGAGATAGTCTGATGTTCACTGATCAGTTATTTTCTTGTTATTCTGTCTCCCTGCCCCACTTTACAAGGAGAGTAACTACAAAATGACCAACAAACTCCATCAGCTTTTTGGTTTCTTGTTTCTGTGTTCTTCAAACCCTTCTCTGTCTATAAAGCCAACCTCTTTCGCTCGGAGCATTGGAACATGTATTCTACTTTCCAGAATGAAGTGCTGCCCAATTCTACAATGAAAGTTAAAGCCGATGGCTGGGGTTTCCGTGGTACAGTGCTTGTCTAGAATGTGTGAGGTGCTAGCACCAGGGGAAAAAAAGGTCAATTAAGATCTTTAAACTAAATTGTTGCAATTTGGTCCTTTGACACTAGAAACTCAGGTGATAACTAAAATGATGAAAGGGAAAGCTGCAAAAATAACCTGTCGATGTGAATGCTGCATGCTCAGACATGTACATCAACAGATGCATTTTATTTAGAACTGCAATGGCATTTATCCACTATTACCAAGGTCACTAGTAAGGGGAGGAATGAGGGGCAACATAGGATGGGGGTTTTCCTTGTTGACTCTATATCTTACTTCAATCCTTTATATGAACAATATAACCATTTTCTTAAAAGACAATCAGAGGAAAGAGAAACAGAGAGAGAGAGAAAAAAAAAAGAGAGAGACTAAGCAAATCACAAAATCCAAAGCCAAGTTTTAACACTTCCCAGTTCCCTTTTCTAAGTCCTTCCTCCCACTAATATGCTTGTGGTGGAGAAGAGAGAAAGGCTTTTCATTTAATTAAAATGAAAAATTCTTTTTTTTTACTGCCTGGTGGCCAAGGATATTCTGCTGACTCAGCACTGAATAATCAGCTTTGACCTAAATAATAGAATAACTCAAAGTTGCCTAAGCATGATTTAAATCTGCAGTTTTTCCCTCTCTCCTTTACTCCCTCCAGGCTCCCGACAGCCAAGCAAGTTACAGCAGGTTCTTTCTACTCCCATCATCTGGCTCATCCCAACTTTATTTCTCATCCACCACAGTGCTAGACTTGACCTCATCTCCTCCCTAACACCCTTGTCCTGGGGCTTTGCTGCACCCGCTCTCCCTGTAGGCTCAGGCTCCTGTCCTCCAGGCCTCTTCGAAATACACCGGGGTCCTCTCCACAGAGGGTGGCCTTTCCTCAGTGTCACTGATTGCTTAGGGGATGAAACCCATCATCACCGAGCCAAAATGAGACAGCAGAAAAAAAGGAGTTCCTGTGTAAGCATACTTGTGCCACACCCAAGTTCTCTGCTTCATGTGTGCATATGTGTGCATTTGTGCATGTGTGTGTGTGTGTAGGGGCATATACGTGGACATATGCACCTTGCCCTGCTGCAGCTCCAAGTAGCCTTTGCAGCTGGGGGAAAAGGACACTAAAGAGCAAGAAGTGTGGAGCAGTTCTCCATCTCCTCTAAGGAAACAGGAGGAAAAAGGGCGGGTTTAAGATTTTTTGCTTATGAAGGTAGAAAAATACTTAAACACCTATCTCAAGGACACTGAAAAATGCCTGTCTTTGGACAAGACTGACTGCTGTTAAGTTGGAGGCGATTTCCTTGCAGTTCTACTTAGGAGACAGAGGAGAGGCCAAGAATGCTTTATGGACTCCTCTATGGCAAGAAAAAGAGAGAGGAGAGGAGCTCACCATTTTGTCATCAGCACAGTTTCTCAGTTCCCTGTTGTCTCGGGGATGGCAGTCTAGGTGAGGGCAGGCTGTGGAGGGGACTGTGAGCAAGCCCTCCTTCTGGAGCTAGCTGCAGGCAGGAGCCACTCCTGTCTCTTGAGAGGGTTGGGCCAGGTCTGGTGTGAGGGGGCCACGGACTCCCCCACTACTCCAGAGGGTGTTTGTGCAAGGGGTCAAGCCCTGGGCAGGTTTGGGGACTACAAAGGCACTCCACACCAGCCTGGGAGGGACTGAACATCCTCAGAGCTGTGATTCCCAGTAGGAGGGTAAGGGTGGCCTCTTGTTTGAGACACTTCAGCAGCATCAGCAGGAAAAAGGAAACTGTCTGTGTGCACAAGACACAGAAACAGCAGTGGCCAGCACTCGTGTGGTTCCCCTTCCTCCCCCATTAGCTTGCCTGACGACAGAAACAGCAACTTTTCCTGAATTCTCATGTCCTCTTTTCTTCCCTCCCCATAGCTCTATTTTTTTCTTTTTTCTTTTTCTTTTTTTGAGACAGGGTCTCTCTATGTAGTTTAGGCTGGCCTTGATCTCACTATGTAGCCCAGGCTGGCCTCAAACTCGCAGATGATCCTCCTGCCTTGCTTCCCAAGTGCTGGGATCACAGGCATGCGCCACCACACCTGGCAGCTCTGGATCCAGCTAAGAATAAACACAAAGTGGCCCCAACAGGCAGACACGCCAGCTCTCCCTCGAGGACCAACATGACTGAGGCCCTGGGCACCCAGTGCTGTGTGGAGGGCACCCGTCCCTTCTCTCACGCAGTCCATGTGCTCCCAAGGCACAGGCATACAATCTCCTCTCACCGTGGGGCAGGGTGGGTAACTGCCAAGTGCTCAAGACACTGTGGTTAGAACAGGCGGAGCGGAGATGCAGGGCTGGCAGCCTGGTTCTGGGGCCTGCATCCTTCTGCCTCCAGGTCTCTGGGAAGACCTGACCCAGCACATGGAATAAAGTCCCCAAACAAGGGTCTCAGCCCCACATTACCACTTGCCTAGGTGTGTGTGGGGATCTATCCCAAGGCTGCCCTCCACCTCCACAGAGGGCACAATTGTCAAGAGAACCCATAGCTGCCTGTGAGAGGAACTGGGGTGCTGAGTGGTCCTCCTTCTCCCTATAAACCAGCAGGATGAAGGGAAACTGCCCACACCTGGGAAAGGCTTCGTGGAGGGTATATGTGTTAGGTGTGGGAAGTCGGCCAAGCCAACTGTAGAAGTGCAGCCTCTGAAACATACCGGAGTAGTTGCTTGAGAAGTCAGCATTTAATTAAAGATGTAGAATATCCTGGCCCTCGGAGATCACCGGTAGCAGAGATTAGTGCCAAAACATACTTCCTAGAAAGAGCTCTGCAGAACTTCTCTGTGAAGCCTCTCCATTTCAGCTCACAGAGACCTTTCCCCTTCTCGGAATTAGTATTGCAACTGATTGAATCCTAACCGCAGCATCTGTCTTTATGGATTTTCCCTGGTTAAAAACCTCATCCAGGGCTGGGGATTTAGCTCAGTGGGTCCACTGCCTGCCTTGCAAGCTAAGGACCCGAGTTCGATTCCTGGTACCAAAAAAAAAAACCTCATCCAGGACAGGGCCTAGAGATAAACTCTTTCCCAAGAGAGTTTAGAAAGTGTGAGTTGGCAAGTTGACAGGGAAGTAGACCAGACTTCTGCCAGAGGCCAGAATAGTCTTGCTGTGAGCTGCAGGGAGAAGCCAGCATGATGCAGAGTGCTGGAAAGGAAATCAGGAGCCCTGGAATCCACTCAGGGCCGGCCTGCTGGGGTGAGCCTTTTGCCTGCCTCTCAGTTTCTGTATCTGTTCTAGGGAGATGATAATACTGGCCCAGCTTACTTCATGGATTTGTCATGAGATTCAAATCAGATAATGTGGAGAAAGTGCTTTGCTCCTATAAGGAATCACGTCAGTGAATATTACCATGCTTCCAAGGAGCTACTTAAGTTTCTTCTTTTTAACACCAGATAATTGTATGCAAAATCCATTCCTCCAAAACACATTTGTAAGAAATATAAAGAAAAGTAATGGAAAACAACAACAGCAACAACAAAAGGAAAAGGAGCACTAGAGACTCATAGGCCCCACAAGGCTGAAAGAGGCTGTCTTGTTTGTGTTGTTTGTTTTTTGAGACAGGGTCTCCCCATGCAATTTAGGCTGGCCTTGAACTCACTCTGTAGCCCAGGTTGGCCTCAAACTCACCACGATCCTCCTGCCTCAGCCTCTGGAATACTGGGATTACAGGCCTGTGCCACCACACCTAGCAAGAGGCTATCTTGAAAGCAAGGTGCAGAGGACACTTACATAAGCAGATAGCGGCTAGGAGTCGAAGTCCAGACTCGGGGGGGAAGCAGGTGGGGAAGAGCGGCTGCAGCACGTAGTTGGAGAAGGTGAGCGCGATGACAGCTTGGTTGGTGGGGTAGATCACCAACACAGCGATCCACAGCCTCAGGAACCTAGGGGGAAGGAACAAAACACCATGTTGATGCTCCCAGGCATGGCAGGCGTTCAGAAATCATCAGAGGAAAACTTGGGCAAGCGGTGGGCAGCCATGAGCAGAGGCAGGGCATTAGGGGGATGGATTTCCTTTTTTGTATTCAGGGATGCTAAAGTCTCCCTCTCCTGGCTCCCACTCCCACCTCAAATGAGACATCTAGCTCTCTGCAATGGCAGTACAATGGTTTCATGATGAAGAGCTAAGTTTCAACTGGCACTAACACAAGTCTTGGCATTCTCTCTCTCCACGTTCTTTTCATCATCTCTTCTCTGCCACTCTGCCCCCAGCATCCAATAGTGGAAAAAGTAAATTTGCAACCTCAGAGTTCTGACATCTAGGATGTGTTAAGGGTGTGGCTATCTGATGCCACTGCTGGGGAAAGGGAAAGGCATCCTCCACACCCTTTGGCCCATGGGTGAGGGCTGAGATTTTAGCAGGGTTGCAGAAGCTGTGAAAACTGAAGATCAGGGCTGGACTCCATAGGGAAGCCATTATCTTTGGCGATATGAGAAGATGGTACACTGTACCTTAGGCAGTCATTCCCATGTGTTAAGATAAGAGGACCTTGTGATTGCTTTCCCTGGCAGTCTGTGGTCAGTGTTGTCACATAATTTTATTTGTTCTTCCTCAGGGACTCTTGCCCACTAAGGTCAACATAAAGATTAAAAGCTCAACCTGGTTCCTCTGTCATTCTCAGGAGTACCAAGTGGACACAAGGCTAACATGGAAGCAAAAGAGCAACCTGACCTCTTTCTGTACCATCTCACCCTCCCCCCATCACTCAGGCCTCTGCAGATCTGCTTACCCAGCTAGTCCTCCAAAGATGTCCTTGACATAGGAGTAGTCACCTCCAGATTTGGGGATGGTGACCCCCAGCTCAGCATAGCAGAGGGCTCCCACAGCTGTGATGATACCTGTCACAATCCACACAATGAGAGCGAGGCCAACGGAGCCAGCATTCTCCAGCACACCCTTTGGTGAGACAAAGATCCCGGAGCCAATGATGTTCCCTGTACAAAGCACCAAGAGTAAGAAGGGAAGTCAGTGAGATGAGGAAAGTTGGCAGAACTGGCTGGTCACCTCTCTGATATGATTCTTAAATGCCTCTGAGGTGTGTAAATGACCTTCAGGCAGTTGTGTCTAGTAAGAATCCTTCCTAAAGTAGGTAAAGAGAAGCTGAGAACCAACTTGTATTGATCAGGAATTTGGTTTCATACTTTACACATTAATTTGATTCTATGGAGTCAAGACAACATTTCTCACATTTTCCAGAGGAGAAAACAGTCTGAGATACTAAGTGAGTTGCTGGAGTCCATGTAGTAGTAGTAAGTGATGGAGTAAATACTGACTCTCAGGATACTCTAAGTGGGCTACACAATGGTCCGTCCAAAGTGATAAAGGTCTCAAGACTGGCGGAAAAGAGCAGAAGTGGAAAAGTGGGCTGGTCTCAGATACCCTGTACCACCTACACAGCTTCAACATTGAGTCAAAAGGCAAAATCCAATCTTTTGGACAGATCGTGGTTGCACCCTACAATTGGGGGTTTTCAAGATCTATGAGTATAGAGGCTGGCTTCCACTCCAGGCACAACAGCTCCACCCTAAATGATGAACATTAAATAACCCTACAAAAATAATCCCAGTAGTCTGGAAGTGGTTTGTAGAAATACACTGCGTGCAAAGCCTCAGCACTATATTCCTCCAAAGGTCATTCCCCTCCAGGGTTTCATGTGACCCTCACAACAATCTTTCACAATTCAAGAAGAGGAAGGGCAAGTATTTCTCAATTTACAAACCAAGAGACTAAAATACAGAGGGTTAAATGGCTTTCTCCAAATTCCATGGTTACTCTTGGGTAAAACTGGGTACAGGAGTCTCCTGATGCTTAGTCCAGTGTTCTTTTCTCTAATTCACTTCTGCTGCTGCGTGTATGGGGCTGGTTTTCTCTTGAAGGTGAGATCCCCAGAAAGTACTGAATGGATGATTCCTGGGTTGGGTGCTGTGGGCAGGGGAGGAGTATGGGAGCATTTCCCAGCATGTATCTTCTGAAGTTTTCCTTTGTATCCTTCTGTATTTATTTTTTCTGGTACTGGAGATTGAACTCAGGGGCACTCTACCACTGAGCTCCATCCTCAGCCCTTTTTGTTTTTCTCCAGTACTGGGGATCGAACTCAGGACCTTGAGCTTTCGAGGCAGGTGCAGTGCCACCAAGCTAAATCCCCCCTGCCCTCAATCCTGAGCCCTTTTTATTTTTTACTTTTGACAGGATCTCACTATCTAAGCTGGCCTTGAACTTAACAATCCTCCTTCTTTACTTTGTCTCCTTATGATTAAAGGTGGTGTTTTAGCATTTTGCTGCTATGACCAAATACTTGAGAAAAACCAATTTAAAGGATAATAGATTTATTTTGGCTTATAGTTTCAAAAGTTTCAGTCCATAGTCGGTAGGTTTCATTGCCTTTAGGTTTGTGGCTAGGCAGAAACATCACGGTGGAAGGGCAGGGTGGAGGAAAAGTGCTCACCTATAGCAGCCAGGAAGCAGAGAGGGAATGAAGCAGAGGAAGGGGCTGGGAATCAGATATAGTACCCAAGTTTCTGCCCCATGATCCATTCTCCTTAACTAGGCCTCACTTCTTGTTTCTATCACCTTCCCACATTGCCATCAAATTATGACTTCATGAATGGATTAATCCACTTGTGTAATTTGAGCTCTCATTATCCAATACCTTCCCCCAAAGCCCATCAGCAACCAAACCTTCAACACAGTGAACCTTTTCGGGGACATTTGAGATCTCAACCTTAACAGAGTAATCAGGATCCCCTGGACAGGTACTTTGAAAACTCTCTCCATGCCCTGCCCAGCTGCACCACTAAATGCCTGAGGGGAAAAACAGAGGTTTAATGGATCCAAGTGGAGATACAGAGCTGGACTATTATGAGGCCAGTTGGATTTGACAGTGTTCTGGGAACATCTTAAAATCCCACCATCTCTCTTTAGTGGTCTGGAATCAATGATCTCAGGGTATGCTCAATTTTCAAAAACTGACTTTCAGATCTCAACCCTAACTCAATCTCAATTCAGTTCTGAAACTCTCACTTCTAAACCAGAGTTAAAAGGGAAGAGAAGAGACTATCTATGTTCTAGAAAGAACACAGAATATGCTGACCCTTTCCAAACTACAAAGTTGTGGCATGAGATGAGTAATGAGTGTAGGGAATAGGTCCAGAGGGCATAAAAATAACAACTACCTGATTCTGATTCTGAGACACAGAATCAGAAAGCATGTGGCCAAAGCTAGAAATAGATGAAAAGCAAGCACATTTCTGTTTCAAACATGTCTTCCTTCTTTTAGTGTGAGCAGTCTATCCCAGCAGAACAAAGATATTTATAGAAAAGAAGCTAGAAAGAAACAATCCATTATCATATTTGTGATAGAAATATCAGATCCTTAGTGACCTAAGTTCTTTGAAAGCTTTTCCTTTTCCTGTATGTACAGTACTAAGATAGGAATGAGGAGACATCTTTCAGCCTCCTCTATCCTCAACCAATCCCCATGTGCGGTCTGCATGAAGTGGTGCTAACTTCGCCGAGATTAAAAGACCTGCTCACGGTGGCCCCAGACGCAGCACATGTTCAGCCAGTCCAACGACTCTTCACCTGGCAAAATTAAGTATGTTGCTGTTTCCTGAAGGCACCAAGCACTGAGAAATAAGAGAACTAGAGACAGGTTGCTAATATTGCTGGAAGACCGTAAATTCCTTGCCTAGCAGGAAGTTATCAAAAGAATCGTCTATAGGTCATTTCAAAGCCAGCCAAGAAGGGAGCAATAGAACTAGGGCTATAAAACCAGCTCAGGGGGTTGAAAAACAATCAATACTAAGAAGAAAACTTCTAACCTGTACTTACTAAGAAGAAAACAAGATTTGACTTTGGTCTTTAAGGTACTGAAAAAGGGTCGGGGGACAGGGAGCAGCTTGGGGTTTCTTAAGAGTCAGAAACAATTGCCTCAAGAGGCAAAGTAGGGATGGGTGTCACTTAAAAGATCTGACCTTCTCAAGAGTGAAGAGTCAGTGTTCCACTAAGGGCTCCAGGTAAACAAACACAGCCATGATCGGCAAGTCAGCTTCAGTGAGCAGTGCTCTCCTGCCATAGGACATTTCCAGAGTGTGTGTTCACTCCTCCTTGTAGGTTGCAGGAGCCACTGGAAGATGGGATGAGCAACACCAACTGCCCTCTGAGAGGTCTGACCCATTGTGTCCTTCTTCCTCTTGTTCTTGGAGGTTCCATGACTTTCCTGGGAGCTGGCAAAGTGATTGGGAGGGTCATAGTAGGTTAGCTTCGGGATAGGAGTTCTCATTTTCTATTAGTTTGGTTCTCTTTCCTTCAAAAGAATCTTAATTTTAGCTAAATTAAAACCACGAAGAGAAAAGCTACATACACAAACTCTCTGTCTCTCTCTGTCTGTATTTCTCTCTGTCTCTGTCTCTCTCTCACTCTGTCTCCCTCTCCCTTTCTGGGTAACAAGGACTGAACCTAGGGTTTTTGTGCTGAACCTCACCCCCAGCTTTTTTTATTTTATATTTTGAGACAAGAAGCTCACTAAGTTGCTAGGCTGGGTTTAAACTTACAATCCTTCTGCCTCAACTTCCCAGAATGCTGGAATTTCAGGCATGTACCACCACACTCAATGCCTCTCCCTGATTCTAAAAAGCCACTACCTAGAAAACTAGAATTTGAGAACATTTCCTTTGCCTTAGCAGCCTCTGGAACTTGTGCAGAGGGGGGAGTGTGACAGCAGAAGTATGCTCTGGAGCCAGAAGGAAATTTACATTGCTTTTATTTAAAAACAATGCCTGGGCCGGGGATTTAGTTCAGTGGTTTCGCCAGGTGCAAGGACCCAAGTTTGGTCCCCGATACCAAAAAATAAAAACAATGTCTACTGGATACAATCTTAAGTGTGACTCTTTGATTAATATTTATCTCCCCGCTAGACTGTAAACTCCAAGAGCAGGAACTGCGTTGCTTTCCTTCTTTGTGAGGGGGTTCCCTTGTAGAAGAAACTCCATAAAGGTTTACTGAATACATAATGACAGACATCATTTCTTGCATTTTTCTTTAGAATTTCCAAATCCTATAAGACCGTTGAGCACGTATTACAGGCAAATGAGTAAAGCAATCCGCTTATTTTGCTGCTGAGGAAAGCAGACTGACCATTATTACCATCTCCAATTTGTAGGGGAAGAAAGCAAGGCAACTATTATATTCCCAATTTCCAAACAGAGAAAATGAGTCATTATTATCCATATTTTATGGATGAAGAAAGCAAGATCCAGAAAGGTAGTTATCTGCCTAAATCACAGAGTGAGTTAATAATAACTGGATCAGAACCTAAATATTCTGCCACAGCTTTGAGCTTTTCCCTGAAAATACAAACCCTTCTCACTTATACTCAGGTCAGCTTTCCACAATCCACTCTATAGACAATGGGAATGGGAAGCCACTTGTTAAAAACCTGGAACACAGCTGATTCCTCCTATCTGATTGCTTCCTCCTATTGCAGTGCTACCTTCAGTGGTAATTTATAAAACATTCATGTCCATGACCTTTCTCGATTCTCATAACTGCTTTCTTAGGTGTGCAGGACAGGTGCCATCATTCCCATTTACCTTTGTGGAAAAGACTTGTTCAAGCCACACATTGCCTGAGCAGCTAGGCCAAGTCCTCGGAGTGCTGGCCCAGTCTCCCCCAGACTCCATGCTGCTGCTCCTCTAGAGAGTGTGCTGTCTAAAGGAGACTTTCATGGAGAGACTTTGAAGGAGAGCTGGGAAAGGGCTTTTCTACCTGGCTGGAAGACTTTCTTGATGAGATGTAGGAAGAAAGTTGATTGGTGTGGGAATTTTGTTTTCTCTATTGTTTTACTCTCAGACGCATTGTTTGTAAGAATGTGATACACATTGTCTGGTAATGCTGAGGTACCAGAGGTCAAGGTTTTAGTCCTGCTTCCATTCACCCTAATTAACAGAGTAATCATCTTATCACACAGATCTTCTTTAGAGAAAAATGGATTCTAGGATGCCCGGACAATGAGGCCCAGCTTGGCATGTTCTGTCAAAGGAAATCCAAATAAACCATTCCATTAAAAAGGAGCCAAACTGTATAAGTGGAACAAGTCTTCACTAGAAAAATCACCAGAATTGAGAAAATCCACATTTGCCATGAATAATCACTAACTTCCCACCTGTAGGCCAACACCCATGTGACTTCCACAAAGTCCTTACTCACATCTAGGCCTGTCTGCACTGGAATGCTGTGGCCATCAAAGAATTCCTCTCCTGGGGCACAGAATTATAGACTTCATATATCCGACAGATCCTCAGATCTAAAGGGCTCTGGCTTTCCTGCCTTATTCATGCCGGTTTTGAAGTCTAGCCACAATTTCCTGCTGGGGCTTGGAGATTCTGGCTATTTCCATGGTGTCCAGAGAAAGCTCAAGTGAATCAGCTTCATGCTTCTTACACAGGGTGGTTGGGAGAATCTCCGAGCTTTATAGGACTAAGAGAACCGTGCAGAAGCAAGGGCTGGCACCCTGCGGCCAGACTTTGAGCCTCACACTGGGCCTATGCGCAGTCTGGGCCTCTTACCCTGATGCACCCCCCATCAGTAGAGGGTCTGTAGGAAAGCTACTCAGAGATGGGGGCAATCAAGACTCTTGACTCAAGCCTGTGGGGTGCATGTCCTGCAGGTCAGAGGTGCAGAAGACACTGCAGGCTCTCTTGTGGACCTCTTACTGAACAGAGCTTGAGAACCCAGAGTCCTTTCTTTACCATTCACAAGTCCTGTGACCTGAGTTTTTCTGAGACTTACTTCCTCCATGTGCAGAATGGAGATAAATGTTTCTGGCTTGCCCACCTCACCAGGCTGTTGTGGTGAGATTACGTCCATGTGACCTAGGTACTTCTAACCTGTACAATGCTAACAAATATAAGGGTTTACTAGGATTTGTAGCAGTAGGAGCAGAGATCAGCCCGGGAAGCATCAGACAGGCTTGTTCTGGAGGCTTGGCTCCAAAGCAGCACTGTGAGCCAGGACCATGAAGCATTCTCTGAGTCATTTGTCTGCTTGTCTAGGTATAATTTTTAGATGCCACAGGTGGGTGGGCAGCAGGTAATTGCATTTCAAAAAGTATTTATTGAGCACCCACTCTGTACATGCTTGCTTTGGAAGGTAATTGGGAAGCACTTGTTCACACACGGTCTTTTAGCAAAGTGGAGAGAGCCAACCACCACCCACCAGCCACTGAAAGACAGGCATTGAATAGCCCAAGGGCTAAGAGTACTGAGCCCTCACATGTACTCACATTCAGTACTCACATCTTGCCTCTCCCATTTTCCTGCCTGGTTGGAGAAGCAGGAACTCCCTAAGAAGGCCTGCCTTCCTCATGTCTTTCAACTAGGGGCAGTTTTGCACTCCTATCCATGGGACACCTGGTGATGTCTGGAGACCCTGGGTTTTCACATTGGGGTGGGAATGCTTCTGGCCCTTAGTGTGTAGAAGCCAGGGATGCTGCTAACTATCCTACAATGAACAGCATAGTTTCCCACAACAAACTCCCTGGCCCCAAAAGTAATGGTGCCAAGGTTGAGGACCCTACTTTACCTTCAAGCTTCAATGTCATCATCTCATTGCTGAAAGTCACTTTCTAATCTGAACCCAATTTCTTGCTAAAGCTAAGCACAATAGATGTTGTTCACGTGAGTAGCTTTCATTTTCCTTCTCAGTCCTGGGAGTGGAACCTAGGAGTGCTTTACCACAGAGCTACATTTCCAGCCCTTCTTTTTTTAATTCTGAGACAGGGTCTTGCTTTGTAGCCCAGGCTGGCCTTGAACCAGGATCATCCTGCCTCAGACTCTTGATTTCTGGGGGATAGAGCCATTGCCACCACACTTGGTTTAGTAACTCATTTTTTAAACTACCTCCCCCGCTCTTTTTCCGGTGCTGGGGATCATACCCAGGGCCAAGAGCTCTACTACTGAGCTACAACCCCAGCCCACTAAGTTTAAACTTTCTTATGTGACACTGCAGATTGAACCCAGGGCCTCAGCACTCAGCTACATCTCCAGCTCACACTTGGCTGCCTGCTTTCTTTCTTTCTTTCTTTCTTACTCCATTTGTTTATTCTGTAGCACTGGGGATTGTACCTAAGGCCTTCACACAGAGCTACATGTCCAGACCACTTTTTATTTTGAGATAGGGTCTCCCTAAGTTGCTAAATTTCCCAGGCTGGGTGTGAAATTGCCATTCTCCTGCTTCAGTCTCCCAGACTGATTTCAGTTGGAATTATAGGCATACACCACTATGCCTGGCTTCTTTTTATTTTTAATTTTGAGACTGAGTCTTGCTAAATTGCCTAGATTGTGTTCAAACTTGCAGCCCTCCTGTCTCAGCTTTCTGAGCTGCTTAGATTAGAGGCATGCACCACTATGCCTAGCTGAAAATTTTTATTGTGGTAAAAACATAAAACTAAGTTTATCACCTTAGCCTTTTTGTTGTTGTTTATTTGTTTGTTTGAAACAGGGTCTCACTATGTAGTTCAGGCTGGCCTTGAACTCACTTACTATATAGCCCAGGCTAGCCTCAAATTCACAGCAATCATCCTGCCTCAGCTTCCTGAGTGCTGCACCACCACACCCAGCATAGCCATTATCTTCATTACTTAGGATTGAACCCTGGGCCCTGAGCCTAGAAAAATGCTCTACCACGGAGCTACAACCTCAGCCCAAGCATCTTAACCGTTTTAAAGTCTATGGTTCAGTAGTATCAAGTATATTCACATTGTTGCAAAACCATCTCTAAAGGTTGATTTGTTATGATTGCTGTTATTCAGCAAATACTTTCTAAGCACTCCCCTATGCTAGGCTAACTATGTGGTGATGCAAATGTGGGGAAGACTCAGTCCCTGCTCTCAAGGAATTGTGTGAAGACAAGTGTGGCCAGCACAGAGCTGACAACCTAGGTGGAACTGAGACTGCACCAATGAGATTTCAGTATGTGCCAAGATAGAGGAATGGAAAGGCCGATGATGGGGCTGTTCAGAGAAAGCTTCCAGGAAGAGAGGACGCAGGACAGGAACGTTGAAGAGGAAGTAGATGGAAATCAACAAGAAAAATGCAAAGGCAATTGGCTGGCTGCTAAGCAGGTCAGACTTGAACTGTACTGGTCAGTTCTTCTCATTACCAGATCAGACCAACCCAAGCTTCTGAACCAGAATTAGTTGAGTATGTGGGTTGGGAGTGGGTGGGGAAGTGAGGGTAGTGTAGGATGACGTCAAGGAGAAAAAGAAACTAATATTTATTGAGCATATAACACAGAATAGGGGCTTTGTTTTAATTCTCCACAAAACGTCCATTTTACAGCTAAGTAAACTGGTCATTAACTTGCTCAAGTTTACACAGATTGCACACACTGCACATTGGAAACAGTTTACAAACCCAGTACTACCCTCTAAACGTTGCCCTCGTTTGGTATCACGGATGGGTCCCTCCTGTGTACAACATACTGGTGCAAATCACAGAAAAATTAATTTTAAGCTTTTTTCTGTTTTTTTGGGGGGGGGATTTAAAGACAGGGTCTCCCTACGTAGTAAAAAGCCTGGCCTTAAACTCACTAAGTAGCCCACAGTGGCTTCAAACTCCCAATCTTCCTGCTTCAGCCTCCCGAGTACTGAGATTACAGGCATATGCCATCACATCTAGTTTCATTTTAAGCTTCCTACTTGCAGCACCAGGGCTCAGATGCCTCCTGAAGGCAGCCTGACCTGCCTACATCATCTGTTTACTAACTACACTACACAGAATTATACCTTAAAGGAGCAGCTGAAGTGTTTGTGCATTTCATACATGTACAAACAGACACCTTTAAAATATACATAGAAACAAGAAAAGTACATTAATAATTCTGCACCAACAGTACTCTCTGAGCAATCAGTGCACGTTCTGTGTAACTCAGTATGAGGCTTCTGGGACCATCTTCAGGCATCCTGTGAAACCCGCTCCCCAGAAGAGATGTCACTGCTGACACCAAGGATATATTTAAAGGCAGGAGCAAACCAGTGGGAAAATTGTGACTGTGACCAAGGATGAGAGATGAGATATGATCGATAAAGCTTTTCAGCTGAAACATCACTCATTCTATAAATAAAACAGCTTAAAATAGACTTGAGGGATTATTTTTCGTCTTAGAAATAAAATCCGCCAGTGCTTACTTAGCATAAGGCCTAGTATATAATATGTTCAATGACTGTGAAAACATGGAACAATCTCCAATCTTATGACCACTTCTATCCCAGGTTACAGCCTGCAGATTGACATTCTTGGGGAAAAAGGGACCGGGATTAGGGTGGCTCCCTGGAAGCAAGTCTGGAGGGGAGCAAGGTATGGTTCTTCTTGCTCTGTTGGTTCAGCAGGGGGAGGGGGAAAAGGCATGATGGCACATGCCTATAATCCCAGCACTCAGGAGACTGAGACAGAAGGATTATGAGTTCAAATCCAGACCTGCCTGGGCCATATATTGAGTCTCAGGACAGCCTGGACTACAGTGAAACACCTTGTCAAAAAAAAAAAAAAAAAAAAAGAGAGAGGACACTTTCCACCCTCCTGATTCTTATTTTCTATAGATCAGAACCTACTCCTGGAATAACTTGCTCCTGGCTACTTTTTCTAAATCTGCCCCTTTCCCCACAGTAAAAACAAGAAAACAAGGAGAACAGCTACAGAAATTCCTGAGGCCTTTTTTGTTTTTCTTTTCGGAGCTGGGAATTGAACCCAAGGTGTATGCATGTGAGGCGCATGCTCTAGCTCTGAGCTACACTCTCAGCCCCCTACCTTGTTTTTTTGTAGGCTGCCTAGCTGTTGGATTAACCCTCAAAGGAAACAAAACCTTGGAAGCTTGACTACGCTGAGAAATCCCAACCACTACCTACACTCTAACACCACTTTACAAGATGATTTATGCCACAACCCGAGTAGCTGAAGAGTTCACTGAGTGAGAAAAGACAGTGAGAGATTAAGAAACTTAAAGAATAAGAGAAGACAAAGATGACAGTAAAGTTTACGTAGCTGAGGCCGGTGGAAACTCTTTGTCCTGATGAGTTCAAAAGCTTGGCTTGCATCCTCAGCACCTTTATTTATAGTGTAGATAAGGAAAACAAAAGGGGATGTCTGATTGGAACAGGGAAAGTGGCTATGGTCTCCAGGAGACAATGCTTGATGTTTCTCTGGCAAATGGGTGAGAAGGAAGATAGTCCTCTTCTCAGCCAGGGCTAGGCCTGGCCATAGTGATTTATAGCACATTGCTCCCAGCAGATTTAATTCAGAAAAGTTGTATAGCTGGTGCTAGCCTCTCTTGAGAAGGTCCTATGACTTCAGTACAAGGCATTTTTATTGTTGTTTTTCTAAATCAAACGAGGTGCTTAGTTCTGGATCCAGATCTTTCACACTAAGCTACATTCCTAGACCTTTTTATTCATTTTATTTTGAGACAGAATCTTGCTAATAAATAGCCTGGGCTGGCCTCGAATTTGCAATCCTTCTGCCTCATTCTCCCAGAATTGGACACATTTATTAACCTGCTAGGTTCCGATATTCTTCTTCAGACTCTTAAGTGTCTCCTGCTAGTCACTCACACAGTATAACTCTGCTTTTGGAGGGAAAATGTTGTAGCCCTGACAGTAGCAGCTTCAGAAGTTAACTGCTGGAGGAGTTGTCCAGGTCCTGGAAGCAAGAAGCCTGCAACAAGGTCCCTGATACTAGCTGTGCAGCATTCCATTAAATCCAGTGGCACAGAGATCAGTGACCTGGATGGGAATACAGCTCTGGCATCACCGACTTATCTATTTGAAACTTTCATTTCCAAATGGTACTTATTGTGTGAGATTATTCATAAAGTACTCATCAGGTACTCTGTACCTGGGGCACAGCAAGTGCTAGGTAAAAGCTAGCCACCTATTAAAATACTACACTGCTGGGTATAGGTAGCCTTTCTCTACTTACTGAGATGTGTTTGTTTTGAAATGTCTCTAAACTGGCTTCTGTTCCAGAGGTTTCTTTGAGAACAATGAAAGTTTTTTGGGGGGGGGGTACTGGGGATCGAACTTGGGTCCTTATGCTTGCGAGGCAGGCAGCAGAACCACTGAGCTAAATCCCCTGCCCACGATGAAAGTTTTAATCATATTTTCATCCTGAATGAACCAAATCCTAATTTAAATGGAAATAAAAATGTAAGAATGAATTTTCATACTTCCTACCTCTGTTCAACATCCAACAAATGTACTGGGGATTAGAAGCTAATACATTATGTTGGAGGCTAAAATGTAAAATCTTCTAAAGTGGTACAGATCACGCGGGTCTGAAATTTTTGGGACCTGGAATTTTTCTGTGACCCAGTGCCATTTCAAAATAGTTATAACCACACAATATAGCTGTAACCACACTTCTCTGATGAAGGATGTCTTCTTTTAAAAAGTGTTTTTCTTCTAAGTTTTTAGTATTAGACATCCATGGTCTTTCCAGATTTCGATCCCAGTGTTAGCCTCCTCCTTGGCCCTTTCTACCACCATGCAATACACACAAGCCTTCTTCTTTTTTCTCTTGGCTACCAATTAGACATGGGGAATGGAGAAACATTTCGGCTCTGGATTTGGGAGGTCCAATTATCCTTTGTGTGAACCTCAGCAAATTACTTGCTAGCCTTGTAACTTAATTTTCCCATATTTAAAATAACAAGCTGGAGAAGTAGCTCAGTGGTAAAGCACTTATCTAGCATGTGCAAAGCCCTGGGTTCAATCTCTATCATCACCACTATCACCTAAACAAACAAACAAACAAACAGCAAGCAAGAAAACAATGGTCTTTAAAATAAGAAAACTACAATACCTATTTTCTTTTTTTTTGGTACCGGGGATCGAACTCGGGTCCTAGTGCTTGCAAGGCAGGCGGCGGGGGAACCACTAAGCTAAATCCCCGGCCCTACAATATCTGTTTTCACAGGATTGTTGTCATGATTAAATAAAGATAATATATGTAAAAAGCTTATACCCAGGAAATGGCATTTAGTAAGAGCTCAATAAATAATATTTTTAAGACATTGTGTTAGTTGGGAGACTGTGGCCTAGTAAATAGACCTGCATCTACGATTTTCCTGCAGCAAATATACCAAGTTCCTTCAGTAACATGTAGTGTGCTGAAAGCAGAATGATCTAACAAATTATGAACAAAATCTTTAGGCTCTGTAGCTGGCTTGTTTGCCTCAGACCTCATTTCTGGGCATGTACATGATTGGTATAAATCTACCTAAACAGTCAGAAACTCTGTAGGATCCTTTAACTCGGCTGGGAAGGAGGACCCACAGAGGAGAGGTTTGCATGTTGGGGATTTCATGGGAAAATGGTCTGTGCTGGCCAGATGCACCCCAGATTACCTCGAGTCTTCATGGGAAGCACCAGGAGCCTTGCCTTCCTCCGCCCTCTGCTGACTGCCCAGCAACCCTCCTCCCAGGGAGTACAATGTTAACTGCTTCACTTACAAGAATCAGTAAGGCCAGGCATGATGGCACATACTCATAATCCCAGCACACGGGAAGCTGACGGGAGGATCATGAGTTCGAGGCCAACTTCGGCTACATAGTGAGAATTTATCTCAAAATCAACAACAAAAAACAAAATTCTGCCCAGATTCTAAAGGATAACAGATCTTTAGGACACAGAAATAGAAACAGGAGTTGGGATTTAGGTAGGCTCTATGTTTGAATCCTGACTCCAAGATTTTTTAGTTGTGTGACCTTCAGCAGGTTGTTTAATCCCTGAGCCTGTATTTCCTTATCTGTAGAAAGAGGTAATAAGTGCCTAACACCTAGAGGTTACTGTGAGGGACAAACATACAGTGTATGTTAGATAACTGGAGGAGTGCCTGGCATATAATATATATTTAGGTGGATTTTTTTTTTTTTGTACTGGGGATCGAACTCAGGACCTTGTGCTTGCAAGGCAGGTGACGGAACCACTGAGCTAAATCCCTGGCATTTAATATATATTTAATAAGGACAGCTATTAACATAGTTTGGGGGTTGGGTGCAGTGTCACACACCTGTAATCCCAGCACTCTGTGAGGCTGAGGCAGGAGGATCAAAAGTTCAAGCCCAGCTTGGGCAGTTTAGTGACTTTGCAAGACCTGTCTCCAAAAAAAAAAAGTGGGGATGGGAGGTGGCTCAGTGCAAAGGCACTGTGTTTAATCCCCAGTAACACACACACACACACACACACACACACACACACACACACACACGCACACACCCCAATAGTTTTGATATCATCCATAAATGAATTTTTCTGTCCTTCACATCCACTTTAGATTTGGGAGAGACTCCATGTTCACAGTGAAATCTAAATTCATCTGCTACCAAAGGTTTCCTTAGTCAGATACTTGGAGAACAATAGCCTGGTTAGGTTAGGACAAGGGTGATGTTAAAAAATTAAAAGGAGGGCTGGGTGGTAGCTTAGTGGTTGAATGCTTGTTATGTACACCTAATGACTTGAGTTGGGTCACTAGCCCTATAAACAAACAGAAAGACATACCTACATGATTGTCCAGTTTGGTAAAATTATTTCTGACTTAAATTTTTTTAAGCCAGACTGGGTATGGTGGCACACACCTGTGATCCCAGCACTTGGGAGGCTGAGGCAGGAGGATTGCTGCAAGTTCAAGGCCACTCTGGGATACATAGTGAGTTCAAGGCCAGCTTGGACTACACAGTGACACTCTGTCTCAAAACAAAACAAAACATCCAAAATTTTTTTTAAAAAATTTAAAAATTTCAGGTTCCCAGGACCAGGGATTTAGCTCAGTGGTTCCTCTGCCTGCCTTGCAAGCGCAAGGTGCCAGAGTGGGATCCCTGTTACAAAAAAAAAAAAAAAAAATTTCAGGTTCCCAACAGCCTTTTTTGATAAATGCTTCTTATTACTACTATCTTCAGATTCTTTCCCAAGAGTCAATTGAATTCAACAATCATTTGAATAATTATTTCATATTAGGCTCTCTGCTAATCACTAAGGATTCTGAGATGTGTAAGACATGATTTTCTCTTTTTTGGCTGCTCGGGATTGAACCCAGGGCCTTGTACATGCTAAGCTTGCACTCTATCACTGAGCTACACCCCTGGGCTAAAGAAAACAATTTTTGCCCAAGGAACTACTTACAAAATTTCCCAGAATTATCTTCACTACCTCATTTCCCACCATACCCTTTAAGAGGCTTATCAATCTGGCTGCCGGTGAGAGGCTCTCTCGTGTCTCATGTCTTGTGTCTCCTGACAGACATTCACCTAACCTGGCCCTCCCAGATCCCAACACAACTAAACTCCATTGCTAATTCTCAGTTATTTATTCTCTACTAAATGCCTATGAATTTCATCTCCCATTCAGATTATAAATAACTCTAGGGCTTGAGTGTTCTATTAGTTCTGGTTTTTGGTTTGCTTGTTTGATTTTGTTTTTTGAGACAGGGTCTAGCTATGTAGTTCAGGCTGGCCTTGAACTCATGGCAATCCATGTGCACCACCACACTGAACTATTAGTTCATTTTCTATCCCAAAATACCAGTCATTTTGTTATTTCTCCTTTTGATTATTCATGATGATTGTGAACCTGTATGAAACGTAGAGTTTAACTTATCTCTATGTCAGTTAGGTCTCAAGCAGGTTTCTGGCAAATGCCTCTTTCCCATACCCTGTCATCTGATTCACTTAGGAAATTTCCTTTTTGTCTTTTAATTTTCTCTTCCCATAGTGTTGACATTGAACACCAGATCACTTGGGCTGGGGATTTAGCTTAGTGGTTCTGCTGCCTGCCTCGAAAGCGCAAGGTCCTGAGTTCGATTCCCAATCCAAAAAAAAAACAAAAAAAAAACCCCAAAAGAACACCAGATCACTGAATTCTCCATGGAAAATATAAGCTCTATTTTAACATTCGGTCTTGAAAGAACTTGAATCAATATCTACTTGGAAATCGGCAACTCAACAGCCCCGTGGGTGAACAGCAAAAAGGATTTTGCCCTCATATCATCCTAAAGGGGAAATGTGTTTCTCATCCTAGCTTGAGTGGGGGGAGGTAATATAGTGCCTATTAATTCTACAAGGATCCACACACTTTGAAAAAATACCCTGATGTCTCTGAAGTCACATACTGCATTAGAATCTCTTTTTCCCATAGAATACCACAGCTGTTATTTTAGTTTCTGCAATGTCACCATGGGAGCTTTGGGACTATTCTCACATTTAAGTATGGTTTGTGAAGTCATGGACAGCTCAGGAGTCACATCCACCCCACCACAATTAAACCTATACCTGAACATTCCCACTTACAGTGGTAGAAAAATATTACAGAAACAGAAACTTCATGATGATATAGAAAAATATCCTCTACCTTTAAATACCTGCACATATAGGGGAGGGGTGAGCAAGTGTGTGTGCATGTAGGCCTGCACATCTGTGTGTGAAGGGAGGAGAAGGCTTAATCCTATCAGTCGAATTGATGAAAGGTAACAGGCTCTGGGCTATTTATAGATCTTAAATTGGCATGTGCTATACATAATGAGTACTTGGCTGATCTAATTTTTCAGAGAATTTGAGGTAAAGTAAAGGAGATACCCCCCCACACACATACAAAAAGTATGAGAAAAGGTAATGAAAGGTTCAGATCATGACTACAAATTTTTTAAAAACAACATTACATTTTTATAACTGTAGATGCCTGGGAAACCTCTCATAGTCAGAAATTAGATGAAGTGGGATTCCATTTTGAAAAGGGACTGGAGATAACAGGAATCACTGAAGTCTGGGTGTGGAAGTGAAGAGGATTATCTGAATACTGTACTGATTTTATTTGACTTCAAGGGTGTTCTCCAGTATCACTGTTGTTCAGATGCCAGAACATCTAAGAGCTGTGCATGGAACACGGTAATGTCCGGAGGAACTGGTTCATGGACTATGAGGACACAGGGAGCCTTCACAGAAGAACTCCAAGAGTGACCACACAGAAACACATCTGGGCCTGACCATCCCGCACCCCTTTTGCTGGGAAGAAGGGAAAGTCCTCTACCAAAATAGCAGACAAAACTCTCACTCTCTGAAGTGGAGGAATGAGCCATTGCCTAACACTCCTCTCCAGGAAAGAGGAGGATACATTGTTGCCTGTAGTCAGAGTTGTGCCTGACCCCCTGCCCGGCTGAGTGTAGACAGGGAGGGGCCATCAGCATGGTCTGCACTGGCACTTTGAGGCCACCCAGGCTCCTCACCTTCAGAGCCATCAAGGTGAGCACACATTTACCTGTCAGCTCCTCCTCCTTGCCCATGCTAGTTACTCCTGATTCTCTCTGAGACCCTCATGGGAGATCTTCCAGAAGTGTTCAGAGTCATGTGGGTTTCACTAGGCAACTAAGGAAACTGCAGACTATTCATTACAGAAGAGGGCAATCTGTCCTCTCTTCCTTCCACAATTTTCTCATCTGTGAAACGGGAATAACAACCCTGTCAGCTCCACTTCACACAGTGAGAGCACTGCATTGGCTGGAAAAGGCTATAAAAATCCAAGGCATTATACTGTGCTTGTTGATGCTATTTTTATTACGCATCCCATAGCTTCCAATAACATCAAACAACAAAGTATCTACTAAATGTGCTTTAAAAGCCAGTCCACAGCCTGCTGAGGGCGGCTGCATAAAAGCTAGTTTAAAAATCAGATCCCCGAGTCTGGATCAGTCAGAAGCTCCAAGTGAAGAGCCAGGAGACCTAGATTTTTAACAAGCTCCCAAGCACTGCTGGGATGCACAATTCGCCAGGTCCGTGACCCCTACTTGTTCCATCTATGGCCAGAGCCGTGTGGCCTGGTTTGGAGGAACGGACGTGAGACACAGAACAATTCGCATACTTTTCAAACTTGACCAGTGGAGGTGAGTTATAAGAGACAGGAAGCAAAACTGGAGCTTTAGAGGGGTTAAAGCCGACGGCGCGCCCGCAGAGAGGGGCAGGCGGGCCGGTGGGGCAGGCACGGACTCACCTACGATGATCCCACAGGCGCTGACCAATCCGATCTCTTTCTTCAGGGCCACCCCGCCCCCTCCGGAGCCAGCCCCGGGCTCGGCCCGCGACTCGCCCCCACCTGGGTGGTTCTTCTCGGCGAGGTTTCGGTGCCTCGCTCCTTTTTCCATCCTTCTCAGTAAGATTTCAGCCTCCAAAAGCAACCTGTCTCTCTCTGAGGGCGTGCGCGTGTAACTATATGGATGCAGGGAAAGAGAGAGTTCAAATTCAAATGCCCTTTTCCGAAATGGGGACCACCCCAACCTCTAACCAGACGAGCAGATAAAAGGGAAAACGGAAAATATTCCTACTTTGTACCGACACGTCCTTGTCACCTCTGCTTACCAACAAGGATCGTGTCGTTTGAGGACATATATATTTAAGTGTAAAAATAGTGCAGTCTCGCTGGTCCAGCTGGAATTCTTCTGAACCGAGGGTGTCTAAACCAAGATGGCTTTGGTCCGTGCAAAAAAACAGCCTGGATTTCCCTGCAGCTCTCAGGGACTGCCTTTGCCTGCCCTTGATCCTTTCGTTCTGATGAGGATAAAAGTAGTTGTCGCTAACTGAGATGGGGGAAAGGGCAATCCTCAGGTACTTTCTTCTCGTCCAGAAAAACAAAGCTGCAGACCTGGCCGGTGGGCTCTCGGTCTGGTTTCCATCTGCTGAGGGTTGCTTCCCCGAACAGCTTCCGCTTCTGCAGAGGTCCTCCTTCCTCTCTTCCTCCTTGCTTGTCTTCTCGCCCTTGCCCTCGGGTCGGTCTCCCGGCTCACAGCATGGGTTGCTCCATCGCTCCCGGCTGCAGGAGAGCAGCTCCTCAGCAGGCGAATGCGCTTCCCTTTTAGCCAGGGATTTTATTTGCTGATCAGGCTCCGCCCCCAGCTCCTCCATCCCAAGTCCCCTCTCTTCCTCCTCCTCCTCCTCTGCAATTTAAATATTAGCACAGAGCCCCCGGGAGATCGCCGAGAAAACGAATTAAAACCTTTCGCTTTGCTATAATCGCTTTCTCCTTGTACCGAAGTGGAAGTAAAAAAATCCTTTCATGTCAACCTCTCCCAGAGAGCTCGTTAGTATTGCATTACAGGTCGTGCTGCACTTGTGAGCTTTATAAAGAAGGGAACAATTGTGCATTTACTTTTAATGCCATCAGAAATAAACTGGCCGCTGTTTAAAAGTATTTAGGTATAGATCATTTGAGGATACAGGAGAGAAGACTGTAGGGACATCGTCTTAAATCATTTCTTGAAAATAGGGAGACTCCACGGGGCGGGGGAGGAGGATGGAAGGAATAAATGCAGAAGAGTTTATTTAGTGACAAAGTAAGCTGGAAACAATCACTGCGAAGAAGCAGTAGCTTCACTCTTCACTGATCTTATTTAGAGTTGACTTGGAAAAAAAAAAGACAGTTCTGACCCTGGCCCACAACTTTGTATCCATATTTTCGCATCTATGTTATTTGAAAGGTAGATGGGAGAAATGTTCAGCACTTCAGTGTTCATAAAGCAGGCTTACTGGTGTTAAGAGATGATTTATGGGCTGGAGATGTTGCCTCACATGTGGGAGGCCCTGGTCTGATTCCTGTTAATCAACCACACACAGGCAAAAAGATGACTAACATTACTGTATTGATATTGTACCTCCTTGCCTCTGAAGAATCTCACTCAGAAACTTGCTTTTCGATAAGAGTAGTGGTGCCTATTTCTAATTGTAAAGTACTTTGAAAGAAAGAAAGAAAAAGACTGAAGCAATATAGCAGACAACCCCACAAGTTTAAAGTAATTTCGAGGTCAGGCTTGGTGGCACACGCCTATAATCTCAGCACTAGGGAGGTTGTGGCAGAAGGTTGGCTGTGAGTTGAGTTCGAGGCCAGCCTGGGCAACGTAGAGTTCAAGTCCAAACTATATGTTGAAATCTTGTCTCTAAAAACAAAAATGGGGGCCCAGGATTTAGCTCAGTGGTTTCGCCGCCTGCTGTGCAAGCTCAAGGACCCGTGTTCGATCCCTGGTAACAACAACAACAAAAAATAATAATTTTGAATCTTTAAAAGATTATTTACTTATTTGTATATGTTTGCAATATGTAACACTCATAT
>NW_004624820.1:9296366-9323855 GCF_000247695.1 Heterocephalus glaber | reverse complement strand
GGGGGGGGGCTGGGAGGTCAATGCCAGAGTGGACAAAGACAATCTAAACTACCCACTATTTATTGGGTGCACACAGTAATCTGAGAGATTATCAGATGAGTCAGAGGGTAGCAGTAATCTTATGCTGATGAGGATCTTAGGTTGATGAGGACTGTGAGATGGGCAGAGCATTCTTACAGTAGTAGGTGGGATGAGATAGCAGGTTAAAAAGGAATTTGTCCTTCCCTCAGGTGAAACTTTTCTTTTTTTTTCTTATTACTACTGGTTCCTCAAGGAACCAGGATATTTTAAGATGATGTAATCTTGCCCTTGAGCGTCACAGTATCATGGAACTATTGAGGCCTCAGCTGTGACTGGAGGCACATGGAGTTATGGTTCTGTTTCTGCATACCATAGCCAGCTCACATGGGAAAGACACTAGACCTCAGACAACCCTAATCACAATTTATGAAATGATTTTTCTCCAAAAATTATATAGAAAGCTCTCAACAAGAATTTATAGCTAGGTATGGTGGCACACGCCTATAATCCCAGCACAGGGAAGGCTGGACAGGAAGATTGCCATGAGTTCCAGGCCAGCCTGGGCTACATAATGAGTTAAATGCTATTTTGAACTACATAGTGAGACCTTGTCTCAAAAAAACAAACGAATAAAAAAACTGTAAAAAACATTTTTTCTTGTACCTAGGTAATAATTATTATATAGCTATTTTACAAATGAGGAAACTGACCCAGAGAGAATAATATGACCAAACTCTTACAACTGTTATGCCTTAGAAAGGAGACTTGAATTTACAATTGCTCTTGTTTTGTTTGCTGTGCTGAGATGCCAGGCCTGGTGGTACATGATTGTAATCCCAGCACTCAGGAGGCTGAGGCAGGAGAATCTCAAGTTGGAGGCCAGCCTGGACTAAATAGTGAGTTTAAAGCTATCTTGGATTATATATTTAGACTCTGTCTCAAAAGAAAGAAAGAAAGAAAGAAAGAAAGAAAGAAAGAAAGAAAGAAAGAAAGAAAGAAAGAAAGAAAGAAAAAACAAATACAAAGGCTTGGCGAGTAGATATGGTGGTATGTACCTACGGTCTAGCTACTCAGAATGCTCAGGTAGGAGGGTCATTTGAGCCCAGGAGTTCAGGGCTAGCCTGGGCA
Source organism: Heterocephalus glaber (assembly GCF_000247695.1). The sequence continues at coordinate 9,322,706 of NW_004624820.1, read as the reverse complement.
ACATAGTGAGACCCTGTGTGAAATAAGAACAAAAACTTACTAGGGAGCTCGGCATGGTTGAACGCCTATTATCCCAGCACTGGGGAGGGTGAAGCAAGATTATCACCACAAATTTGAGTCTACCCTAGGCTACATAGTTCAAGTTCAAGGCCAGCCTAAATAGTGAGACCCTATCTCAAACAAATAAACCAAAATAACGAAAAACAAACAAAAGAAAACAAACAAAAACCCTTACTAGGTATGTAGTTATATAAATTCCCAGAAGACTCAGGGTACTGTGCTTTGATCAGGAAAGACTTCACAGAAGAGGTACTGCCGAAGTATTGTTTTGGATAATAAACTAGAGTTTTCCAAGTGGATAAGGAGGAGAAGATCATTCCAGTTTCAGGCAACAGCATATATGAAAACATGATATGAAACCATGGGAGAGATGGGCATGGTGGCATATTCCTGCAATCCTAGTATTCTTGAGAGGCTAAAGGTAAGAGGATCTCAAGTTCATGCCCAGCCCGGACAACTTTGACTTATCAAGACCCTGTCTCAAAAAAAAAAAAAAAAAAAAATTAAAAAGTGCTGGGGATGTAGCTCAGTTGTATGGCCTGGGTTTAGTCCCTACTACTGCAAAACCAAACCAAAGTAGTGCAGAGAACTATACATAGTTGGGATTGTTAGAATATAAAAAGTAAAGTAAAAGATTGTAAAAGATGAGGCTAGAGAGGTGGATTAGCCAGATAATGGAAGTCTCTGTATACTAGGCTAAAGATCCTGAACTTTATCCTGTAGATTATCAAGAGCTGTGGAATTTTGTTGTTGTTTTTCTTAAATAAAAAAATGAATTGTACTTGCTAGTTCAGACTGGGAGCAATATGGAAGAGTGACTGGGAAAAACCCAAGGAAAGAACATTCAGGTTAGCTAGTCTCTGGAGAAGCTTTTTTCTGTGTGAGTCTCATGACCCTTTTAAATTACCTGCTAATGTAACAAAGCATTTCACTATGGTAATGGCAGCTCACTTTGAAGTGATGTGTCTCTGTGAAGCATAAGCTATGTGATATTTTCCCCTGACTTGGCATGTATCTTCATCAATAACCAGCACCACTACTAAAATTTCACTTTACAACAAAAGATGAGGAATTTTATATTTGCATCTTTGAGATTGGACTAATTGGAGACTAAGAAAACATTGAGGTGAGATCTAGGAATATTAACAAAAGGAAAAGAGGAAGGAATAACTGAGGAGTTTCTTATTATACCCAGTATGTGCTTGCTGTCAAGTAGCCAGAGTGACTTCAAGTAAAGGTCATTGGGATGTAGAGAATGAGGGAAGGAGAAAGGAAGAAGAAATTGAATAGTTTAGAAAGAAGGGAAGAAAAAAGAGGTAAGAGATAGGACTTTAATGATAGCACTCAAAACTTTAGCCAGAGCAATCAGGCAAGAGAAAGAAATAAAAGGGAAACAGGAAGAAATCAAACTCTCCTTATTTGGAGATGGACATGATCCTTTACATAGAAGACCCAAAAAAACTCCCCCAGTAGACCCTTTAGAACTAGTAAACATAGCCAGGCATGCTGGTACATCCGTGCACTCTAGGAAGCTAAGGCAGGAGGATTGCAAGTTCAAGCCCCATCTGGACAAGTAAGAGACTTAGTGAGACCTTGTTTCAAAATACAACAGTTTAAAAAGGCTAGCAATGTAGCTCAGATTGCCCTGGGAATTCCCCCATACAGCCAAACAACACCCCCAAAACAAAACAAATCAAACAAAACATGAAATCCTAATAAATTCAGTAAATGGAAGGACACAAAATCAACACACAAAAATCATTAGTATTCCTGTGTACCAACAATGAAATTACCAAGAAAGAAATCAGAAAAGGGCTAGGGATTTAGCTCAGTGGTGTTGCCACCTGCCTCACAAGTGCAAGGTCCCGAGTTCAATCCTTGGTACCAAAAAAAAAAAAAAAAAATCAGAACAGTCTCATTCACAATAGCTTTCAAAAAAATTAAATACCTCAGGATTAACCAAGGAAGTGAAAGAGCTATATAATAAAAACTATAGTGCTCTGAAAAAAGAAATTGAAGAGAACATTAGAAAATGGAAAAAAGATATCTCTTGTTCCTGGAAAGGCAGAACCAAAATTTCAAAATAGCTGTATTACCAAAAATGATAAATAGATTTAATGAAATTCCAATCAAAATACCAATAGCATTCATCACAGAACTAGAAAATACTTAAGTTTACATGGAACCAGAAGAGACACATAATAGCCAAATCAATCCTGAGAAAAAAAGAGCAAAGCAGGGAAGCATTATAATCCCAGATTTGAAGTTATATTACAAAGCTACAAAAATAAAAACAACACAGTACTGGCACAAAAATAGCTAAGTTGACCAATGGAATAGAATTGAGGATGCAGAAACAACCCCATGCACTTTCAGCCATCTGATCTTTGACAAAGGGCCAAAAACATATGCTGGAGAATCCAGAATGCAGAAAAAAAAATTGCCAGTTACTCCTTGGACAGAGGACTAGTATCTAGGATTTATAAAGAACTCATAAAAATTAGAACCCTCCCCAAATAAAATACCTGGTCAAAACTGGGTATTGTAATCACTTTCTTGTTGTTGAGATGCAATACCCAACACCCACAACTTCAAGGAGGAAAGGTTTATTTTGGCTCACAGTTTGTAGAGGCTTCAGTCCATAGTCAGCATGCTCCAAGATAGGGCAGCATGGTAGAGGAGCATGCAGAGGGACAAACAGCTCATGGTGTGGCAGGTAGGAAGCAGAGGGAAGGATCAAAGGGGAAAGGAAGGAGATAGATCCAGACCATGCTCCCAGTGACCTACCTTCTCCAACCAGGCTTTACCTTCTAACTCAGATTTAGCTATAAACTCATCATTGAACTAATCTGTGATGCTTTTTTTTTTGGTACTGCGGATCGAACTCAGGTCTTTGCACTTGGGTAGCAGGCAGTGAAACCACTGAGCTAAATCCCCGGCACCTCAATCATTGAACTAATCAACTAATGAATATCACACCCGCATGATCCAGTCACCTTCTCAAATCTCTGAGGCTTTAGAAAGCATCTAGATATAAGCCATAATAATGTTCAGCATCTTTGGTCATTAGAGAAATGAAAATCAAAACTACACTGAAATTCTATCTTATGCTAGTAAGAATGACTATTTTCAAGGACTCAAAAAACAGCAAGTTTGGCAAGGTTGTGGGGAAAAAGGAAGCTTTCTACATTGTTGGTGATAATGCAAATTAGTACAACCAGTATGGAAATCAGATTCCTCAAAAAACTAAAAATAGAGCCAGGCATGGTGGCACATGTCTGTAATCCCAGCACTCGGGAGGCTGAGGCAGGAGGATCACTGCAAGTTCAAGGCTAGCCTAAGCTACATAGAGAGTTCAAAGACAGCCTGAACTACAATAGTGAGTCCCTGTCTCAAAAAAATAAAACAACAGGGCCGGGGGCTGGGGATTTAGCTCAGTGGTTCTGCCGCCTGCCTTGTAAGTGCAAGGTCCCAAGTTCGATCCCTGGTACCAAACAAACAAACAAAAAAAGAAATCTCATTTGACCCAGTTATTCCTCTTCTAAGTATTTTTCTGAGAGTTAAAGTCATCATATTACAATGATATATGCATACCCACGTTTACAGCAGCATAATTCACACTGGCTAAATTATGGACATAGCTTGTAGTCCCATCAATGGATGAATGGTTAAAAGAAAGTGTGGTATTATTACAATTATTACTACTTAGCCATAAAGAAGTGTAAATTTGAATCATTTGTGGGAAAATGGGTGAATCTTGAGACTATGATGCTTAGCAAAATAAATAAGGCACAAAAGGATAAATACTGCATAGTTTCTTTTATATGAGAAACCCAGAATAATTTAAAGAGCAAAATAAAAGAGAAGCAGTAGGAAACAGGGAAGTAGACTTTGTGGAGATGGGAAGGGAATGTAGGAATGAGAGAAAAGGAGGAGAGGAGAGGAAGTAAAAATGATCAAGATGGAACAGCATGTACAGTATATGTACTAATACTCCATGATTAATGTAATTATTATGTGTTGTAAAGCTCACCAAAAAAAACCCATTGATATTCTTGTACTTTTACCAATACCCTTATAAATGTACTCCAGCACTACTGTTGGGTATTAAGAATTATCCCTTCTGACTCATGAAAGAAAACTGGGAATTCTTTTTAAAAAGACAGGGAGATGAATTGAGGCAAAGTGTGAAAGCCTTACTTATATTCAACCTATTAGTTTAGAAATACTGATTTAGAGATCAGAGCTTAAGTTGATGTCCTTTTATAACAATATTCTAACTTTAGGAAGAACCCTTTTCTGCTCTCCCTGGGCTTCTTAACTATTACATGGTAATAGGAATATCTTACCTCATACTGAGGAGAACCAAACATTTTTTCCCCTTTTCTCCCAGAGAAATGTGCCATTTGTGGAACTCCCTGCAAGCATCTGACTCTTTCTGACAATGTAAGTTTCCCCCCTGCCACAATTTTATCTCATTCCTGGAGCCTAGGAAGCATACACTTTTAAAGTACATATGTTGAATTTTTTTAAAAAGATATGGTAGTATACATGTGTAATCCCAGCATTCTGGGAGGCTGAGGTATGAGGATCGAAAGTTTGAGCCCAGCTGAGACAACTCAGTGAGACCCTTTCTCAAAAAATAGAATAAAATAGGGGCTGGGGATTTAGCTCAGTGGTTCTGCTGCCTGCCTTGCAAGTGCAAGGACCCGAGTTCGATCCCCGGTACCAAAAAGAAAAAAAGAATAAAATTTAAAAAGGCTGGAGATATAGCCCAGTGTAAAGGGCCTATAAGATGATGATGATGAAGATGATGATGATAATAGTAAAAAGGAAGATAAGGAGCAACAAATTTGCAGATACCAATTGTAAAAGATAGAAGATACATTTTATTTCATTCCATATCATTATTTTATTTCATTCCACATCATTATTTTATTTCATTCCACTGTGGATGGTCTCACTGTGTGTCTTAATTCTCTTTGTAGTTGAAACCTCAGGAGAAGATGTTCTTCAAAAGCCCTGTGGAGACAGCTTTGCAGTATTTTAGTCATATCTCTCAGGTATACGAAACAAAAGTTAAGAAAATAGGATTTTCTGAGTAAATTCTAATTGCATCTTTTTTTTTCTTCTTTTTTTTTTCTAATTGCATCTTATTCCTTTGTCAAAGGTTCTCTTTAGGCTGTGTTTGTAAACAATGGAGAGAAACTACTCTATTTGCTTTCTTCTTTAATGATGGCAGTCTCAACCAGTTAGCTTTTTACTGACCTAAGATCTATGATAGCCTATAATACTGCTATGTAGTTAAATTTTGTCTTGTACTTCCTAGTTCCACTAATTCCAAGACAAAAGGATGCCCTAGGAAGCCTTATCATCTTTCTGGGCACCCTCTAAAAATTGCCTGCATAGGACCAGGGATTTAGCTCAGTGGTTTCACCACCTGCTGCGCAAGCACAAGGACCTGAGTTCAATCCCCGGTACCAAAAAAAAAAAAAAAATTGCCTGCAAATTGCCTGACCCTGCAAACAGTGGATGTGGTAATTTAACTCTTAACTTTTTGCTTACAGATCTAAGTTCATTAAAGTGTGTCTTGTTCTTCATTTTTTATTTTCAAGTTTTACTTTCTAGCAATGTTTAATTCTTAGAATTCACAACTGGTTGCCTGAATTTTAGACAATATTTGTATTTTCCTGATGCCACATATATTGGTAAACCATTGACTTGGTCAGCAGCAGTAAGGGTGTAGAAGAAGATAGAGAGAAGGCAGGACATTCATGTGAGAGAGTTGTCAACTTGTAAACGCTTTGTGTTTTTTCTTCTTTCCATTCTCTAGTTCTCTGCTGAGATTATTATATAGCCTCATAAGATTCCTGTCTTGGCATATATCTTCAGATTTTTATCACTGCTCTTTTTCTTTACTCTTCTTATTCATTTTGTTTTCAGTGCTGGGGATCAAACCCAAACATGCTAGACAAGCCCTGTACCACTGAGCTACAACCCCAATAGCTCTTATTCTTATGAGAGTACACCTTTTCTAAACAGAAAGTGATACTTAATCATTTTCTGGTTGAAGATAGTAGATTGATTGATTGATTGATTGATGTATTTTCCCTTCTAGTCCTAACCCTGGAGTTAGAATAAAAGGAAATAAAGCTTAGGCTGCATCTTGTCTGTAGCTGCTTAAGTGAACCATCATATTTGAGATACTATGTTTAACATTTTGAGGAGATAAAATCCAGCTGAGACACAAGAAGAAATATTTAAAAAGATCACCCGAACAAGAGAAAGAGCAGGTCTTTGGTTAATAACTAAACACAGGGTTAGTTAATGATCAGTAGAAAAATTATATGTAGTCTGAATCTTAACCTGCCTAATCACAGGATCAATTACACATGGTCAAATAGTCAAGATAAAGTAAATAGAAATGTTTAGTTAATCATCACTTTAGTGAAGGGCCAGTTTGGTGAAGTCAGCAAAGTCTGAAAAATGTATTTTTCTAATCTGTGAAGCTGAGTAACTGCAGTGTAATACCCAAGTTGCTTCATTCAGCTCAAAACTATCTTCCTCAGTCAAACATTTACTAACTCTGATATCTCAAAGTAGCCCCAATGTTCTTTATTCTTTCCCCTACTTTATTTCTAATCATAGCTCTTAGCCTTTCATATTATATTATGTATGTGTTTATTGTCTGAATCCTATACTGAAATACAATTTCATTTGTTGGTCACTTTGAATACTTCCTAACATATACTGTATGCTCAAGACATTGTCATTAAATGAATCAGTGGATTGCCACTCTAAATATCATTTGCATTTTTTTTTTTTTTGTACCAGGGATTGAACTTGGGTCCTTTCGGCGGAACCACTGAGCAAATCCCCGGCACTCATTTGCATTTTAACTATTCCCAATCTTTGTAACGACCTGACAAGGGCATTTTTCTGTTATACTCTCTGCCTATAGTTGGTCAAGCTGCCTATTTTGGATTTTTTTTCTTATGGTACTGGAAATTGAACCCAGAGCCTTCTCACTGAAGTATATTCCCAGCCCTTTTAAAGTTATTTATTTATTTATTTATTTTTGGTACTGGGGATGGGGATTGAACTCAGGTCCTTGTGCTTGTGGGGCAGGTGGTAGAACTACTGACCTAAGTCCCCAGCCCTAAAATTTTTTATTTTGAGACAGGTTCTTACTAAATTGCTAAGTTGCCCAGGCTGGGCTTGAACTTGTTCTCCTTGTCTTGGTTTACAGAGTACTGGGACTACAGGCATGCACCACCTCACCTGGCCCACCTCTAGATAATTTTTCAAAAGGAATAGAGATCTTCATATGGACCTGTTAGCTTTCTTCTACTCCTAGATAATACTCTGCCTAATTAGCCATTTCTGAAATGCATGCTGATAATCATTCCCTTTTTGGTAAAAGCTTTCCCAGATTATCATAGGCAGAGTTTTGCTGTCTTTTGTGTTCCATCCTATATTGTTTTTAACTCTACAAAATACTTAACTGTGGAAAGAAAGTGATTTATTTTATTTGTACATCTGTTTTACTCACTGAATTATGAGTTTTTCAAAGGCAGATTTTTTTGTAACACTCAGTGTCTAACTTGGTATCTGACACAAATTAGGTGCACAAGAAATGTCTGTAAAATGAACACAAATTGTCGCTGGTTAGAGGAATGTGAATCAAGATAAGATCAGAGAAGGAAGTACTTGTAGGCTATGGCAAGGAGTTCAGATTTTTTTCTAAGTGCAGTAGGGTACCACTGAAAGGTTTTGTAAAGGAAATGGCAGTATGGGGAAAATGGATCATAAAATGGTTAAGAATAGAAGTAGAAAGACCAGTTAGGAGGCTACTGGGAAAATCTAACCAACACTGCTTGGCCTGAAGTGGTAGCAGTAATGTGCTTAATTCTGAGATATGTTTTCCAGGAAGAACTAGTAGAATTTGATGTTTATTTGGATGTGGGTAATAAGAAAGGAAGAGGAATCAAGGAAGATCCTTGGGTTTTTGTCTTGAAGAGTTTAGTGGGACTGAGTGTACCCTTTGCCAAATAGAGAAAACTGTTGTGAGGAAAAATATAAGTTTGGACACATTAGGTTTTAGATGCTTGATAGAAATACCAATGGAGAAATCAGGAAGGCAGATTAATTTACCATTCTAGAGCTCAGAATATAGGACAAGACTGAGATATAAGTGTGGAACTCATCAGGATATAGATAGTATTTAAAGCCTTGAGAAGAGGTTGGTGGTTTAGCTAAGTGGTAGAGTGCATACGTAGCATGTCCAAGGCCCTGGCTTCAATCCCTGGGAACAAAGAAAGAAAGGAAGAGTGAGAAAGGGAGCCATCCTTGGGAATAGATGAGATCATTTAGATTCTAGACAGAGTCCCTTTAGATGTAGCCATTAAGTGGAGAAAGAGAAGTTGGCAAGGAGCTGCAATCAGAGAAGTAAAAACAATGTGGTGTCCCAGACATATGGGTTATATGTAGATGTCCTCTAAAAGACTCATGCACTCTTTTTTTAAATTTCAGTTTTTATTAATACATGTTTGTAGTACATAGTGATTACATTCCTCATGGGGAGTTGGTACATGTATATAATACGTCTTAGTTTTTTTTATCCCCTTCCCCTCCCCTCTCCCCCTTCCCTCCATTTCTTGATATCCTTCCCATTTGAGAAAGATCTATCTCCCTACTTTCTATTATCTTTTATTTTACACTTTATTTATATATTGAGTTTTTCATATAAGAGAAACTATGCAATATTTAAACTGTGTGTCTGATTTACTTCATTTAACATTATGGTCTCAAGGTGCATCTTAAGTGGGGCTTTTGAAATGTTACTGAATCATAGGGGCAGTGTAGCTAAATGTGATGTTAGGAGGAGGGCCTGGTTGGAAAAGGCAGTCACTGGGGGTATGACTTGAAGGATAAAGCTCCCTCCTCAGATAATCCCTTCTTTTGCTTCCTGGCCGCCACAACATAACTTTCCTCTGTGCCAGGCCCTTCTCCCACACCATCAAGCATGCAAGGACTGAAACTTCTAAACTTTGAGCCAAAATAAACCTCTCTGTTAAGTGTTGGATGTTAGGTATTTTGTCCCAGTACAGAGGAAAGTGATTAAGACACAAACCAAGGAAGGAAAGTGTTTCAAGAAAAAATTATATAATCAGCTGGGTCAAATGCTGTTGAGAGATGAAATAAGATGAGGACAAAGCAAGGTCAATCAGATTTGGCAGTGTGTTGGTTTCCCTCATAAGAGCACACAGAATGGAGTCTTGAGGAAGAATACTACATTAGAGTACACTGATGGGTGTCTGTCCACATTCAGTCTGCTTTTTTACTTCCCAAATCTCTCCACAATCCTCTGAAGCCCAGCTTCTGTCTCACTGAAATTGCTCTTGCTGAAGATATCAGCAGCATCCTTATTATCAAATCCAGTGGATAATTGTTATTCTTCTTTACATATTTGATCTCTCAGCAGCATTTGAAGTATGATCTCCTGCCTTGAGTCATTATTCGGCTACCATAACCAATGTATTTTCTTTTGGGGTTCTGTTGTAATCAGGGTTTGCAACGGAATAGATTTAATACAGGACACATAATTTATAGGACTATTTTATAATAGTCACCCAAAAAGTCAAAGGCAGAGGAGTACAAGAGATCTGTCCACATGCTAGAGACCCGAAGAATCCAGCTGAGGGCCCAGATCCTGTAATGTCCCCCATGAGTCTAGCCAAAGGCCTAAAGCCCATGGCAGTGTCCTCCACGAGTCCAGCTGGAGGCCTAGAGCCCATGGCAATGTCTCATGCAAGTCTGTATGGACGACCTGCATTAGGCCAGTGGTGGAAGCCAGAAAGTCTGCACTGGCTGGGTGAAGGGTCTGTGCCATCAGGCTGAGGGAACTGCACTGAAGTCAGGAAACAACACTTAAGGCAAAGACCATAGCTCCCCTGGAGAAAACAGCAGTGAAAGCCAGGACCTGTGCTCCTCTGAGGATGAGAACAGCCGAGTTTGTGTCAGGAAAACTAGCTGCAGCAAGCTTCTCCAGGAAAATCAACAGCATACATTCTTCCCTTCCAGTTCTCCTTTTATGCTGGCAACAATTCTCAAGTAGGTCTTCCACACCGAGAACCACGCTGACTTTGTTCAGCTGGGCATTCTAAATTGACCATTAGTTAATCCAGCACAGGTTTCTTTTCCTCTGCTCATCTCTTAAATAGTTGCATTTCTAGGGCCAGGAATTTAGCTCAGTGATGCCGCTTCCTGCTTTGCAAGCACAAGGTCCTGAGTTCGATCCCTGGTACCAAAAAAAGAGTTGCGTTTCTCAGAATTGTATCCTACTTTTCTTACTTTTTATACCCTACATGGATAATCTCATTTACTCTCATGGCTTCAATTATCATTGGTATATGGATGACGTTCAACTCTATTATCTCCAATAACAATCTCAGTTTTTTGGGGTTTGTTTTTGTTTTTGAGACAGAGTCTTGCTATGTAGACTGTCTAGACTGGCCTTGAATTCTTGGTGATCTTCCTGTCTCAGTGTCCTCAGTGCTACACCACACCCACCAAGATCTCAGTTTAAATGTGGCCACAGAGGAGCCTCTTTGACCACTATATTTAAATTAGTATCCCATATGTTCTCATAAAAATCTATTATTCCTCTCCCCTCCCCTCCCCTTTCTTTGCTAGAGATTGAACCCAGGGCCCTGCACATGCTAGACAAGTGTTTTACCATTGAGCTACATCCCCAACCCTAGGAGTCATTATTTTCTCTTGATATATACAGTCCTTTACTAAATCATGTTAGTTGTATCTCTCTAAAATATCTTGAGTTACTTTTCTTTTTTTTTTTTTGGTATAGGGCATTGAACTCAGGTCCTGGTGCTTGTGAGGCAGGCACAGTGCCACTGAGCTAAATCCCTGGCCCTCTAAAATATCCCGAATCTGCTTTATCTCCAACCTAGTTCAGGCCATCATCATAGTTTCCTTTCTGGATTATTGCAGTAGCTTCCTAATAGATCTTCTAACCTCTCAAACTGTGAGCCAAAATAAACCTCTCCTCCTTTTAATTGTGGGTCTCAGGTATTTTGTCCTAGTAATGGAAAAATGACTAATATACTGTTTTTAAATTATTTGTTTAAATAGCTTTCTCTGTTGCCTCTGGTCCTTTGTATATGATATTCTATCTATCTGGAACATCCTTGACCTCAAATACATATATATATATATATACATACATACATATATATATGTATGTATATATGTATGTATATATATGTATATATACATTGTATTTATCTATATTCTATATGATACTGTTTTAATAATTTTTTCCTTGTCTGCATCCACCCTCAAGGACAGGGACAATATCAGTCTTACTCATCCTATATATCAGCTTTTAACAGACTGTAAGGAACATGGAAGGATTTAACAAATACTTTTTTTGGTACCGGGGATCGAACTCGGGACCTTGCACTTGTGAGGCAGGCACAGTGCCACTGAGCTAAATCTCTGGCCCTAAACAATAAATACGATTATACTTTTTTTTTTGGTACTGGGGATGGAACTCGGGACCTTGTGGTTGTGAGGCAGGTGACAGAACCACTGAGCTAAATCCCCAGCCCTAAGTGTGTTTCTTGTATGCAGCATATTGTTGGATCTTGCTTCTTCTTTTTTTTTTTTTTTATCGGGGATTGAACTTAGGACCTTGCGCTTGCGAGGCAGGTGCGGTGCCACTGAGCTAAATCCCCGGCCCTGGATCTTGCTTCTTGAGCCATTCTGCCAGTCTGTTTCTTTTGATTGGTGAGTTGAGACCATTAACATTGATGGTTATAACTGATACGTATTGACTTATCATTGTCATGCCTTTTCTTTTTGTTGGATTCTCCCCCCTTTGGTTTTAATTTCTTGTCGTGCCCAGTGGATTCATTCTGCTGGGCTTCCTGGGGTTGTGGTCCTTGTTGTCGTTCCCTAGGATTTTGTCTAAAATTTTTTGGAGTGCTGGTTTGGTATTCATGAAGTTCCTAAGGTGCTCTTTGTCATGAAAGTGTCTTATTTCTCCATCAGTTTTGAAAGATAGTTTTGCATGGTACATCAATCTGGGTTGGAGGCTGTTTTCCTTTAGGGCTTGAAATACGTCACTCCAAGCTCTTCTTGCCTTGAGGATTTTCGTTGAGAAGTCTGCTGTAATTCTTATGGGCTTTCCTTTGTATATTATTTGTTTCTTTTCTCTAACTCCTTGTAGTACTTTGTTCTTCTATTGGGTTTCTTAACAATTATATGCCTATGTGTAGATTTTTTTTGATCAAGGCTAGTTGGAGTCCTATATGCCTCATTTGTCTGCATGTCAAGTTCTTTTCCTCTGCTTGGGAAGTTTTCTGCTATCACTTCTGTGAACAGTTTTTTTATGTCATCTGCACTCTCTCCTATTTCCTCATTGATTCCAGTCAGTCTTATGTTATTCTTCTTTGCATTGTCTAGCAGCTGCTGGATTTATTTCTCATGGTCTCTTACAATTTTAAAGCAATTTTTCTTTTCCCGGTCACTAATTGCAATCTTATCTTCTATATCTGAAATTCTGTCCTCACATTGCCTCATTCTGTTGCATAGACTTTCAAGGGAGTTTTTAATCTCCTGGAAATCTGTTTGCATCTGTTTTATGGATTCCATTTGTTTTCTGTGTTGGGATTCCATCATGTTCCTCTGCTCCTCTATTTTTTTATCTATGTCCTCTCTAGATTTATTAATCATGTCTTGCACTATGGGCACAATCTCTGCTGTTTCCAGATCCTCTTTTGTTGCTAGTTCAGGGAGTCCAGGTGGTTGAATATCAGAGTGTTCCATCTCGTTTCCCTTTGGGGTTTCTGTAGGTGGTCCGGAAGTCTGGTTCTGAGCCTGTTTACGTGTCTTCTCATTTCAACGGGGGTAGTGGTGGTGGTGCTGGTGCTGGTGCTGCTGCTGCTGCTGCTGGCACCCCTGCGGCTCACCTCCTCTGTGCTGGGAGTCATGGTAGGTTGGCCCTGAAGCTTCCTACTCTGCTCTGGGAGCTGTGGCACGCTGACCTGGAAGTCTCCTCCTTTGCGCTGGGAGCTGTACCACATTGATACAGAAGCCTCCTCTGTGCTGGGAGTAGTGGTAGGTTGGCCCGGAAGCCTCCTACTCTGCACCTGCCTGACCTACTTTTTAAATAACAGTTTTGTTTGTCAAGATAAATTTTACATAGTATAAAATTCACCCTTTTGAAGTATGCAGTTCAGTGGTTTTTAATAAATCCCCAGAGTTTTGTAATCATGTCTGCCCAACTTTGGAACATTTTTTTCACCCCAAAAAGAAACCTTATACTCACTAGCAGGCATTTCCAAAATCTTCCCCACCCTCCATAACCCCAGGAAATCACTAGTTTACTTTATATTCCTATAGATTTGCCCAGGCTGGTCTTGAACTTCCTGGCTCAAGTGATCCTCCTGTCTGAGCCTTCCCAATGGCTGGGAAGTCATGCATGACTCTGCCCAGCTTATGTTTTAACGTTTTTGGTTGTTTTGTTTTGTTTTTTTATTTTGAGCCAGAGTCATTCTTTTATTTTGAGACAGGGTCTTACTAAGTTGCTAGATTGCTCAAACTGAGCTCAACATTGCAATCTTCCTGTCCAGCTTTCCAGAGAGCTGGGATTATAGGAGTGCACCACCATGCCTGGCTAATGTTTGTATTTTGAGGAACTGTCAGATTGTGCATCCAAGTAGCTGGACCATTTTATATTCTTTTGGGTTTTTTTGGTACCGGGGATTGAATTTAGGACCTTGCGCTTGCCAGGCAGGTGCTGGTGCCACTGAGCTAAATCCCCAGCCCCCCATTTTCTGTTCTTACTAGCTGTTTTAGTCTGTTTGTGCTGTTGTAATAAAATACCAGACCAGGTACTTTATGAAGAACAGAAATGTATTGATCACAGTTCTGAAGGATGGTAAGTCTAAGACCAAGGCATCAGCAGATTAAATGTAGGCTTACTGTTTACATGCAAGATGGTACCCTGCCTGTAAGGGCCAACAGGATCCCTCAAACCTCTTTTATGAGGGCCTAATCTCATTCTAATCACCTCCTAGGCCCCATATGTTAATACTGTGGTGTCGGGTAAGGTTTTAACGTATAAATTTTGGGGGACATAAACATTCAGACCATAGCAGGCTGATAAATATTTTAGGCTTTCAGGCAATGCAGTCTCTGACACAGTGACTATATTCTGCTATGGTAGCATGGAAACAGCCACAAACAGTGTGTAAATGTACAAGTATGGTTATGTTCCAGTAAAACTTTATTTTAAAAAACAGGCAGCTGGTTATAGTCAGTAGTCTTCTCTGACCTTTGGTCTATTTTTTTTTTTTTTTTTTTTTAGTACTGGGGATCGAACTTGGGACCTTGCGCTTGCGAGGCAGGCAGCAGAACCACTGAGCTAAATCCCCAGCTCTATTTTGTTTTGTTTTTTTAAAAGACTTTAAAACCATGTTTATCAACATATATAAATTATTATCATGTATACTGTTGAAATCCAATCATTACTAGGACAGAGCTTCTTCATTCCTAATTGAATTAAGAGTTTGAACAACTGTAGGGATAGGGGTACAGATCAGTGGTAGAGTATGTGCAAAGCCATAGTTTCCATCCCCAGAATCCCTTCTACAAATGCTTTTTTTTTTTTTTTGTACCAGGGACCAAACTTGGGTCCTTGGGTTTGCACAGGAGGCGGTGAAACCACTGAGCTAAATCCCCGGCCCAGGAAAAACATTTTTTTAAAGTTTAAGATTATTTTATTGAAAAAGAAAAAGTTAATCTGTCAATATTTAGGACTTTTAGGAACTGGGGATTTAGCTTAGTGGTTCTGGTGCCTGCCTCACAAGTGCAAGGTCCCGAGTTCAATCCCTAGTACCAAAAAAAAAAAAAATTTTTAGGATTTTTTTATATTCAAGACTTTTTTTTTTTTGTGGTACCGGGGATCGAACTCGGGTCCTTCCGCTTGTACAGCAGGTGGTGAAACCACTGAGCTAAATCCCCGGCCCTATATTCAAGACTTTTGAAACAGTATATTGTTAGTTGAATTCTTTTTTTTTTTATTATTCTTATATTGCTACATTTTAGGTATACAGTACATTTACATTTATCTTTGGGTGCTTATACCTGTACATGACGTATCTTGGTTCTTATTTTTTTCCCCATTACCTGTGCACCCTTCACCCCCTACACCCTTCCCTATTTACACAGATTACATTTCCATTTTTTTCTTTTCTCATAATTTTTCCTTTCTCTTCTTTCCTTTCCCCTTCCCCTCCCACCACCCCTACACCTTTGGACCTTTTCCTATTTCAGCGTATCAATTATTCATTATTAATCCTTTTAATCCTTATTTATACTTTCAGTTTCTCACACTAGAGAAACTATTTGGTATTTACACACGTGTGTGTTATTTATTTCACTTAAGAGTATGGCCTCAATATCCATCCATTTAGCTATAAATGACTCTAGTTTCTCGTTCTTTATGGCTGAGTAGTACTCCATTTTATAAAAAAACCACACTTCTTTATCCAGTTTCCAGTTGATGGGCATTTGGGCTGCTTCTAAGCTTTATCTATTATAAACTGTGCCGCTGTAAACATAGGTGCACGTATATCTCTGTGGTATTATTCTTTTAATTCTTTTGGGAAGATACCCAACAGGGGAATAGCTGGGTCAAATGGGACCTCCAGCCCTAGTTCTTTGAGGTATCTCCACACTGATTTCTATAGTGGTCCCACCAGTCTGCATTCCCACCAACAATGGAGAAGGGTTCCTTTCTCTCCACACCCCCACCAGCATTTGTTATTGGTTGATTTCTTGATAGCAGCCATTCTTTCTGGGGTGAGATGGAATCTCAGTGTTGTTTTCATCTGCATCTCTTGAATGACCAGTGATGTTGAACATTTTTTTCATATGTTTATTTGCTGCTTTTTCTTTTTTGTCTGAAAAATGTCTGTTCATTTCAGATGCCCATTTTTGAATTGGGTCTTTGAATTTGGGGAGTCTGATTTTTTAAAGTTCTTTATACATTCTAGATAGTAGACCTTTGTCTGAGGTACAGCTGATAAAAATTTTTTCCCACATTGTAGGTTGTCTCTTAGCCCTGTTGGTGGTTTCTCTTGCAGTGCAGAAGCTTTTTAATAAGATGAGATCCCAGTTGTTGATTCTTTGTGCTAGTTTCTGTGCTACTGAGGTTTTGTTCCTAAAGTCTTTTCCTATGCCAGTGTCTTCAAGAGTTCTACCTAACTTATCTTCCAACAAGTTTAGTGTTTCTGTTTTAATATTTAGATCATTAATCCACTTCAATCTTAGTTTAGTGCATGGTGATAGATATGGGTCTAGGTTTAATCTTTGGCAGGTTGAAATCCAGTTTTTCCACCACCATTTATTAAGTAGGCTATCCTTCCTCCAATGAGGGTGGTTGGCTCCTTTGTCAAAGATGAGGTGGCTGAGTGTGTCTGGAGTTGTTTCTGCATCTTCTAATCTATTCCACTGATCCTCAGGTCTGTTCCTTTGCCAGTACCGTGCTGATTTTATCACAGTAGCTTTGTAGTATAGTTTCAAGTTAGGGAGTGTGATACCCCTAGCCATGTCTCTGTTGCCTATAATTGCTTTTGCTATTCTAGGTCTCTTCTGGTACCAAATGAATTTTTGAATTGTTTTCTCTAGTTCTGTGAAGTATATTGTTGGAATTTCAATTGGCATTGCATTAAATCTATATAGTAGTTTTGGAAGTATGGCCATTTTCTGTTAGTTGAATTCTTTATCACAACTGAGTGGTGTTGAGGAACCTTAGGGCAGTGTGAGAGGTAATATTTCTTTAATCACAAACTGTGCAGTGCAAAAAATAACTCCCATCTGACGGGCTGTTGTGGCTGTCATTTATATGGGGTATTTGTGATATCTTATTAAAATTCTTCAGATTGCTTTTAGTAGGAAGCATTTTTAGGATTCTTTTTTGCTCAAATCTCAAAAGATTCACCACATCCCAGTAGTGCCACAGGCTGGTGACCAAGCCTTCAACACGAGCCTTGGGGAGAAAGTTAAGATCCAAACCATAGCATTCTACCTTGGGCTCCCAAAGGCTCATGTCCATCTTGAAAAGTCCATGTAGTCCATGTCTATGAGTCCCCAGAGTCTTAACAGTTCCAGCATTGCTCAAAAATTCAACGTCTCTGAGACTCAAGGCAAACTCTTAGCTCTTAGCCCTTGTAAAATCAAAAAGATAGTTACATACTTCCAAGATACAGTGGTATAGGGTAAATATTTCCATTCCAAAAGGGAGGAATAGGAAATAGGAAGAAGAGATTGGACCAAAGCAAGACCAAAACTGAGCAGGACATACATTAGATCTTGTAGCTCCATGACTGGCATTCAGGGCACAAGGTGGTAGGATTTGGGCCACCAAAGGTTTGGGTTGCCTTGTGTCTTTGGAGACAGCAGCTCACTTGGTCACTCACTCTCTTGGACTGATTCTGTTCACTGCCTGCTGCTCCCTTTAGCAGCGGTTCCACATTCTTGGCATCTGTAATTTCCCAGTGTCCATTGCAGCTGTGGTTTCACTGTCACAGGTTCATGCCTTGCTCTGTCAGGGTTTGCTTTCAGGGACTCTGATTCTACCCAGATATTAGGAAACGGAAAGAAAGGACAAGAAAAAGAGAGAATAGAAGGAAAAAATGGAAACAAAACTTTTGTAAATAAGGAGAAGAGGGGTCAAAGGGGGGGGGGAGTGGGAAAAAAAGAAGCAAGATATATCATGTATAGGTATAAATTCCCTACAATGAACGTTATCATTATGTATATCTAAAATGTACTGATAAATGTTGTGCTTCAAGCAAAAGAAAAAAAATGATAAAAAAAGGTCTGCTGACAACAGTCTTAAGTTTTCTCTAGGTTTCTTATACAAACTTTTCCAAATTCCTCCCTCAACCAATTCGAAGGGTTTCTGAATTATAGCATCAGGTATAGTCAGATACAGAGATAACTTAGGATCACTTTATAGCAGTGTTGCCTTCCACTGAGAAGTACATCATAGACTTCTGTCATTTGTATGATGTGTTATTGATCTGCTTTGCAAATACATTAATTCCATATAGGGGTTGGGGATGTAGCTCAGTGGCACTGTGCCTGCCTGACAAGCGCAAGGCCTTGAGTTCATTTCCCAGTACCAGAAAAAAAAATCATTAGAAATTGTGAAATGCTGCTATTCTAACTCTGTTGTTCCTTTCTCAACTTTTTAGTTGGACCACTTCTAAAGAAAAAATTTCCTTCCCTTACCTAAATAATTACTCTAAGATATAGTTTTAAAATATTAAGACTTGTAGCTATTGTGCGATGAAGGAGTCAGTTTCACAAGAGATAAAGCAAACTAATAGGTTCTGGATGTCAAAGAGAGACTGTGAGCTTACCAATAACTTTAAAATAAGTTTCTAAAACTTAGCAGCTCCTTTATAAATACTCATTAAAATTGCATGAGAAAATAAGTTTTCACATAAACCTTGAAAATAAAAATTAAGAAAGCTATTTTTAATACAAAAAAGACTATCAAACTAATATTCATTTCTAAAGCACATACTATTTTGATAAATGGAATGCTTTTATTTTTTATTTTTTGGTACCGGGGATCAAACTCAGGACCTTGCGCTTACAAGGCAGGGTACGGCACCACTGAGCTAAATCCCAGGCCACACTTTTATCTTTGATAACTCATGTTAAACCAAAATAGCTTATGTCTCATAATGAACCTACTGAGCATCCCCTTGCTTCCCTTACCTTGCTTTTCAGTATCTGCTCTAGTTTGGATCTTGGATGGTCCCCAAAGGCTTGTGTGTCAAGGGCTAGATCACCATCCTGTGACACTATTGGAAAGTGATGAAAGCTTTAAGAGGTGGGGTCTAGTAGAAGGAAGGTTGGAACCAGGGAGGTTGGAACCCCTTTCTCTCTTTGCTTTCTGGCTGCCATGAGGGGAGGGCATTCTCTACCATGTACTCCCACCTGATATACTGCCTTGCTGCAGGCCAAATGGCAGTGGGCTGAAACCTCCGAAACTGTGAGCCCAAATAAACTGTTCCTCCTTAAAGTTTATTATTCCAGGTATTTTGTCACAGCAACAGAAAGCTGACTAACAGATAGTATCTTTCAGTGTTTTTTTTTTTCCTTAGTCTCTCTTGCCTCTTACTGGACCTAATTCAGAACTAAACTTTTAAAATATTCTCTTCAGTAAATAAAATAGAAAATATGTTTCATGTGTTGAATAAAATTTATAGGAAGCCATTAGTTTGGACTAAGCTTCTACACTAGGCCCAGTATCCCAAAGTAGATTTATTCCTGCTGAAGTTCTTTACCATCAAGCCCAAACTGTTATGCTTGACCTTCTAAGAAGTCTTCTAAGAAGAGAGAGAGGTAATAGCCAAATCTCCACACAGGCCATTTTTATCTAGTATGATGAAGTCTCCTCTGCTTTAACCTTCACAAGGAAATTTATTTGGAAATTTTTTTTTTTACATAATGAAATTTGATTAGCCTTTGTTCTTCTAGACACCTAGCAGTACCATTTATCCCATTAAGAACAGCACTCAAGTGCTGGGGATTTAGCTCAGTGGTTTCACCGCCTACTGTACAAGCAGAAGGACCAGAGTTCAATCCCCGGTACCAAAAAAAAAAAAAAAAAAAGAACAGCACTCAAACTGTACATATAACCAAAGGTCTATTAAGTGTATCAACTATTGACTTCGATGATAAATGTCAGTCAAGCAGGAAACCACATAAAGGTTTGATGTCAGTCTCTAGCAACGAATATATGAGGTAGGACAATGACCAGGTAGCAGAAAATACATGCTACCAAGTAGCTACCCCCACAATAGACACACTATTCCAAAATATCCAAGCTTGCTGTAAATGGGTCTGTAGGGAATCCTCTACTTTGGAGTAAAACCACATTATCATTACCAGTTTCTCTGACCTCATAATTGGTCATTACCCACAAACTAATGAGCCTACTACAGAGTGCACACAGCATTTGGCAGTTAATTCAGGGCAGTTTTGACTGGCAGTGGGCAGCCAGATCTGGCCACCTCTTACCTTTTCAGACTTTCTTTAGCGGGTGACACTCATTTTCTCCTTCCTCTGGCTCCATATTAGCTCCCAAAAGGTTGAGCACTGCCCCAGGCTCAATAGCTATAGTCCGGGGCCAGGGATTTAGCTCAGTGGTTCCAACTCCTGCCTCACAAGCACAAGGTCCTGAGTTCGATCCCCTGTACCAAAAAACAAAAAACTCTTAAATAGCTATACTCCCAAGTGGCTCCACAGTGCCTGTATCACCCCCACACTTCCATCTTACTGACCACCCCGTCCTCCCAAGGCAACTGGCTGGAGGACCTCAGAATCCTTTTCTGAATAAGACCCCACTCCTTCACTTCTCTCCTTCTTGCTCTTAGATGAACTGTTCTCCTTCTCCTTTTTGGAGCCAGCCACACTGTGTGATGCCTTAGCTGCCTTCTCTGAGTGCTTGGGGAGCAATAACCACAGCCAGGCCTCCTGCACTGGCATCAGCTCCTGAGCACCCCTATACCACTTTCTTGCTAGCTGCCCTCTCACTTGGAGTGAACAAGAAAGTTCCTGGAGTGGATTTGCTAGTGTTTTTGCCACTCTTATTCCTTTTGGATTTTGATTTGCCTTCTTTCCCTTGAGGATGTGGCGCTGGGCTCACAAACTTGATGTCTGGTAGTGTGGCCACAGCACTGGGAGCTGTTATCCCCACTTCCTTTGAGTCTGACATTTCCAGTTTCTGCTGATCCTTTTCCAGATCATTGTCTAGGTCAATGATGAGATTCCCTACCCCAATGTCCTGTTCATCCCCACTGTCCTGTGTCTCAACCAGGTTTGCATCCACTCCTTTTCCTCCGGAGGCTCCACTGCTCAAGGGTATCTTGGAGTCAACATCCCACCTCAAGAATCAAGGCTTGCTGGGAATTTAACTCAGTGGTTCCGCCGCCTGTCTTGAAAGCACAAGGACCCAAATTTGATCCCTGGTACCAAAAAAATTTTTAAAAAGAATCAAGGTTCTTCCTTGCCCCCAGCTTTCCTATTTTCAGCTTCAGCTATGTTCTCAGACTTGCCATGTTGGTCATACATGCCCCGTGGACAATATTATTGCTGGCATCTGAACATGAACATCCACAAAGAACAGATGAGCAACCAGAGGTCATGATAGTTTCATCCATTTTAGGAGTAAACCTCCTAATTTTTTTTACCTTTTGTTCTCATTTTTCCTCTTACAGTTACCACTTGTTTTTCTGTACAAAGCAAGCATTTCTAGTCCTCCTAGATCCCTTTTGAACACACCACCTGTTTTGAAATTATTAATCTGTTTTGTTCTGTTTTTGCTTTCTTCTGCCTTTTTGCTTAGGCCTAGGCAAAAGGTCCTCCCATAGTGTGGGCTGGCTTGCTAGGGTTCCACAGTGAGGTCTGTTCTCTGTGTACATATGAGGCTTGGTGATCTCAGAGAGAAATGTAACTGGTCTAGAGCAAGATTTGGGTTTTCTTGATGCAAGCCTGTCAACTTAATTTTATCACAGACTGATCCCAAGGGTAGGATTAGAATGTTAAGGATACTATGTCTTGGCTATTATATCTACTCATATTGTCTGTTGCTCTCCAGAACTCCTCCCATAATTTTAGGTAACTCCTAGGATTCTGAGTGATTTTTCTCTGCTGCTGTTCTGGCCAGATTTTCTAAACTAGACATGCCTTACTTTTATGAAAACAAATAATATCTTTGGCTATTCATGGTGGCACATGCCTGTAATCCAGCTACTCAGGAGGGTGAGCAGGAGAAGGATTGCAAGTTTGAGGCCAACTTGGACAACCTAGCAAAACCCTGTCTCAAAATAAAAATTAAAAAGGGCTGGAGATGTAATTCAGTACTCCCTAGGTTCCAATCTGCAGTACCACAACAAAAACAAATACAACCCCCGCAAAAAACCCACTTTTTTAAAAAAGAGTAAAGCCTTTTTAGAAAAGTAAACTACAGTACAGTCTTATCTATCAAGAACTAATTTAATTAGGTTTTCAATTCTGTAGTAAAGTTGCAAAAGCAATTTGCAAATTAGATGAGGAAAATGTTTGTGAGGAAGTACTAAGATCTAGAGAAGGACCCTTGACAGAAGTTTACAGTCTGAGCAGGGAGAAAGCCGATGAGACATAAATACTGCTGTGTATTCAAAAGCAGAAGTTGACAAAGCTAAAACACAATCTAAATATTAACTTTTGATCTGATTCAGCGATCCCATGATAAATACTGTACCTCAATATAGCAAATGGTAAAGTGACACAAAAGATAAAATTATGTGTCCATGCCCAGAAATAAAATTCAGGAATAGGTGCTTTTATGCATCTTCACCATTCACTGCAAGAGCATAAACTGCTTGCAAGTGACTATATACATGTCTTAGGGAAAGTAAATTGGTCACCAGTGCTCTGTAATACCTAAGACTTATGGAAGCAGAGTCCAAGCTAATTGTAGACAAGTATGAACCAATTCTGAGAGGATAAAATATTATATTTTTAAAGGACCATTCTTTGTCACATTATTACTATTAAGAAATTAGAAAGCCAATGTGCCAGAAATGAAAACCCTTTCCCTAGTGCTGAGCTGTCTACTTTTTGGGATTTATGAATTAAGCCAAATATTCCAGAAGAAAAAGAACAGTAATAAAGTATGAATTGATAGATTTCTCTTTGTTGCCAAAAGTAAGGGAAAGGGAGTCATGGGAGTGCATGTCAAAGGCCTAATTTTTCCTGATAGGTGTGGAGTTTCCAGAAGAAACAAACAGATCTCCTCATTGCCTTTTATAAGCATAGAATTACAAAGTTAGAAGCAGCCATTCAGGAGGCACAGCAAACAGTGACCAGCCAGAACAGGTAAGTAAGAAATCCACAGATAGCTTTTTTTTTTTCCCTTTCAGAGATGTTATAGTCCTTCTTTCCTTGTATTTACAAAGATTGAAAAATTTCCCATGTATATTATGTTTGTTTTGAGAAAATCAGGGACAGAAGTTTTGGTCGGTCCCCTGAGTGTCCGTTTTGTATTTTTCTTTTTTCTCTCTGGGTCCTCCTCACTTTCTGGCTTCCCTCTCCTTCCCCGTCTCAAAGACTGCTTCTTCAGAGAAATCAGATGATTCACAGTGATAAAAATGAGATATAACATTTAAAATGTTATCTCTGGGAGGATGTATTTTGGAAATCTTAAGCTAAAAGATGAAATCCTTGATGAAAATTTTTAGACATCAGCAGGCTAAGATTATGTGAGAGGAAATGGAAATCTATACAGACTCCTCTGAAATCATACGAAGTGACTGCTTCTTTTGTTAACTTGATTGTTCTCACCATCAACATGCTGCCATTGTCTCTCTGAATCACCAGATCCCACACAGAAATTCTCTGTATATCTGTAAGCATCTCTCACTAAACATTAACTAGATGTTGATAATAATAGTGATTGTAATAATAATATTTTTTTATCCCACTGACTTGGAGCTTATTGCTTCCATCTTTTGCCTAGAGAGTTATCAATCTTGAGAAAAGAGAATGAAGAACTGAAGAAACTTCTAGCCTTCCTAAAGGTGAATGAAATAAGTTTTTTTGTTTTAAGTTTTCTTTACTTTTTTTTTTTGGTACTGGGGATTGAACTCAGGACCTTGTACTTGCAAGGCAGGTGTGGCGCCACTGACCTAAATCCCCAGCAAGTTTTCTTTACTATTATATTCTCTCTTACTTTTTTCATTTGTCCAGAAGACTGTATAAAATAATACTTCCTAACCTATTCCATATCATGGCACACATAGAGACTGATAATATTTGTACCCAAGCACACTGTAGTTTAATAGATGAGGCCCCAGGGCCGGGGATTTAGCTCTGCGGTTTCGCTGCCTGCTGCGCAAACACAAAGACCCGAGTTCAATCCCCGGTACCAAAAAAAAAAAAAGTAGATGAGGCTCCAGAATATCTGGGAGGGCTGAAAGAACCAACCAGTATTTAGAACACTTGTAATGAATTCTTGAATATCAGTGAATAATGACATACTGGGTAAAAAGTGTTTCTGTCTCTCTCTGCCTCTGTGTCTCTGCCTCTGCCTCTGTCTCTGTCTCTGTCTCTGTCTGTCTGTCTTTTTCCCTCTGTCCCTCTGTCCCTCTCTGCCTCTCCCTCATTTCTCCCTCATATTTCGCGGGATTGAACCCAAGGCCTTTACACTGAGCTGTATCCCCAGGCCTTTTTAAATTTTTAATTTATTTTTTATTTTGAGACAGGGTCTTGCTAAGTCTCTAAATTGCCCAGGCTCTCAAAGTATCAAGATTGCAGGTATGTGCCACCCAGATAGGCAGCTCTTTTATAGACAAAACATCTGTTACAATGTTTTAAATTTCTCTTTAAGAAGCCCAAGAAAGCCAGGCGTGAGAGTTCATGCCTCTAATCTCCACATTCTGGAGGCTGAAGCAGAGGATGGCAAGTTCAAGGCTAGTGTGGGCTTCGAGACCTTGACTCACAAAAAAGAAAAAACCAAAACAACCAAAAGAAGATACCTAAGGGGGCCAGGGATTTAGCTCAGTGGTACAGCCGCCTGCCTTGAAAGTGCAAGGTCCCAAGTTCGACCCCTGGTACCAAAAAAAAAAAAAAGATGCCTAAGATGCCTCAGGACTCTTCCTCTTGTGCATACTCTTATTTCCTAGACATTTCTTTCATCCTAAGACTGTTTTGTTTATTTATATAATTGTCCTATTGATCCTGTTCCTATAACTATTCTAGCACAGTGTAATCAATGTTTTTCTAAACTGGATGTGGTGGTTTATGCCTGTAATCCAGATACTTGGGAGGTTGAAGTGGGAGGAGTGCAAATTCAAGGCCAACCTGGACAACCTTAGTGACACCTTATCTCAAAATGAAATAAAAGGGCTGGGATGTAGCTCAGTGGTAGAGTACTTCTCTAATGTGCATGAGGCTCTGGATTCAATCCCCAGTATTAAAAAATAATAATAATTTACAGGATTTCCAATGTGCTCTTCTGAATAGAAACTAAAATTTTATTCCCTCAAAGCTAACAATTTCCTAAGGAAACATTGTTGCTTTATTTTCTCCTCCTGGGAATATTAGCACCCACTACTAGAGGACATTGCAGCTGAGTAATCCTAGCCACTAGACCACCAGGGAAAGGTTACAGCTGAGTTATCTAACAAGATAGGTTAGAACCTTTGATCTGCAGCTTCCTTCACTCCCATTTTTTTACCTACAGGAATCTCCAAGTCGGTACCAAGGAAGCAGGTCAGTTTTATCAGTGCCTATACTAGCCCCCCACCTTGAAAATTTGTTTTGGGGGGTTTTTTTGATACTGGAGATCGAACTCAGGACCTTGTGCTTGCGAGGCAGGCACCGGAACCATTGAGCCCAACCTTGAAAATTTAATGTGCTTTTTAACAATTTTTGATGTTTTTTAATTGTTTAACACCTAACATTTGTATATATTTATGGGGCATAGTGTGATTAATTTGATACATATATACAATGTGTAATGATCAAATCCAGGTAAATAGCATTTGCCACTCCATAAACATGGATAATTTCTTTGCATTGGAAAGCTTTGAGCCTGTTTTTTCTTGACTCCTGGCTGTGTAGGTTTCCAGATGGGGAAAGTAGTTGATAAATTTTATCTTTTACTTCCCTAATAAAGAGTTACTTACTGGTCTGAAGATGTAGCTCAGTGGTACAGTGCTTATCTAATGTGCATGAGGCCCTGGGTAGGTGAGGCCCTGGGTACACACACACACACACACACACACACACACACACACACACACATTACTAAAGAGTGCTGATGGGCTGGGGATTTAGCTCAGTGGTGCCATGCCTGCCTAGCAAGCACAAGGTCCTAAGTTTGATTCCAGGAATTAAAAAAAAAAAAGTGCTGATGTGAAATGTTAATTATAAATGTTTGCCTTTGAATATTGTCTTGTGAAATCCTACTCATCCTTCAAAATTCATTTCACAGTTGGGGATTTTAGCTCAGTGACACTGTGCCTGCCTCACAAACACAAGGTCCTGAGTTCCATCCCCAGGACCAGAAAAAAAAATTAAATTCACAGGGCTGGGGATTTAGCTCAGTGGTGCCACTACCTGCCTCGCAAGCATAAGGTCCTGAGTTTGATCCCCAGTACCAAATAATAATAATAATAATAATAATAA
>NW_004624820.1:9236877-9286493 GCF_000247695.1 Heterocephalus glaber | reverse complement strand
CGCAAGCAGAAGGTCTCAAGTTCGATCCCTGTTACCAAAAAAAAAAAAAGAAGAAGATTATCTGGAAAAGATTTTCTCCCATTCTGTAGGCTGTCTCTTCTGTCTATTGATTATGTCCTTTATATGCCAAAGCCTTTTAAATTGATGTAGTCCCATTTATTGATTTTTGTTATTATTTCCTGTGCTATTAGAGTCTTACTTAGGAAGTCTTTATGACTATCATTTGAACTGTTTCTGCCTTTTTTTTTTCTTTCAGTTTTAGATTCAGGTCTTTCTTCATGTGTATGTGTGTGTGTGTGTGTGTGTGTATGTGTGTGTGTGTGTACACACTGGGGATCAAACACATGGCCTTGTGCATTTTAGACACGCAACTGTTACCAAATTGCATACATCCTTAGCCCCGCCACTGTTCTAGTTTCATCCTGTATGTGTATTTGAATCTAAAGTAAGTCTCTGAGAAAGATATTAGGGAAATAACACCATTCATAATAGCATCAAGAAAAGTTAAAGACTTAGGAATTAACCTAGTGAAAGACCTTGTCAGTGAAAACTATAGTATCCTGAAAAAGGAGATCAAAGAGGACATCAGAAAATAGAAAGACATCCCTTTCCATGGAATAGGCCAAACCAGTAATGTCAAAATGGACATATTTCTAAAATTGATATTTGGATTTAATGCAATCCCAATTAAAATACCAGTAGTCAGGGGAATGGGAGAAAATTAAGATAGATCATGTAAAGGTACAAATTCCCAATGATGAATGTTATCGCATTGTATACCTAAAATGTACCAGTAAACTTAATGAAAAAAAAATACCAACAGTGTTCTTCACAGAACTAGAGAAAACAATTCTAAAATTCATATGGATGCAGAAGAGACCCAGAATAGCAAAAGCAATCCTGAGCAACAGAGCAAAGCAGGAGGCATCATAATCCCAGGTTTCAAGTTATACTACAAAGCTACAGTGATAAAAACAGCATGTGGTGCATCAATGGAACAGAATAGAAAATGCAGAAATAATGCTAGACACATTCAGCCATTTGATCTTTGACAAACTGGCCAAAAAACAAACATTGGAGGAAAATATGATCTTTTAGCAAATTCTGCCAGGAAAATTGGCTATATACATGCAGAATATCTAGACCTGTATCTCAACATGTACTAAACTAAAAGCAAAGTAGATCAAAGATCTAAATAAACAAATACCCCGGGGCCAGGGATTTAGCTCAGTGGTTTCACTGCCTGCTGCGCAACTGCAAGGACCTGAGTTCGATCCCTGGTACCAAAAAAAGAAAAAAAGAAATACCCTGTTGGTAAGGTAAACTCTTGATGTCATGGGCATAGGCAAGGACTTTCTGAACAGAACCCATATTGCACAAGAAATAACATTAAAAATCAAAAAATGGAGGCCTGGGGATTTAGCTCAGTGGTTTCGCTGCCTGCTGCGCAAGCGCAAGGACCTGAGTTCAATCCCTGGTACCAAAAAAAGAAAAAAAAGAAAAAAAGAAATACCCTGTTGGTAAGGTAAACTCTTGATGTCATGAGCATAGGCAAGGACTTTCTGAACAGAACCCATATTGCACAAGAAATAACATTAAAAATCAAAAAATGGAGGGCCGGGGATTTAGCTCAGTGGTTTCGCTGCCTGCTGCGCAAGCGCAAGGACCTGAGTTCAATCCCCGGTACCAAAAAAAAAAAAGAATCAAAAAATGGGATTACATCAAATTAAAAAGCTTCTGTACAGCAAAGGAAACAACCAACAGAGTGATGAGACAACCGATACAATGAGAACTAATATGTAGAATATATAAAGAACTCAGAAAAATTTAACACCCCTCCGGCAAATAAAAAAACCCAGTCAAAAAATGGGCAACTAGGGCTGGGGATTTAGCTCACTGGTTTTGCCACCTGGTGCACAAGCACAAGGACCTGAGTTTGATCCTCAGTACCAAAAAAAATGGGCAACTGAGCTCAATTGAAAAAAATCTTTTAAAAAAAGGGCAACTGAAATAAATAGACACTTCTTGAAGAAGAAATACAAATGGCCAATAAATACATTAAAAATGTTCAACATCTCTGGACATTAGAGAAATGCAAATTAAAACAACACTGAAGGGTCAGGGATTTAGCTTAGTGACGCCACACCTGCCTTGTAAGTGCAAGGTCCTGAGTTCAATCCCAGGTACCCTGGGGGAAAACAAAACAAAACAGTGAGATTCCATCTTACTCCAGAAAGATGGCTGTCATCAAGAAGTCAAATAATAACTAATGCTGATGAAGCTACAGGGAATAAGGAACACTTCTGCATTATTGCTGGGAATATAAACTAATGCAACCACTATAGAAATCAGTATGGAGATTCCTCAAAAAAATAAAAATAAAAATTTGATTCAACTCAGCTATTCCCCTTCTAGATATCTTCCTGAAAAAGTTAATGTCATCATATTATGGCGATACATGCATTCCCATTTTTATAGTAGCACAATTCATAATAGCAAATCTTGGAATTGGCCTTTGTGTCCAACAGATGAATGGATAGAAAAAAATGTGGTATTTATTTGTTTGTTTGTTTTGTTTTTTGGTACCAGGGATTGAACTCTGGACCTTGCACTTGCAAGGCAGGTGCAGTGCCACTGAGCTAAATCCCTGGCTCAAAATATGGTATTTATATACAATGGAATACTATTCTGCTATAAAGAAGGATAAATTTGTAAGAAAATGGATGCACCTTGAGACCATAATGTTAAGGAAAATAAATCAGACATAGAAGCATAAATATTGCATGGTTTCTTTTATATGGGAAGCCCAAAGTATAAATAAAGAGCAAAACAAAAAATTAATAATAAAAAACAGGGAGATAGATCTTTTGCAAATGGGAAAGGGACCAAGAGATGGAGGGAGGAGGTAGAGAAGAGAGGCAAAGGGAATGTAAAAAGAAGTAAGGTGTGTTGTATACATGAACCAACTCCCCACAATTAATGTGATCATTATATATTTCAAATATGTGGTGATAAAAATTAAAAATAGTCTTACAGTGTATACTTGGACCTGTTTTTTAAAAAATCCATTTTCCTTTTAATTGGAGAGTTTAATCCAGGTACATTTAATGTAATTACTGATAAAGTAGAACTTCTGCCATTTAGCTATTTGTTTTCTATATGTCTGAAGTATTTTTTGTTGTTATTTTATTTTGTTTTTTAGCTGGGTCTTGCTATGTCCCAGGGTGGCCTCTAACTGTGTAGATCTGGTTGGCTTCAAATTCATGATCCTTATGTCTCAGCCTCCCACAGTACTGGGATTACAGCCTTGCATGACCATGGTTGGCTTGTCTATATCTTTTTAGTCCTCATTTCCTCTATTACTGTCCTCTTATGTTAGATTATTTTCTAGTGTATCACTTTAGTTCCCTTGTTCTTCTGTATGTTTTGGAATTTTTTAGAAATTACAGTTAACAAGCTGGGGATTTAGCTCAGTGGTTTGGCCGCCTGCTGCGCAAGCGCAAGGACCCGACTTCAATCCCTGGTACCAAAAAAAAAAAAAGAAATTACAGTTAACGATTTATAACAATCTACTTTAAATTTTCCCACACTTAATTTCTGTTTTGTTTTTTTTTTTGGTACCAAGAATTGAACTCGGGTCCTTGGGCTTACACAGCAGGCAGCCAAACCACTGAGCTAAATCCCCAGCCCCATCCCACACTTAATTTCAATAGGACACAGAAATTTTGCTCCTGTAGTTGTTTTCTCTCCCGTGCCATTGTGCAGTTAGTATACAAACTGTATATAAATTGTGTGCTTATTAATACAAGTTGGGGTTTTTTGTTATGTTTTGTGGGCTGGGGTTTGAACCAGGGCCTTTACACTGAGCTACATCCCCAATCCTTTTTATTTTTTAGTTTGAAACAGGATCTCACTAAGTTTCTAAGTTGCCCTGGATGGACTTGAACTTGAGATCCTCCTGCCTCTGCTTCCCAGAGTCCCCGCATTACAGGTGCATGCCACTGCACCCAGCTTAATTTTTAGAGAATAGTATTTCGGAATATAAGTTTTTGGTGATAATCTTTCAGCACTGAGTATGTTATTCCACTGTTTTAGCCTCTATGGTGCCTGATAGTGACTTCTTTCTTGCTGCTTTTAAGGTTTTTTTCTTTGAAAAGTAAACTGTTGGATGCCTTACTTTCCTTCCTAAAAAGGGTTTCCAGCACCATTTTACTTTTTCATTTCTCCTCACTGATTTATTCCAGTCTGGCTTCCAGCTGTAAGTCTCAGTGGACACTTTTCAGTCCTCTCCTATTGGAGCTCCAGCAATTTTCTACAATGTTGATCTTTTTTTTTTTTTTTTTTGGTGCCGGGGATTGAACTCGGGACCTTGTGCTTGCAAGGCAGGCGCCAGAACCACTGAGCTAAATCCCCGGCCATGTTGATCATTTTTACCTTCTTAAAATGCTTATTTTTTGCCTCCCTTACTGTAAAATCTAGATTTTCCTTTGACCTCCCTAGATTCTTCCTCATAGTACCCTTTGCTGGTTCCTTCTCTCCTCAAGTGTAAAACAGTATTTCTCAAATGTTTAACACCTCAGGCTACTTAGTGAGAGTCTTCCAGGCTGAGGACATCAATTTTAAGGATTTTTTCATATAATGAGATGGCTTTGATATATGAGACTCTGACCCTGAATTCTTTTCTATCCTCTTTGGTTGACTGGATCTTTATCGTCCTTTAGAACTTAAGTCATTTCTACAGAAAGGCCCTCTGTTACTTTTTGACAGTACCCTGCTTCTTCCTTTTCCTTCTCATACTAGCTAATTATTAAATGATCTTAAAATGCCTTGAGACTGTTTTATCAATATATAGGGTCTTATGTTATATCAGTTTCACTTAATCTTTGCAGTAATACTATGTGCATTGGGGGGGTGGCTATCATAAACTCCATTTTACAGATGATAAAAAAAGAAAAAAAAAGATTCTTTGTGCTCATCTTCCAAAAGTTTGATTATGATAGCTGTAGTTTTAAGTTTATTCCTATTTGGAGATTGTAGAGATTCTTGATATGTATAGATCATTTTTTATCTAATTTGTGAAATTTGGGGTCATTATCTCCTGAAATATCCTTTCTGCCTTATGCTTTCCACTTCTGAAATGCACATTGTACATACATTGGTGTCCCATCAAGGTCTCTGAAAGCTTCAGTTTTTTGATGCTTTCTTTTGCTCAGAATAATCTCATTTGTCTTACAAATTTGCAGATTCTTTTTCTGCTTAATCATATCTGCCCCTCTAGTAAAGTTCTTATTATAGTTATAAAATTCTTATTAAACCCTTCTATGATACTGAGGATTGAACCCAGGGCCTTCACACAGAACTACAACCCTAGTGCTTTTTTTTAGTATATTGATGGCAAAGGCATTCTTTATATATCCTTTGCTTAGTATCATAATCTCCAAGATTCCATCTTTGTGTTTTTTTGTTTTTCGGTACTGAGGATCGAACTCATGACCTTGCATTTGCCAGGCAGGTATGGCTCCACTGAGCTACATCCCCAGCCCCAAACTATCACTCACTTTTTTTTTTCTGGTTCCAGGGATCAAACTCAGGACCTTGTGCTTACCAGGCAGGTGCGGTGCCACTGAGCTACATCCCGGCCCCAGTACTTTTTAAAAATTTTTTATTTTGAGACAAAGTCTTGCTAAGTCACTAAATTGTCTAGGCTAGGTTCAGACTTCCAGTCCTCCTGCCTCAGCCTTCCAGAGGGCTGGGATTACAGGTGTGTGCCACCACAACCAGCTGCTATTATGCTTTTCAACTTCAGAGTTTTTACATAAAATTTTTACATAAAATTCTCTATTTTTTGAGGCACCATTCTTGTCTTTTCATTTAGTGTTTTACATATGCTCTCCTTTATTTCTTTGACTATATCTAAAATAGCTCATTTTAAATCCTTTTCTAGAAAGCCCAATGCCTAGGCTTCCTCAGGAACAGTTTCTTTTTTTTCTTCTTTGTATAGGGGACAATTTCTTGCCTCTTTCTATGTCACATAATTTGCATACTTTTAGCCCTCAGCCAGCTAGGTGACAGCTGTGCCTTGGCCTTTACTTCCTGCTTGTACAGCCTGGAGTTCAGCCTGAAGTGTGAGCTTAGGACCTTCTCAGGTGCTTCCTGAGCATGTGCACATCTGTATGCCTGTGACCTTCTTGATTCCCAGGACTGTGTTGGAACTTTTCAAAGCCCCACGGACATCTCATTCCCTACCTTTACCTTTATGCTTTTTTAGTTAGCTTATTATTTGCCTCAGCTGATAATCATTTTAGGCAGCGGAAACAAGTACCTCTGATTGTTTGCAGCAAACATTTATAGGGAGAAGGTCTTTTTGGACTTAGTGAGCCCTGAACTCTGAGACGTGGTGAGCCTGAGTCCCAACTCAAGTCAAATAAAGACAGCCTTGCAAGTAAGGTCTTCTGGGGAACCACTGGACAGGTCAAATAATGAGTTCTCTTAGAATTAAGCTGCAGAGCTCCAACCCTGCTCCTTCCTCTAGTGACTGCCATACTTGTTTTCACCATGATTGTGGCCTATTGTTTTCACAGCTTTCATGGAGCCAGAGAAGGAGAAAGGGGAATAGGGCAAGTTAAAATAATGCTACAAAGCTTGTTTGTTTGTTTTAAACTGACATTCAACTATCTTTTGGAATACCCATTCTCTAGGTTGCTACAAGCTCTTTATTGATTTTCAGAGTTCAGAAAAAGCTGATCTCACCATTTTTGCCAGTTTTCTCATTGCTTGGGGGGTGGTAGTACTGGGGATTGAACACACAGCCTTTGCAGAAAGCTACATTTCCGACCCCTTTTTAGAAAAACATTTTTAAAGTTTTGATACAGTATCTGTGTTGCTAAATTGCCCAAGCTGGGCTGGAACTTGTGATCTTCCTCAGCTTTCCAGAGTGCTAGTATTATAGGTGTGCACCACCACAGCTGGTTTCTCATTGCTTTTATGGAAAAAATAAATTTTAATGCTTTTTTTCCCACCATTTTTGCTGATATCACTCTAGCCAGTTTAATAACCTTGGTCTTTAGTTGTACTTCTAAGTAATCTCCATCTTAGAGGGGAAACCAAGACAGATATATTACAACACATCAAGACATGAATGGATCCTGACCCAGACTCATGAAATGGAGGACAAAGCACTTTTGTAAGACACTGCTAGGTGATTTTTAAGCTTTTGCACTTAACATTAGCCCCTAATGCTAACGTATCTACTAAATCTTTGATCCCCATTTCTTTTGCCCTGGCCCCTAGTGTATTTTTTTTTTTTTTTTTTCCTAGTGTCTTGACTCTCTTCTCCAGTTCCTGGATTATCATACAGGCTATTTTTTATGTTTTCTAGAAACTCCCTCACCAGCTTCAACTCACAACCTAACTTATAGGTGAGTAACATTATGCTTCCTTTCTGGGGATCTGTTCACCCGGACACTCTGCCAGCAGCCCTGGAGTTACTTCACTGGTCTATACCACTGAAATTTATAATCTGCTTTAGAAACAAAAGAGCAGGTTGAATAACACTGTGTTTAATATACACCTGAATTATTTAATTTTGTTTTCACAAGCAGGGGAGTTCCTCCTCTCTGGCCTAAATGTTTAGGCCCTTCCTTTACATAAGCATTTTGCTTTTATGTTTCCTTTTCTCTGCTGATGTTTTTATTTCCTCTCCTTAGAACTTCATCTGCTTCCTCTGGGCTGGGGATTTTTTGTGTCAGACCATTTCTAAATGGGGAGTCTGGCCACACAAGAGTCCTAACCCCCAACAGTTCTGGTAAGTTAACATTCCCAAAGGAGTGGAGTTTCAACCACTGACACAAACTAAAGTGAAGATTTCCAAGGTGACAAAAAATTGACATTTGCCCCTTAAAGAGCACTGTTCCCAGTTTGGTTCCTTAATTTTTTTTTTAAAGAGTTACTCTATTTCCTTTACAGTAGAGAGAAGCTCTGGATTTTGCCTGCATAACACTCATCCTGTCACCTGTTGAATTCTACTATTGAGCCAGGTTGACCTATAGGATTAGAATGAACTGGCTTTTTTAAAAAATCCCTATGTTGAACATGCTGGGAGCTCAATTCTGAGGATTATAAAATCAATATCCTTTTTTCTCCCTATCTTTTTAAATAAGAGTACCTCTGCTACCAGCCCTCTTGCTAAGGGACTGCCATCTTTCATAGCTCACCTAAATATATTCCCTGTCTTTCCAGTCATAATTAAACTCAAATCTCAAGCCTTCTCTGTTGGCATCCCATCCTCATAGGAAATAATGGACTTTATAACTTACCTCTTAAATTGCTTAGCTAATAGTCTTTTCCTTTTTGAGTAGCGTTCCTTTGATTTAGGAACTATCCAGAGACCCTGACCACAAGTAGCAGTGCTGAACAACTGCCCAAAACTGTCCCTTACCATTTCCTTCTGTCCTTCAGGCCAGAGGGAAAGCAGGACTCCTCGAGAGAATCTTCCTGGTTTCCAGCTACCAGTCCTGCAGGTAAGGCCTGGTTAGTGTAACTTACCTGTGCACAAAAACTCACATGGCTGGGCTGGCACGCTAAAGGCCTCTGGTCTTGTTAAGGTGGTAGAATGTAGCTAGTGCAGAGTGACATGGGTTTCAGATGTAGTAAATGTGTTTGCAGTTTTCTAGGATGGTTTTTTATTTTTGCTTTTTTGAGACAGGGTCTTGCTATGTAGTTCAGGGTGGCTTTGAACTGTGTACCCTAGGCTGGTCCTAAACTTGTGGCAATAATCCTGCCTCAGCTTCCCATGGTGAAGCTACATATGTGTACCACCATGCCTGGCTCCTAGTCTCATTTTCAAAGATTCTATACTACTGTCTGATTAGCTTCCTGGTTTGGGGTTTTTCCTTTTTTTTTGGTACTGGGGATCGAACTCTGGACCTTATGCTTGTGAGACAGGTGCAGTGCCTGCCTTGCAAGCTCAAGGTTCTGAGTTCAATTCCCAGTACCAAAAAAAAAGTTTTTTTGTAGTACTGAGGATTGAACCTAGGGCTTCATATATGGTAGCAAGTGCTCTAGTACTGAGTCCTTTTTTGAGACAGGGTCTCACTAAATTGCCCAGGCTGGCCCTGAACTTATTATCTTCCTGCCTCAGCTTCCTAAATATCTGATTATAGGTCTGTGGCCTGGAGGTTTTGTTTTGTTTTGTTTTGTTTTTTAAGACGGGGTCTCGCTATGTGGTTTAGGTTGGTCTTGAACTCACTATGTAGCCCAAGCTAGCCTCCCAAGTGCTGGGATTACAAGCATGTGCCACCACACCCTGCTTGGAGTTTTTAAAATTAAGTCAAATGGTAGTGAGATTTCAACCATGGGGTCTTGGCCAGTGACACAGTAGCACTGCTCAGTAGTTCCACAACAAAGTATTTTCAGTGGACTGTATCTTTTGGGTTTTTTTGGTACCAGGGATTGAACTCGGGACCTTGCACTTGTGAGACAGGTGGCGGAATCACTGAGCTAAATCCCCGGCCTGGACTGTATCTTTTGGGTGAAGGTTTTACTTGAACTATGAAAAGCCACATTTATTTCTCCAGAGATAGGTAGAATAATACTTTGTAAATTTATGAAAGTATGGGTCTTATCTGGGCAACAAAAGGAAAAGGACATGATAATGAGAGGCCTCTATTGTTAAGGCCTCTATTAAATGAAAAGTCTAGTCTTGCCTTTCAATTTTTATGGCATGGGTTCTGAGGATATTGGATCTTGATTTTTAAAAAGCTGTTAAAAATTCTATTAGACAAGGAAAATCAGATGTCTATTGGACATTTGATATTAAGGATTTTTTAACATTGGGCATTTTGGGTTTTTTTTGGGGGGGGGTGGTACCAGGGATTGAACTCGGGTCCTTGCGCAGCAGGCGGCGAAACCGCTGAGCTAAATCCCTGGCCCAACATTGGGCATTTTTTACGCATGATGATTCTGTTTATTCTTTGTAGATGCATACAAAATTTCATGGGTCGGAAATTATATCTGGATGTTACTTTAGTTTAAATATAGTAGATAGGATCAGTGGGAAAGTAGAAATAGAAAATCAGCCATGAAGTTGGGTGTGATGGTTATATGAGTTCATTATTGTTTTTTTTTTTTGAGACAGGGTCTCGCTGTGTAGTTTAGGCTGGCCTGGAACTCTCAGCGATCCTCCTGCCTCAGCCTCCCAAGTGCTAGGATTACAAGCACACACCACCATGCCTGGCTGTATTCATTATTCTATTCTGCCTTTTAAATTTTTTTCCATTTTAAAGGTTTTTCAAAAATAGTTATTGAAGAAAGTACCACCTCCCTAGAGGCTTAAGAATTCTGCTTCCCTGCTAATCATCTCTGGGCATGGTAATCACATGTTCTAGGTCTTCCAGAACAGTTGGATTTTCAAATAATTTTTATAAACCATTCTTTTTATCATCCTTAGCCACTGAAATATTTCAGAGTTTTGTAAGCAACAACAAAGCCTTGTCACACAAGAGACATCAAATCTAACTAATCATCATGCAGTAGGAAAAAAACCTCAAGATGGCCACGGATTTAGCTCAGTGGTTTCACTGCCTGCTGCGCAAGCACAAGGACCCGAGTTCCATCCCTGGTACCGAAAAAAAAATACCTCGGGAAACCAACAGTACTTGATTATGTTCTGATAAACTTCACATAATGGCTTGAGAGGGTCTTACTAGCCATTTTTGTTATAAACACTCAAATATGCCTTCCTGTTCTGTTTACCAGCAGACTCTTTACCAACAGAGGCAGATGGGATTAGCCAGGGAGAGAGAAGCCTACGCCACTTCCAGATAGACCATCATCAAGGTCTGATGTATATGTACTGCTGAAAGTAGCAGCCAGTACCGATCCAGGGAGATGCCCCTGGAAAATGTACTATACTTTGTCTCCTGGTTGCTGTACCTTATTCCTTCTGTATCTTTACCCTGTATACCCTGTGTTACCTCCTAGGAAAGTAGTCAGATCTTACAGGCTTGTGCTTCAGAAAGATGTTTATCTCTCTCCCAAAAGACATATGTCGCTCCTTTCATGTCCTACAATATGAAACTAAAGTTGTAAAAATAATTCTTGGCATTATGCTTGGGAGATTGGATAATATATTCATCAACTTGTTTCATTTCTATATTTCATTTTTTCACTTTGGATGTACTGTCCCATTGGCAATGTTAGCAAGCAGCAGCTCTCTGTCCCTTGTCCTTATTATACTTTTCTTGTTTATCTATTGTTTCCTCTGTGCCTGGTTACTGTTAAATGTTGATTTTCCTTTGACAGAAATATTTGTATATATAGATTTTCAGTTTACTAAACTCTATAGATAACAAAGAAGATGCCCTTTTATGATTATTGCACCTGTTACTATTAGAAGCTCTAGAATGGTTAGGTGAGCAAGTGGAGTTACCTACAAGCCTACTCTATCTCTGTCTCTGCTGAAGCCTCAGAAATTTTAATCATTGTCCTGACTTCTGGAAAACAATGAAACAATGTTTATGGTGACAGATCCTGACCTACTGCTTTATAGTTTTTGTTCTTTTAATTTTACCTCAACAAAGCCTGCTCCCTCAAATAATAAAAAGTATACTACATCAGAAAAAAAAATTCTAATTGGTGCTGGAAATCCAATCCAGGGCCTCATATATGCTAGGCAAGTGCTGTACCATTGAGCCACACCCTGCCTGTAAATTAGAAGTATTAATGGATTTGATTTCACTAACCCCTAAATGATAGGAGTGGCAAAGTAGCAAAGAGAGAAACAATTTGTGACCTTTTTTTTATTATTCTAGGGATGCGGGGTTTTCACTCTTTCATTTTTAGAAGGTTAACTGATTGACCACTCTTTTATTTTTAGAAGGTTAACTGATTGATATGTTTGTCTTTATAATCTCAATTGATTGAAACCATTCCAAAACATCAATAATTCAGTTAAAGACCATGGTCCCTTTGTCCCCAAGACAGATCCTATAGAGAGGGAAAAGTCTCTTTTCTGGTCACAGGTTAAACAGCAAAAAACTGAAAAATCAGTCTCTGTCAAGCTAGACTGGAGGTAGTGTCAGGTTTGTAAAACCAAACCTGGTACTACTTCTATCACCCTTTGACCAGGAGAACTGTCCTTTCTCCATCACTCTGTAATGTAATTCTGGTGGGGTTTTTTTGGTACCGGGGATTGAACTGAGGACCTCTCGCTTGCAAGGCAGCATGGCACCACTGAGCTAAATCCCCATGTAATTCTATTTTTTGTAAAGGACATCGCCCCTAATTCCAAACTCCAATAAATATCCAGGCTAAATATTCACCACCCAATTTCTAAACCTTTTGAGACTCTGTGGGGAAGATTTACCCTGAGACAAACAGTAAACAAAGAGGGGATTTTGTAGCAATAAAAAGGTAGGAGGCAAAGTGATTCCAGTATCAGAAATGAGAACATTCTGCTACCCATGATTCAGTGATGAAGCAGGTGAGATTATCAAACTGGTACGAGGAACAGGAAGTATCTAGGACAGGGCTGGGACGTATTGAGAATGCATAATGCATAATGGAGCTAAGAATGGGAAGGATGCAAAGCAGCCTTATAATCCAGGGAAAATGGTGGGATTAGGATGCACTGGAATCATCAATTGAATCAACTCTACTCCTTTCTAGGTCTTCCATGGATTTAGGGATGAGGCCTGGTCTCTAGAACACTAAGGGAGAAAAATACCAGAAAAAAAAGGAGAACAAGAGCCGTTGCCTAGCTCAGTGTCCGATCTTTAGCCCTAAGGGTAGAAGATTTTTGGCCATCCACTCCCATCCATCCTCAAATTACTGTATCCCCTTCACCCACCCTGAAGAACACAAAGCTTTTTAGTTCTTTGCCACAAAGTAATTTTTAAAATATGGTTTGTTTAAACAGTTACTAAATCTGTTCATCATTTAGTAACAAACCTTCCCCTTAGTCCTCCCACTCAGTCCTGTATGATC
This sequence comes from Heterocephalus glaber, assembly GCF_000247695.1. Next base: position 9,273,509 of record NW_004624820.1, on the reverse strand, counting down.
ACATCATCATCATCATCCTCATCTTCCTCCTCCTCTTCCTCACCATCTTCTGGCAGTTCTTCCTCTTCTTCTTCTTCTTCTTCATCTAAACAAACAACTACCTCAGCTGGCTCATGTAACTGAGAGTCAAACCAGTCCCGCACCTGCTGCGTGCTCAGCCTTGACGCCCGACACAGCTGAGGGATATCAGTTGCCTGGAGCTGATGGTGAGCTGCCCAGTACCTCTCCAAGGGTCGTATATCCGGTGGAGGTGGGGGTGCTGGCAGAGGTGGTGTCTTGGCCCATTCTTTCAAGGAGCAAGTTGATGGCGATGTGGTAGTTGCTGGGTCTTGGAAACTAGGGGCACCAGGTACTGCACTGTCCCGAAACCATTTTAGTTGCCCATGCTTCAAGGCATAGCGTGTATCACCAAACCACTGAATGATCTCAGGCCTAGGTAAACCCGTGATCTGTTCTAATTTATGATAATCCTCACGTCGTGCCCATTGGCACTGTAGAAAAAAGGATTTGAGGATTGCCAGCTGCTCTTTGGTTTTGCGCTTAATCTTTCGCTGGCGTTGCATATCAGGGGAAAGGTATCCTGTGGGGCTGGCCCTACCTGCTAGTGAGTTAGGCCGCAGCCTTTGGGACCAGCCTGCTTCCACATGTGGAGGCTGTGGCTGTTCTCTGGCTGACAGTGACTGTGAGACACAGCCCAGTGGCTGGAGGGGTTTAGGGCTGGCAGTAGCTCCATTAGCCAGTACCTGGAAAGAGGAAGAAGAGGTAGAGGAAGAAGGAGTCACACGAGATGTTGTCTCCTTACAACTACTGGCCAGTGATGAGATTGGTGGTTTATGCTGAGCTTGTGGCTGGTGAACAGCTGTGGAGTGGTTCCAGGAAGCAGTACCTACGCCACGTGCATGGTCGGGACCTCTGCCTGCCTGCTCCTTAGAAAGGCTACTTTGCCGATTCTGTGAAAAATCTGTTTGGTTGGGGAATGCTCCACTGCCAGGTGTCAAGAGGGGTTCCTTTGTTTTCTGGTGACTCAGCGGCAGTGGCAGATTCTGAGAGGACTCCTTAGGTTCCACCTTCAATCCTTTTATCTGGGTGGGCTCACTGAGAGTCAGAGGACTTATTCCAAGACCACCTTGTTCTGGAGGTGGGATTTGAGAAGACGGTACCTCCTCTGGGGGCCGCACTACATGGTGAGTAAAAGACAGAAGGGATTTGAAATGGAGTTGGTCCTGATGGTAGACTACTCGGGCTCGAGTCTCTTCTATTTCTTCCGATGACCAGCTAATGCCACAGCGGAGGCGCTGGGCCATGAACCATGTCTTGACTTTCTCCATCTGCAGCCCATAACGCAAGCAGAGAAGGGCGATGTCTGCTAGACTGGGATAGGGAAAGTAGCTGAAGGTTTGCAGCAGGTGTTCATTGCTGTCGAGCTCACTGGTCTGGGCTGCTTGGGTCCACACCAACTGTAGCTCCTCAGAGATTGGAGGGAGGCAGATGAGCCCTGCTGGTGAGCTATGAAGACTGCTGGCCTCTTTACTAGGAGGCATGGCTCCCAATTTGTGCTCTTCAGGGACAGCTGTAATAAGAAGAGAGACAGCTCAATCACAGAGGCTCCTCTTTTGGCATATCACACGATTTCTACCAAACCAGAAGGCTGAATAGTTCTACTGTAGAAAGTACTTTTATGTAGAAAGTACTTTTAGTCATGGCATATTGCTTATAAAGTGCTCATTTATTTTATTACAATTTCTCTTTATTTTATTACATTTTTTTATGTTGCCCAAGCTAGTCTTGAACTCCTGAGCTGAAGGATTCTCCCACCTCAGCCTCCTGAGTAGCTGGGACTATAGATGCACATCACCACACCCAGCTGTCATTCAATCTTCATAACTTTGTGAAGTCATCATAGCCTGCTATAATTCCCAATTTTTGTATGAAAAAAATAAGGTCCATAAAGGTTGTTATTCCTAAGTCTCTTGACTAGTGACTGTTGTTATCAAGACAAAAACCTGTATGTACAGATTAGGAAGAGAAAATTATCCTTATAAAGCTATTACCTTTTCAATTCAAACTTGTTTTATTGTTCAAATTCAAACTTGCTTCTGGAAGCTATTATCCCCTAACTCTCATCCTCTAAATTCATGGAATAAAAGTCACAAAATGAAGACAGTCACAAAGACAAGAGGAGCAGCAGTCTCAGAACTATTACTCTTCACCTCCTAACAACAGGATTATCCCTGGAATGTGGAGGTAGGTAGGGAAAACCGATGACCACCTGAAGGTAGGACAGCACTACCCTCCGCCCAGCCCCCAGCACTTCTTTTTTCCCTTCTTGGTAGTGGAGTGTTGGGGGAGGGGAATGATAGTACCTTCAACCCCGGAATTCCATACAGATAGCTCCCCGCAACCCATCTCTCAGTAGGTTGAGAGATACTGAGATCTTGGATAAAGGGGGCCCACTCCCCCTGGGTTTAGGTCATGTGGACAGGGGAATGTTTCCTCCTCCAAGTCAGCCTCAGAACAAAGGTTATCCCCTCCCCCAGCCTTTGTCTCTTCCAACAGCTCAGCCTCTCTCCAGGGAGCCCAAAGAGCTCCTTCCAACATTAACAGCCCCTTCCACTCTGGGGGAAAGGCCTGAAGCTCTTATCTTTGCAGTCCAGCTTTCTTCTCAAAACCAGGTGGACCGCTTTATTATAAATTGTAACCAGTTCATGCAAGCAACCCAGCACAATACTGCTCCCAAGTTAGGGGTGTGGGGACTCCAAGGACAACCTCCAACTGAAACACACACCTGCTCAAGTTATTTCCCAGAATATTGTTGAGTTTTAATTCTGCTCCCAATGTGGGTACTAGAGAGATCCTTTAACACTTTTACCCTTTACTCTTAGGGGATTACCAACTGTGTTTATAAATACTACTTCTGATCTGTTAAGGTTAGTACGCAAGTTCATAAAGTTCAAACAATGTCATGTCAAAGATATTTATTTATTTATTTATTTGCGGTGCTAGGGATGGAAGCCAGAGCACTGCACAAACTTGGCAGGTGTCCTACCACTGAGCTATACCCTCAGCCCCAGAAATAAGAATTTTCCATTAAGGGCAACCTTGAGTTTGAATCCCAATTCTGCCATTTGCCAGTTAGCTACATGAAATTGGTCAAAGTACTGAAATTATATGAGCCTCAGTTTCTTTCTGTAAAAAAGAAACTGCTGCCAGGTATGTGGCACACAACTGTAATCCCACCACTCAGGAGGCTGAGGCAGAAGAGACCAGCCTGTATTACACAGGGACACACCCAGACGGAAAGGGGGCGGGAGGGGGGGACTGCTGAGTGTACTGTATTATTTTTACCAAGTATCTATTATATGCTAGTATTAATGCATAGGCAGGGGTTAAAGCAGCCATTAGATGGAAATCTGGTGTGGCGGGGATGAGATTAATTGCAGCTCCTCTACTTTGTATAGAATACTGTTTGTCCTTATGAAAGTTATGTAACCTCTCTTACTTTCTCATCAGAAAAAAAGTACCTACCTGGCAAATATGGCTAAATAAAAAAATACCTTTGACACTATGCCTAGAACAAAGTAAAAGCTCAATACCTAGCAGTTTTTATCATTACTTCTGTCTCATGGATGACTCAGATGTAAGGTAATATGCCTCTTAGATGGTGGGGAAAGTGGGGCAGAGACTGAATCCTTTAACAGCAGTTTTTCAATCTGTTTTTGCAGAGTCCTAATTCTGTCTAACAGTGGAGGAACCTAGGGTATTTATGATTTTTTAAAAATTTACTTAGTTTTCTTTTGCAGCACCGGGGATGGAAACCAGGGCCTCTCCTGTGCTAGGCAAGTGTTCTATCACTGAGCTACATTCCCAGCCCCTATGATTTCAAGCTTTTTTATATTTAAAGGTTTGGATACAATTTCAGAATGGATTTTGCTGTGTTTAAAAAATGAAAATCATAGCTTTGGAGGACATGCTTCTATAATTTGGATCCTTTTTGTTTGCTATGTGAATTGCCCCCATGATTGGTTCATCTTTTCCCTCCCAGGTTCATCCGAGACACTGCTTCATGGCCAGGAGCTACACTATCCATCACTTAGAAATTGTGGGCTCCCCAGGAACACCACCAGTCTCAAGGTGGAGAATACTTTATGATGGCAGTGCCTGACATCTACTTGACCTCTTTTGTGTGCTTTTCTGTAAGGACAAACAATCCACTCTTTAGATAGGAGGAAAATGTAGCATAAAGTATGGGGCTGTCCAATCTAGTGTGAGGGTGAGGACTGACAGACACAGCTAAAAACCTACGGGTGGATTGCCTTCAGATTCTCAGCATCAGCTTGATATTTCAGTGTAACGTGTAATAAGGCAAATGAAATATCTTGGGATACTATATACATCGTTTTCACTTACACAAAATACAAGTTATGGAAAACTTTCTAAAAGAGAATGGTGGCTTTCATCAAGGCACAGCTGTGTAGCTGGTACTTCCCTGGAAGAATATGGCTTTGAACTAGGATGAAACTACAACCCAGCGGTGGCTTGTGAAAAGTATAACTAGTAGGGCAGACCCTCTTGTAACCAAAACCACAATTTAGACTCTACAGTGTCTCTGTGTTCTTGTGTCTTCATTTTGAATTAGGTAGAGAAAGGGAATCAATTCAGAGAAGTAAGGACTCCTAGGGCAAAGCTGGTAATGAGTACTCTGAATAACTACTACATTTGCATCCCTATTAAGTATGCTAGTTTTGCTTTATTGCTAAAGTCACTAATAAAAAATACAGTCAGAGCTGGTGTGATGTGAGTGGTGCATGCCTGTAATCCCAGCACTATGGGAGGCTGAGGCAGGAAGATGGCAAGTTTGAGCCCAGCCTGGGCAACTTAGCAACTTAGACCTTATCTCAAAATTTTAAAAAGGGTGTGGATATAACTCAGTATGAATGCTCTAGGTTCAATCCTGAGTACTGAGGGGGGGGATATATATATATATATATATAAAATATCCTTCCTTCCCTTGGGCTTTCTGGATCTCTGGTCAGATGGCAATAAAGAGCTAGCTGTCTTAAAATTTCCAGTTGCAGTGTTTATGCAGTCCTAGGAAATAGATTTTGGAGCTTTCCAGCTGAACCTAGGTTTATGGTTAAAGTAGAACACAAAGTGAAAAACAGGTATGATGCTGAATTTTCTAAATCTTTATTCAGAAGAAAACCTGAAGTATTGCCTGAAACGTGTTTTCATGGTACAGTATTAAGGGCCTTAAGGATGTTTCATGAAATTTTACTTATATGCTTCTTAACTTCTCTAAAAATCTGATAAAAGTTATAGGCTGTCAGATTAAGACCTCTGCCATGTCTTCCCATCTTAATAAAGGCAGTAGTGGTAATTACTGAAAGATGAAAGAGCAGCTTAATGTAAATGAACGGAAAGAGTGGAAGATTGGAGAGTTTGATTAAGAAGGGAACTGGATATTTATGGTATTAGTTGGAGAGAGGGTGAAGAGTGCTCAACTGGGCAAGAGCCTGGTTTAACTGGCCTACTGGTTACTACATGATTGATAACCACAGTGCCTTGGATACTGGAGGTTAGCAGGCTGTTTCTAGGGCACCCAAATCACTAGCTTCATTCAGTTGTCTCAGTGCTTGCAAGAGTTTTGTGTGGTTCCAAAACTGCTTGTCCCGACAGTTTTTCAGTATTATATAATAATGTAATTAAATATTACATAAACCTGTGAAAAAATACTAAATTAAAAAACTTTCCTATGAAAACCAAGCCAAATGCTTTGAAGAGACATAATATGAAGAATATACAATTAAAAACTGATAAGTGAAGAGTGGGTAGGACAACTGTAAAATATTAGGGGTGAGACTTAAAAATGTCAAAAGTAGGGGTTGGGGATTTAGTTCAGTGGTTCCAGTGCCTTCCTGGCAAGTGCAAGGTCCAGGGTTCGATCCCCGGTACCAAAAAGAAAAAAATCTCAAAAGCATTCTGCACTTAGATTGCTTCAAGTGTCTAATCTCACTTCAAAGAAACCAAAACTGCAAATCAGATAGTCGAAGTGCCTGAGTGATTCTCACCTCAGACTGCACACTAAAATTTACCTGGAAAACTTAAAAACCAGGCCGCCCTCCTCCCCGTTTTGATTTAATTAGTCTGGACTGGGGCCCAGTCATCCATAGTTTAAAAAATTCTCAGGGTGCTGCCAGGTTTGAGACTCCCTTGGTAGTTAACACTAGAAAAGCAACTGGCAACTTCAATCAGGCTTACACGCCAAAAGAACGGTGAGATGAATGTATTTTTAATTACAATGTTTTAAGATAACGTATGCATTATTTAAAAAATTCCCAACGTTGGCTTTTTCAATTACTGCCGTCTTCCTATCCTAAGTCATATAATATAAAAGGGATTCAAATATATAGTGGCTCATAGGTTAAGAAAGATCTCCTGATCTGGACTAACATTACCAAACAGGTCTCAGCTTGAGTCTTCTTTCAGTTTAGAAGTCTCAGATTAGGGCGCAGAACCAGGAACCTCCGAGGATTCTCGAACTGTTTCCTGGTCTGGTCTTTTGCCTATGACTGGGCACGGGAGTCAGAGGGGTAGTTTTTTCTAAACCTTTCATTCCCAAAGGCCACTGCTCCCCAGAAGTAAGGTCAGGTTCTATACATGTGTTATGGTCGCCTGGAGGTAGTCATGGGGATGGGGGGGGGTGGAGGCCTGGGAAGGAAACGTTTCTCCTATCCTCCATTTCACAGGCAGTCTAGAAGGCTCCGAACTGGGTCAGAGAACAAAAAGTTGCTGCACTTGGGGGCGGTAAGCCCCAGGCGGCAGGCGGATCTCAACCATTCCTTAGCCAAGGGCGTCCCAACCTAGCCGTCCCCTCCTCCCTACACACCCCTTCGCCCTCCCCCAGTTAGAACAGGGAATCGAAAAGTCCAGAGCAGAAAGGGGTGAGAACTGGGCGACTTCGGACCTAGTACTGTACTGTATTCTCCACCCCCCGCCCCCGGCCGGCCGGGGATGGGGCTCAGGAGGTTGGAAAGCGTACACCGGCTGGGAGGGGAAGTCCAAGGGGCTGGGATCACTCACCGCGGTCCGGCCCGGGCGGCGGCTCCCAGCCTCGCACCAGGGAATGGGGGGGAAAGGGGAAGAGGGCAGGGGGCCTCCAGGTCGGAGTAGGCTGCTGCCCCGTGCGGCCTGCTCCGAGCCCACCCGCACGGCGGCCCAGGACCGGGACTGCGCCCCCCACCGCCCGCCCCCGAGAGCGCGCAGATGTAGCCCGGCCCTCCCAGCTCCGGGGAGTTGGAGGCGGGGGGGGGGGCGTCCGGGGGCGGTGCCAAGGTGGCCCGAGTTCTGATTGGTGGATGTGGACGAGAGGACACCGGCGCAGCGCGCTGGGCCGGCTATTGGCTGCGTGGGTGTCGGTAGAAGCCGGCAATTGGCTGCGTGATCCTCAACCTGGGTCAGCTATTGGGCGCGTGGTATGATGTCCCCCGCAGCTAGGGTGCTGTGAATGGTACCTCCCCATACCCTCGACCTGACTCTGCTGGACCTTCGGCCCACGTTCTTCCCGAAATTTAGCAACTCCTTCATTTCCCTCCTCTTGAAGGCAGCTCTCCGGGAAGACCCTTTTCATAGCCCCTCCCAGTCTTGCAAACGAACTGCTCCTTCCCCAGCTCAGAGTCCAACCGCTCTCAGCAGCGTCAGCTGTAACGAAGCAGCGTTTAAAGCAACTGGGAACTCGTTTGAAGATAGATCAGATGTCTTGCCACCCCGAAGGACCAGAATCTTAGGAGCCCGGAGCCTTCACCAGACAGGTGTTCCCAAGAACGAAATGCTGGCTCTCTCCCTGCCGTAGTAAAGAGGACTTGGAGCGCTATCATATTTGGAGACCTTGGTTTTCTCTATCTTTCATCAAAGTATTGTTCCACACTCTATGAGGATCTGAGTCAAAAACTGTATATTTAGGATTCTCCATCTTCTGATTAAAACGTGGGAACAATACTTTCTGAAATGACCCCTTTGGACTCATGTTAGTCTTTGAAAAGAGCTCATCTTGCCTACGTAGGTCATTTTCAACTTCCCCCTTTACTCTCAGAACTCATCACTTCTCCCTCCTTACATACTCCAAGAAACCAGCCACAAAACTCCTTTTCATTCTTCATAGCTTCATCCACCGCCCAGAGCTCCTCCAGGGTTACCAGACAACTACTTCTGTGCTAAGCCTTATTTTCTGTTGCTGACCCTTTATTTGTCCCTCCGTCCCGCCTCCTCCCCGTCGCGATCCCTTCCTCCTTTTCCACTGTCCTCTCATTTAGTAACAATCTCAACTCCTAAGAGCAATCCCTCGTCCTTCAAACTAATACAGGGCAAAACCCCCACAGGAGTAAACAGGAGAAAGAAAGGTTAGAAACCTAGCTGGGCGTGGCGGCACACACCTGTAATCCCAGTACTCTAGGAGCAGGAAGCAGGAGAATCACAAATTCAAGACACCCCTAGGCCATTTAGTGACTTAGTGAGATTCTATCTCAAAATAAAAATAAAGAACTAAAAGGGCTGGGGATGTAGCTCAGCGTAAAGGAATCTGTCTTAAGGAATCTAAAGTTTCAGGGCCTCCCTGGCACAGATCTCTTCCAAGGCACTGGAAGAGCCCCAGCACCATGGTAATATTGTTACAGGTTTTTATAAAACTTGAAATACATATCTGACTGTAATTGGTTAAGATTTAATGTACTTTTCCTTTCTGACTTGCCCTCCAAAACATTTCCCTTTTTGTCAGTTGGCAGTGAGAGGCCATGTGCGTTTTTCGATTAGCTTAGGAAAGTGAGATGGGGATACATTAGTCCAGGTTCAGTACGTATACTTATAGGCTCTGCAGTCACTTCTGTGAATAATCCCCATGTTGATATGAACTAAACTGAGCTTCCCCCAATCTCAGAAGTAAACCCTCAGTATCTCAGAATGTAACTGTTTGGAGATAAGACTTTTTAAAGGTAATTTAAATTAAAATGAGGTCTTTAGAGCGGGTTTTAATACAGTATGACTGGTGTCCTTACATAAGGAAACTTAGACATAGCTGTGTGTACACAGAAGAAAAACCACGGTGAAGACATAAGGAGTACACAGCTATCTACAAGCCAAGCAGAGAAGCTCCAAAATGAAATCAACACCTTGATTTTGGACTTCTAACCTCCAGAACTGAGAACAGTTTCTGTGGTTTAAGCCACTGTGCTGTTTTGTAATGGCAACCCTAGAAAATGAATACAGATATATGTGGGTGTGGGGAGGCTTCCAAGTAAATGGCATTAGTCTTCTCAAATTTGGGGAGTTTTGTTTTAAAAATAATATTTTTTTTAAAGTTAATATGTGCATTACAGGAAACAGAAAGACAAGAAGCAGGGCTGGGATTTAGCTAAGTGGCACTGTGCCTGCCTTGCCAGTGCAAGGTCCTGAGTTCGATCCCTAGTACCAAAAAAAAAAAGAAGACGAGAAGCAAAGAACAAAGTCATTTGCAATCATAAGCAGCTTAGCTAGATGTGTTCTTCTAGGTTCCATGTGTACATACACAACTTGGCATTTTGTGTGACTGAGTTTGTACAGTGTGTGTCATGCTTTTCCATGCATCATGAATATTCACCAATTCTCCAAAGCTACACCAAAGCTGCGAATATTTTCCTTAACCAAGAACACAGTAAACCAATTCAATCTGTTAGAAAATAATTGTAGGGCCGGGGATTTAGCTCAGTGGTGCCACTACCTGCCTCAAAAGCGCAAGGTCCCGAATTCGATTCCTGGTACAAAAAAAAAAGAAAAGAAAAGAAAGAAAGAAAGAAAATAATTGTAATCCTACCTTTCTTGGGAAGAAAAATTTCACTGAAGGTAAAAATGGCAACAAGCCTCTAGATAGAAGTATTGGAAAAGTTACAACCACAATACTGCATTTCCTTAATGTTCAATTTAAAATGAGACATAAAGCAACAGAGTAACACCAAGTATGTGTCTCAGAGTTATCAGATCTCTACTATTAAGCTATTAGCAAGAAGGCCTGTTCCTACTGAATTATTAACGTATTTCTACAATATAACTAAGAGACACACTTTGATTCCTCTCGGCAAAATGTAAATCTGAACACTTTGCACACATCTTTCCTTGTGAGCTTATTTCCACCCCTTTGCTGCTAGCCTAATGACAAGTCCTGATACACACTGCCTAGAGGTGTTGTAACAATTCTAAGTCCAAGGTGCATCTTTTCTATCAATTATAACAAAAAGGTACTTAAATGTTGTCTAACTCACTACCTCTAGTTTTTATCATGCATTGTCATCTCAGGACATCTAAAAGATCAGATACTGTGCAATAGAGTATGAACTCAGCGCACAATAGGCCCGAATACAAAAAATGTGCATACAGGCCTATGGTTATAATCTAAAATCATCTTTCAGATATTAAGATATAAAAAAGAGCCCTTACCACCCTCACTTGCCCTTTTCCCTCTTCACCATTTCAGTGGCTACGTTCAGGACCAACCACATCTAGCTCCAAGAGGTGGCTATAGCAAAGGTCACTTCCAGAAGACAGTCCTTCCTAAAAACTAACAGAAGACATTTATATAGGGATTATTTTGCTACTTCTAACAAGTTGGGCAGTAAGACTTACTCGTTTTTTGTTTTTTTTTTGGTACCGGGGATTGAACTTCGGTCCTTGCGCTTGCGCAGCAGGCGGCAAAACCACAGAGCTAAATCCCCGGCCCAGTAAGACTTATTCTTAAATACCCAGCAATATTAACTAAAATGTACATATAGAACAATGGCAAGATGATCTGAACTCAACTTTCTCTGCATACTTCCCCTCTGGCACCCAATGAATAGCCAGCATACTCTCCAAGACATCAAGTTTGACAATTCCATTCCCCAAAAACAACCATTCCTGTGAAATAACAAAAAATACTTAAAGCACATTATATTAGCCCTTGATTTCTACATGTGTGAACTTTAAACATCTAGAAAGACTAGATATTTCCAATAAGAACTTAAATGTCCCTTATGTATAGTGGCATTGAGTAAACTGCACACATATACTTAACAAAGGGTATAATTTTAAAGTGTCATCTAAATAGGAACACTCTGGTCTAGAACCTTTTCCCCTTTCCATCTTTTTTAACCCAGTAACTGATATATACATATGTAACACTTAGAGAGGACTTTAATAATTTCACTTCCTGAGTGGTTTCAACAATATTCTTTCTAATGAATTTTAACACAAAGTGTACTCAACATGTTAGTTTACTAATTCTACTTCTGTTATACATTGGCAACCTCGATAACATCTAGAAAGACTAGATGTAAATTAGGATTCCTTTGTCCTTTACACACATCTGTATACCCAGGAAAGTAAAACAAAATGCATAGACATAAGGGATATCGGTAATCTTGCTTCATCAAAATCACACTGATTTAGAGCCCTTTGTATTTTCTTTTCCTCCTCCTTCTCTAACTAGGACAAATATGCCTACTCCTCAGATCAGTGATCTGATCATTCCATCTCCTAAAGACAGTATTTCATTATTCATTTTAATAAAAGGATATCTACACAATGTGTTGTTTACCACCTCTACTTTTAACATACTTTGTGCACTTCTAAACATCTAGAAAGACTAGGTGTTTCAAATATGGACTCAGGTTTGTCCACTATATACACAGTAGTGTGGAATACGCACATGTATCAATGGTTATATCTGAAAGTGTCCTCTAAGTAGGAGCATTCTGGCCTAGAATCCTTCATTTCTTCCCATTTCTTCTTTCCTTGTCACATGTGATAGGGGAACATGTGTCACTCAAATACGATTTTACAATTACACTTCCAAAAATCCTTTTCAGAAGACAGCTTTTCACTGAATTTTTAACACAAAGTATACAAAATGTGTTAGTTTCCTAACTCTATGTTTGTCATACATTGGCAATCTCTTTAATATCTAGAGACTAAATATCATAAAATTAGGACTCATATGTTCAGTATATATACACTCTATATATTGTATAGCAAAGTTAAATGAAATGCATGTAACATAAGAGCAATGGATAAGCTGAAAGTTTCTACTATACACTTAAAAAAACACCTTTCACAATTTCTTCCCTCCCACCTCCCTCAACCCAGTGACCAAGTACAGACAGTATACTGTTCAGAGGTAGTTTAACCATTCTGTTTGCAAACATAATATTTCCTATCAGTTTATAAAAGCTGTTTACAAAGTGTTATTCTACAACTTCTACTTTTAAATATCTAGAACTTCTACATATCTAGAACTAGATTTTTCATATAAGAACTTGCCTGCTACCATGCTGTTAAGTGAAATAAATCAGGCACGTTTAAATACTGGTGTGAGAAACTGAAAGTGGAAATAAGGACCAAAATGTATTATAGATATTGGGAAATGGGGAGAAAATGTTCAAATGAGAAGGGGAACAAGGGAGGGGGAGAGGGAAAGGAAAGAAGGGACAAGAAAAAAAGAACAGAAGAAAAAATGAAAACAAAGCTTTTATAAATAAGGAGGGGAAAGAGGGGTTGAAGGGGGGAAATGGGAAAAAAAAGAAGCAGCAAGATGTATCATGTACAGGTATAAATTCCCTGTGATGAATGTTATGTATTATCTAAAATGTACCAATTGGGCCAGGGATTTAGCTCAGTGGTTGCGCCGCCTGCTGCACAAGCGCAAGGACCTGAGTTCGATCCCCGGTACCAAAACAAAACCAAACCAAATAAAATGTACCAATTAGGTTTTGCTTCCACAAAAAAAGAACTTGTTTGCTATCATACAGCACTGATAAATAAAATTGCACATGCAGCAATGGTTATATTCTGAGATATCTTCTAAATATGAAGATTTTGGCCTCACTGCCTTCTGTCTGCCGTCAACCCAGTGGACAAGTACAAGCATATGTAATGTTAGAGATAGTGGAATCCAGAATTCATTTACAGAGGACAAGCTTTTCTGTGTATTTCAGCACAAACTGTACACCATGTGCTAACTTTACCACTTTGTCATACACTGGCCACTTCTTTAACTTTCTTTTTTGGTACTGGGAATCGAACTCAGGACCTTGTGCTTGCAAAGCAGGCGGCGGCACCACTGAGCTAAATCTCCAGCTCCATCTCTTTAACATTTAAGGACTAGATGTTGCAAAATTAGGACTTATTTGCCCATTATATACACTATATACACAGTAAAACAAAACCCACAAAACATACAGAAAAATGATGTCTCAAAATATCCAAGTACAAACACACTAATATACTACCCTTTTTGCCAGGGATTTAGCTCAGGGGTTCTGCCACCTACTCAAAAGCGCAAGGTCCTGAGTTCAATCCCCGATACCAAAAAAACCCAAAAAACAAAAAAACCCCGAATAATATATTACCTTTAATTGCTTCCCTCCCACCTTCTCCAAACTGCTGAACAAATACAGGCAGTACCATATTGCTCAAGAGAAGGCTTAACCATTTCATTCCCAAAAGACAGTATTTCATGTGCTTTAGCAAAAAAGACATTTACAAAGTGATAGTTTACTACCTCTACATTTAACATACGTTGGGCATTTCTAAACATCTAGATAAGACTAGATGTTTCAAGTGAGGACTCAATTTGCCCGTTATATATATACAGCAATCTTGATTAAACTGCACACATGTAACAATATCTGAAAGTGTCTTGAAAATAGAAGCATTTTAGTGTTAAATCCTTTCTTTCTCCACTAACTCAGTGGGCTAAAATGTTGAAATTTTCAGATGACAATCTTTCCTAGGGATTTTAATACAAAATATACAAAATTTGTTAGTTTACTAACTCTACTTTTATTAAAACTGGCAACCTCTTGGGCCGGGGATTTAGCTCAGTGGTTTCGCCGGCTGCTGTGCAAGCGCAAGGACCCAAGTTCAATCCCCGGTACCAAAAACAAAAAAAACACACCAAAACTGGCAACCTCTTTAACATCTAGGAAGACTAGATGTAAAATGTCTCATCTGTCCTTTACATACCCTACATACACAGCAAAGTAAAAACGCACAGACATTAGGGACAATGGCAACTTGCTTGGCTGTAATCGCACCACTAGCACAGCATTCTTCATTTGCTTCTCTTCTGAGAACCAGTGCATAAACAATGTGTACTCAAGAGGGGGTTTGCCTATTCCTTCCCCAAAATAACACTTCGTGTGAGTTCTAACAAAAAGAAATTTACAAAATGTGTTATATTACTACTTCTATTTTTTAACATGTATCAGGCACTTGAGAATATCTCGAAAGACCAGATATTTCAATAAAGTACCTAGCATTGTCAAATATATATATTATATATAAATATATAAATGAGGACTAAAATGCACACACAAGACAATGGTTACAATAGGGAACAATATCTACATGTAACCAATCTGGTACTGGACCTTCTTCTCTTCTCACTAGCTTCTGCTCTGTGTCCAACCCACAGAATAAACGAAGACATGAATCACTTCTGTGTCGCTTCTCCACATGGTCTAACAAACTCCATTTCAAAAAATCACTTTCAAAAACGTTTCTTTGGGCAGGGAATTTAGCTCAGTGGCGCTGCTCTTGCTTTGCAAGTGCAAGGTCCTGAGATTCTGAGTTTGATCCATGGTACCGCAAAAAAAAAAAGCTGTGGTTTTTTTTCTTTTAACAGATGAGCATTTCCAAGAAGTGTGATTTTCTAACTCTTCTTTACAACTGTATTGTCCACATGCAGCAAGTTTTCTTTTAAAAGGTTGGGGGGAATGAGAACAGCCCTTTCATATTATATACACAGGTCTTCTAAAAAACAGCCAGTAAATTTTCCCAAAGGGTGATGGGCATTTCCAGTTAGCCAAGTGTGGACTGTTACTTTACCCTTTCTCTCTCTGGCAACCGCCCATGGCCTCCCATCTGTTCCACCATCCTCGGTGAGGCCTTTATTGGGGAGGGGCAGTCGCCTCCACCTGGAACACAGCAGTCACCGAATCAGCACAGTCTATGGCCCAAAGCAGCTGAACTTTCAGACCCATCTTCTCCAGCCCTCTTTGTAGGTGGTGGTCGCGGTTGGCGACAGTCACTCTTCTCACCAGGCTCGGCAGCAGCCCCTGCAAGGAGCCACATCCTCCACAGCTGGCACTGGTGTGGCTTCGCCTAGGCCAGCAGGATTGGGCCAGGAGACCCTGTGGCCTGAGGAGTTCCAGCTCAAAGGCCACTACCACCATCAGTGGCAGGTGGTGGCGGAGGTGGGCTGGGGAGCAGTTCGCCTGTGCTTCAAAACCTGGGCCCTGCCAATGGGCTGTCACAGCGAGGGATTGCAGGGCCTGCAGGGTCAGGCCAGTCACCAACGGCCAATGCCAACGGGGAGGGCAGGATGGCCCTGGGGGAGCAGGCAGCGCTTTGTTTCTCACTGCACTCTCAGCTGGAACTGTCTTCCCAAATTTGAAATGCTCCAAAATCTTACTTCATATATATGAAGGAAATTTAAGATATTTTCCCAAGTTGGCAAAAATCCTAAACATTTTTGTAGTATAATCACAAAGTGTAGTGACTTTTTTCTAAATTATCAAAAGTTTTTAATTTTGGGGAAGTACCAGGGATCGAACTCAGGACCTTGTTCTTCCTAGGCAGGCTCAGTGCCAGAGCTAAACCCCCAGCCCTGGAATTTAAAAAATTTAATTATGCTAGACCACCAACCCCTCCCCTCTCTCCCTCCTTTCCTCTCTAGTACTGAAGATTGAACCCAGGGCCTTTGTACTGTTATCCCCAGCCCCCTTTTTTATTTCTTGAGCTAGGATCTCACTAAGTCATTAAATTGCCCAGGCAGGAGGATAAAAAGTTCAACCCAGAGTGCTGGTTGGGTTTACAAACATACCACACCTTTCTTATTCTATATAGAATATGTGCTGCGGAAGCAAGCACTTTCTTATTCTGTATAGAAAAGAACATGTGAACTGCTACAGTGGCACACAGCTGTAATGCCAACTACTCAAGAGGCTGAGGCAGGAGAATTATAAATTCAAGGCCAGGCTGGGCACCTTAGTGAAATCTTGTCTAAAAAATAAATTTTTTTTTTGAAGACAAGGTCTCACTGTGCAATTTAGGCTAAACTATGAACTCATTATGTAGCTCAGGCTGGCCTCAAACTCAGAGTGATACTCCTGTCTGTCTCTGGAGTACTGAGATTGTAAGGATGCTCCACCATGCCTGTTTCAAAATTTTAAAAAAGGGCTGAGAATATAGCTCAGTGTTCAATGTACAGATACAGAATATAGAATCTACTCTCTATATAAAATCATATGCATATGAAAATGTCTACTAAACAGTAGAAAAATTATATAGGTTTGCCAGGTGGATAACTTCTCATCAGTTTAAAACTCCTAATTTTTAATATCTTTTCTCATCCAAAATATTTTTGGTACTGGGAATCAAACTCAGGGCCTTGCGCTTGCCAGGCAGGTGCTGTGCCACTAAGCCACATCCCTGGCCTGTGTGCTTATATTTTCTTGAAGGGGGTCCCAAAAGTTGTATACTTCGGGGACCCAAAAACCTGGATTTACCCTTGGGATTAACCAGATGGATATGGTCAGTGTGTCCTATTTAGGAAAACCCTGGCCCAGCATGCTGTGCCTTATCTTCTAAGAAATACCAGAGCTGGAGTGAGCTGGAGGGCTGACAGGTTAGGACTGTAAGTATTGAGAATATGAAGTGGATTTGGGATAGAAAAAGCTGCACTGACAGTATCTGAAAGAATGAGTTCAGACAAACCTAACACCAAACTGGTCTGGAAAGGTCAGGGTCACAGAGCTCAAAGGCTGTGAGTGTCCATCCCTGGGCAGCCCCCACTTACCTCTCCTTGGATGTCTGCTCCTCATGCTGACTTCCCTTCAGCATAGCTGGCTCCACGTACTCACAGAAGGGTGGGTGCTCTCAGTGACATCACCGTTCGGCCATTATGATGTAACAAGGAAGCCTGTGACAATGCTACCACTAGGGCTCTCCTACTAGGAACATCTCATTACAGCGTGGGTGATTTTTTTCAACATTCGGGCAATGTGGGTCAATCCTGTTAGAATGTGACCTTTTTCAAGAACTTCCCTTTATTATTTCTTCCCATCACTCCATCCTAGGTTAGACAGAGGTACTTGCTTTTCTTCATCATATTTCTCATCCTTTGCTGCTCCTGCAGTGCTTAAGGAGCACAATTAATTCAGATGGTCTGCTAAGGAAGAAGAGTGCCCCTCCCAATCTTTCATTGCACCAGATGCTGGGTGTCAGGGAACTCCAGTTGGCTGTTCCCCCGGAGTGGTAGGATCCTGCTAGGGTGTCTTATACCAGGGCTACCTAGCTCCTCTGTAATTCCTTCCCGTGCAAATTTTTCATAGCCAGAGGACTCCACCAGAAAGAAAAATGCAACTTTTGTGGAATTGGGTGCTGACCCCTGGCCTTTGCACTGAGCTACATCCCCAGCCCTTTGTAAATTTTTTGATAGGGCCTTGCTAAATTGCCCAGGCTGGGCTTGAATTTAAGATCTTCCTGCCTCAGCCTCCCAGAGTGCTAGTATTGTAGTGTGTGCCATCATGCCCAGAGGGAGTAAGACTTTTAAGAAATGAAAAGACCAAGAAATGGAAAGGGGGCTCAGTGTTTTTGTTTTTTGCAACCTTTGGCCCAAAACAAAGAAAATTTCTGAATACCTTGTATTTTCTTTTCGTATTTCAACTTTATTTCAAACATGAGGTTTCATACCCAGAAGGGAGGGCAGCTACATAAAAAATTTGAAGTGAGGGAAAATACTAGTGGGCTTGGGGCCCAGTGCACAGGGCTGCACTGTGAAGAGTTGGGGAGGTTCTGGGAGAGCCTGGCAAGAACAGAGGTTTTTGGGGGAATTCATGTAACAAGCTTTCATTTTGACCCTGGGTTACCTACTTAAGAGGTGGATTATTCAGTCTTTATAGCAACATCATCAAAAGAAATTCCAAGTCTGGGGACACAGAGAAAACTATTGGTCCCTTCGTTCCTCTTTATGCCTGGAAGGGAAAGGGGGTAGAAACTAGCAGCAAAAAATGAAACATTTTTGATATTATCCTTTCCATGAATTGCCACGAGTCTGTGTGCATGAGGTATGTTTCTCAGTCTGGTAACAGGATATAATCAGGAGGCCTGAGTTTAAACCCCAATCTTTTTTTTTTAACCCAATCTTGAGCTGCACTAACAAACAATCTGACCCTGCTGGAGTCTTCTCATCTCTGAACCTGTTCTCTGCAATGGAGCCTGCACTCAATGCTCTCTGAAGATAAGCTTTTCCTGTCTCGGAGACTATGACCAGTGAATGGCAGGGATCCAGAGGAGCTCCAGAGAAACCCATGTGGGAGTCAGACTGGAAAGTTGAGGTGTTAGGGCTTGTTATGACATAACGAGCTACATTCATAGAGAAACAAAGCAACAGGAGGAAGGGTAGAGGACAGACAGGTGCAGGATGATTTCCGAGGTCTGGATTAGCGGAAAGGGACAGTGCTCCTGTTGGGCTGGCTCAAGGATCAAGCCCTGGACCATGGTAGTGTTTTCTTTTACAGCACTTCCCAATCCACAGCTGCCATGTTATACCCCAAACTGCTATTCATAATCATCAGACATTAGAGGACGCTCCACTACAATGCCTAAGACATAACACCTATCAGGACTCCTAAAGATTCAGCCAAATTCCTAGTATTTCCACTTCAGGTTGCATGGAAGCAGTTGGGAAAAGCCAATCGTCACGGCTCTGTCTGGGCATAGTATTCTTTGCTTACTGGGAGTTTGGGCAAGAGGAAGACAGGAAGGAAAGTGTACTATGTCATCGCACAAGAATTGCAGATGGTGAGGTTTGTAACACCACTGCACCAGCTCTGCACAAGGTGAGGGAAAACCTGAGCTAGGGAGAATCTCAGTGCTCAAGTCCTAGGGGAGGAGTACACATCAAAGGCACCTAGGCAAGGGATAGCTCCAGAGAATCTCAAAGGGACCGGGCACACAAAAGCCACTTGAGAAGTATTAGTTTCTTCCCTATTTTACAGGGTTGCTCGCACTGGTAGTTGTGCAAGTCCAGGTTCAAAGAGTGAGATACCCATTATTTGTGTGTGCAAGAATGTGGCTCAGTTCAGGCCCAGGCTTGGGGAAACTTCCAGCTTACTCCAGGGCCTATGTCAGCTAAATATGGAGAGAACCAGAAGACTCATGTTATCCTCCAAAGCTGAAAATGAGAGAGCGAGTGGGCCATGGTACTCTATTTTTTTTTTTGTACCGGAGATTGAACTCGGATCCCTGCGCTTTCGAAGCAGGCAGCAGAACCAGAGCTAAATCCCCGGCCCACATGGCACTCTATCTTACACAGGATGAGCTCAGGGAACAGGAGTATTCCTGGTTCCCTCTCCCAAATCCAAGTTTCTGTTTACTCACCAACAGTATACTAGGGCCTGAGCACAGCCCAGCCAGCAGCTGTCCTAGCCAGGGAGCTTTCTAGTGGAAACACCAAGCAATCTACCCACTCAAGGCTACTGGGGAGGGAGAGGGAGGTGGCAAACCAACAGGTATGGAAGGCTGGTGAAGGCCAGGAGAGAATTCCAATGGTACACAAAGGCTGGAGTTTAAATAGGTGGAGTGATCCCTTGCTGATTCTGCAGAGCTGAGACAGCAACACAGAAGACAGCAACAACCTCCTGGTAGAACAGATGAAGCCTGGGACCTCAAGTGCTTTTCCTTCTCCAAGCCAGTTCAGGAGACTGGGAGTATAGGAAGGTAGAGCACAATCAGGAACTATAGTTTTCCTATTAAAAGATGACATATTAGGCCGGAGATTTAGCTCAGCAGCACTGTGCCTGCCTTGAAAATGCAAGGTCCTGAGTTCAATCCCTAGTACCAAAAAAAAAAAAAAAAGACATATAGCAATGGTTTTTTTCCTTGTGGCTTTACAATTGAACCACTGAGCTACATCCTCACTTTCTTTTTCCACCTTTTCTTTTTGGTACCAGGGATCAAACTCAGGTCCTTGTGCTTGCCAGGCAGGCGGCAGAACCACTGAGCTAAATCCCTCGCCCTAAGCACTTCCTTTTTTATCTCGAGCAGGGTCTTGCTAAGTCACTAAGTTGCCCAGGCCGGGCTTAAACTAGCAATCCACCTGGCTCAGCCTCCCAGACTGCTGGAAATACAAGTGTGTACCATCATGCCCAGCTTCCTCATTTTGTTTCTAAAGAAAAAAAGTAACATTATGGCTAAGCATATGGGCTCTGGAGATTACTGGATTATATTGCTCTGCAATTTACTAGCCATGTGATCTTGGACAAATTACTGAGCTTCTCTCTTCTCTGGGACTTTTCTCTAAAATAGGAATAATGCGACCAGGGATTTAGCTCAGTGGTTCCTCCACCTGCCTTGCAAGTGCAAGGACCTGAGTTTGATCCCTGGTACCAAAATAAATAAATAAAATAAAATACGAATAATGATAATGCTCAACTCATAAGGTTGTTTTGAGCATGCATGCAAAACAATTTTAGCAGATATATTAGTAAATGTGAGCTATTTCTACTGTTAATATGACATAACAGTAACACAGCAGGCAAAACATTATTACATACTGAACCTTGACCCAGACTTCCTGGATTCCTGGCTTTGGCCTAAACAGTGCAATGCCTGGTTACTTCCAGTAGTTTCTCCTCACTTTGCTGACCTGAAGCTGATTTACAAAATACATGAAATTCTTTGTTTTCATTACAAGATCACTTTTCTTTTGTGGTATTGGAGATTAAACCCAGGGCCTTCATACTGAGCTACATCCTCAGTCCTTTTTTTTTTTCCAGTCCATTCTTTTTTCTTTTTTGGTACCGGAGATCGAACTCGGGTCCTTGCACTCGTGCAGCAGGTGGCGAAACCACTGAGCTAAATCCCCAGCCCTCAGTCCTTTCTTTTTTGAAACAGGGTCTCACCAAGCCACTGAATTACCCAGGCTACACTTAAACTTGCAATCTTCCTGTTTCAGCCTCCCAGAGAGCTGGGATTACAGGCATGAGCCACCGTGCCAAGCTAAACATGATGTTTTAAATTTGTGGAAACATCTAGGGGGTCCTCTCAGCTTTCTTCAAAGGATTAAGGCTGTGGATAGGAAGGCCATGGTAAAAAGCCCTATCCTCCATTTTAAGTGCATGTGAAGGTACATGCATGTGCACGACCTCCTTCACTTAGTGACAAGGAAGAACAGGAGCCAGAAATCTTTCTTTCGAGAAATCAATAATACAAAAAGTTACGGGGAGCTAGTTACCTGGGAGCTCCTTGTTCATCTGTAACATCAGGAACTGCTTCTTATCCCCTTTCTCCCTTTACAAGGAGCAGAGGGAGAAAGTGGATCAACCGTGGTTTTGGAGAAAAGGGAGAAGGAAGAGCAGAGATCAACAAGGATGGAGAAAGTAGGAAATGTAAATACCCTACATGTTCAATGAGAAAAGAGACGAGAAGGGATGGGAACAATGAAAAAAAGAAAAGCAAAGAGGTTAGGTACAGGGGGAGAGGAAAGGAAAAACAAGCAACCAGCAAAGAAATGACTTCTGTATTAAAATTAACGAAGAGGAGACTGCAGGGAGGAATGTAAATAGAGGAGTCCAGCTTTCCCATTTCACTTGCTCAGGATATGGATCTGATTGCCATCTTCTGACGCCATTTAAATTTCAAGCTGCTCTCATGCTTGATGTTTTCCATTCATTAAACCTATAATCTTTTATTCTCAAGGGATGCCCACATTCTTTCCTTTCATTTTGGGGCTACCAAGCATCATTTTCCCCAAAGAGGTCTCAGAGAACCCAGTCTCTGGAAGTCTATGAAGGCCAGAGCTAAAACAAGGGGCAGAGGGTAAACTGCAGTTTGGAAAAGGCTCTGGAATACCCTGAGGCTGCAGACTGGTTGTGGGACGCTTCCTAGGCTCTTAAATATCTGTGCCAAAAACTAGAGGGCTCATCCTCAGCCCCCAACACACATTCAGGGCTGTGTGTGTTCTGAACTGCAGCACGAGGCTGGAGATTCTAATCTACACTGTTTAACAGCACAGATCATAAATGTCAAAAGCAGCGGCCTTAAGTGATCACCTAACTCAAATCCAATTTCCCCACCAAGAAAGCTGGGGGCCAAAGAACTGAAGTAATTTGCTCAAAGTCACACAACTAGTCAGTGACTTCCTTTTCTTCTTAGGCAGAAGAAATAAATTCGAATAGTTATTCTCGTGTTCACAGTCCCTTGACAAACACAATCCATAAAGTGCTTAAAGGTTATTAGAAGGCACCCAGAAAAGTAAGGCTGGCATTTTTTTCTGGAAGCCCCTGAGTGTACCAATCCCTTGGAGCTCCACAGTTGGGCTACAAGGACAGACTTGGAGTTGCTTTTCCCTCCATTATAATCCTTATTGCTGCCTGGAGGCTGGAGGCAGCTCTACTACCTGTCATCACTTCGCATCAAGTCCGTGAGGACTGAAATCCGAAACTGTTGGGTGACAAGGAATCTTGTCATAATGCCAGGGCCCAGGAAGCAATGGCTAAGTTCTTGGGAGTAAGCAAGGCAATGATGGTTGAAATAAAGCTGGGATGGGTAGGACTGAGGGACCTGAGGTGGCAAAGGCCGGTAAAAGGTTAAAAATTAGCAGCCTAAAGGTCTTCAACTGGGGTGGACTACACGCATTGTTTCTCAATCCCAAAAAGGACCCTTAACCTTCGACTACCTACTCCTGCCAGGCCAAATCTCTTAAGAGAAGGCCACCATCACTCACTCCTTAGCAGTCCTCCAATCCCTCCAGCGCCTTCGCTCTTTCCTTCTCTCTGGCTCGGGTTCCTTCCACTCACACTCAGCCGTCGTGCTCCGTCCGCCCCCCGCCCCCATCTCCGCCGACGCCCCGCATCCTCATCGCCCTTCCCCACTAGACTCTCCAGGACAGCTGCCCGCCCATCTCGCTTTCTCCCGTCCTCCCGCCACAAGGGCTTTTTCCTTGCCTCCGGGTGCCTTGGGTCCCCCCTCAACCCCCCCGCCCCCGCCGCCGTGGGCTGCAGCTGCCTCGGCTCAAATAAAGTGGATCCAGCCCTGGGGCTCCGGAGCTCCGCCACTGCCCGGGTGCTCTGGGCCACGTAGAGCATAGTCACGTCCGCCGTTGTTATCCCAGAACTCGTGACCCGTCACGCGGTAGCGCAGGGCGAAGAGCAGGGCGCCCCCGACGGGCGGCGCGGGCAGGCGGAAGGCGAAGCGATCAGCGCGCGGTGGGGGCGGGGCCGGGCCGGCGTAGGCGGCGAGCGCCTCGCGCTGGCTCCGCCAGCCGTCTGCGCTCCAGCGCACGCTCACGCGCTTCTCGTAAGCCAGGTCCAGCACGCGCGCGCTCCCGGCCACGCCCAGCGGGCCCGCCTCGACGCGTTCCAGGCAGATACACTGAGCCTGCAGGCGGGCGGCGAAACCCGGCTCGCAGGCCGGCTCCAGGGCAGCGCGCGCCTCCTGGGGAAAGAGGAGCGGGAAGAAGGGAGCCGGGGGCGGGGAAAGGGAAGAGACAGGGGGCGGGGTCACCGTGAGGCACTGGGCCAATCAGAAGCCAACCCGGCGCCCGGCCTGATTAGTGTGGAGCGGCTCGAGAGTGGTTTAGCGGCGCCGGTCACACGCGAAGCACCTCTACGGGGATGGGCAGGCACAAGCCCCGGCTTGGGGACCAACGGGAGCTCCCGGCGAGGAGGGGTTCCAGGGAGCGGACGCACCCTGCCGCCTACCTGGAGGCTGCGGGCGCGCGGCTGGCACGGCGCGAAGTGGCGGAGGGCGTCTCTCTGCAGCTGGACCTGCACGTGGCGGGGCACCCGGGGCAGCTCTCCGGGCTGGAAGCGGCGCACGACGGCCAGCTCCAGCCCCAGCGCGTCGGCGAAACGCACTCTCTTGCGGGTGTCGGGGCTACGGCTGCGAGGTGCCCGGGCCCCGCCGCCCACGGCGGGCGCAGAGCGGGCCCGGCGGCCACGACTCGGAGCGTGAGCGCGGGGCCGAGCCCCGAGCCGCGTCCCACCCTCACCTAGCTCCTCCTCCGGCTCCTCCTCGAGGCTGGGCCGCTGGCTGCGGTAGTAGGCGCGCTCTGTCAGCGCAGCTATAAAACTCAGGTTGCGGGGGATGTCACTGCGGGGCGGCTGCTCGCGGGACATGGCACCCCCGGTCCCGGCGCGGCTCGCCTTTCCTCGTTCCTGCTCGCCCTGCGTCGGCACGGAAGTCTCCGGGCCCGCCCTGCAGCAGCCCTTTGCCGCTGCGTACTCTCCTTGCTGTCACCTCCAGGATCCTCCACCTTCCGTTGCTCGGCCTTGTCTCCGTGACCACCTTTACCTCCCTCTGGCTGTCAGCTGCCAGGGTCTTGCACTATGCCATGCTGCCTCCTTGGAGCTGTCAGCTCGGAGCGTGAGCTCCCTGCCGATTCTGCGGGCCTCTCGGCTCGGGCCCCCGCCCACAGCCCTCTGACAGGTGGCTCCTGATCTGTCTTCGCTGTTGCACCAGGGGGCGGGGACTCCATCCTTTGGGTCCCAAGTGAGGCCTTATTTATTTTTAACGTCCTCAACCTTTCTGACATGGGGAGGGTTAACACAGGAAGGAAAGAATAACTTCTTTTTCTTGAAGATTCAAAACGCCCAATGTGTGACTTTGTCTTCAGGGCTCACCATTTTCTAGTGGGCCAAAGACAAAAATGTTCTGAGAGCTAGGTACGGTCAAATAGAAGGTGAGCTGTGGCTTTCAAGAAGGTGGGTGACTGAAATCTGCCCACTATAAAGAGTCCAGAACTAGGGCTGGGGGTTTAGCTCAGTGGTTTTGCCGCCTGAAGCGCAAGGATCCGAGTTCAATCCCCGGTACCAAAAAAAAAAAGTCCAGAACTGATTAGCCCTAGTCCCAGGCCTGCAGCTGGCTAACTGTGTGACCTGGAGCAAAGCACAATTTCGCTGGCCTCAATTGTCTCACCTGTGAAAAAAGTTCGTTAGATAGGGCCAGGGATTTAGCTCAGTGTTTCTGCCGCTTCCATCGCAAGCCCAAGGTCCCGAGTTCGATACCCAGTACCAAAAAGAAAAAAAGTTCGTTAGAGCTCTGATCTCTAATCCAGTTATAAATACTGAAGGGGAGGGGCTGTGTCTAGTGGTCAGTTTTACCACAGGGTGGGTCATCAAGTTAGTGAATGATTGGGCTGGGGATGTAGCTCAGCACCGCAGCACCTCCCTGGCAAGTGTGAGGCCCTAAGTTTGATTCCCATTGCCAGTACCAGAAAAAAAAAAAAAAAATGGTAGTGTGAGCACACAACACCTCTCTTGGAGATCAGGCTGTGGGGTTCTAGTTCTAGTGAAAGCTTCCAAGAAGGTCACAGAACTGGATTTTTTCCCCCCATATTAATGGAAAAGGCATGTTTTTAGTTTTTTTCCCTACTGATCTTAAAATACCACGTACAATATGCTAAATATACTATTATGTACAATGATATGTACCATATACTATTGTAAGAGTTCTAAAATTATTAACTCGTGAAATACAGTTATAGGAAAATCGAGGGGAGTGGGGGTAGAACTCTTGTCCAGAGTCACACAGTTAATAACTGGGGAGCTGGGATTAGGACCTCAGCAGTCCATGCCTATAGTCCACTCTCTTAGCCATTTGATTATACAGTATAAGGTTAAAAATGTAATGATAATGCTGACATCTTCAGAGTAGTAAAATGGGAAATATTAGAGTAGAAATGAAGTCTCTAAATTTAAAACAGGATAGTTTAACTGAAAAAATCACAAGTGACTAAATTGAAAAAGTGAGACATAGTATCTTACTGTACAATTCATTTCTATTTGCATTTTCACACCAGTATCAACCATAAAAAACCACTCATTTTAAAAGCCATATTGAGTTTTATTTTCTTCACATATACATATAAAATCCATGAACACAGTCTCTATATCTTAAGGTATAAAATTACCATACACTAATAAATCTCACAGTTAAGCAGTTTGAAAGGGTCTTCCTTGCACTGGAAAAACAATGTGTCACTAAGGTAAAATAGGTTCAAAGCCAGCCTAGGTGGTCTCAGCATTTCTGGTAAGGACTGTTAACTTTGTCTATGAGTTTAGGTGCCATCTTTTGGGTCTGCAGTGTTGGTCTGAGAAGATCCCTGAGATACATAGCTTTGGACCAGGTAAAAGTTGTGTTGGTCCAGCAGCTGTTCTTCTGGCTGCTCAGACTGACACTGAATCTTTATCCCAAATCAGTATTTCTTAAACAGCCACTGCAGTGATCTTCAAGCATCTGGCTGAGACTAATCAATAACTGCCCAGAGGCATTGATTGATTCATTCAGTCAAACTTACTGAGGGCCCATTTTGCCCTGAAGACATAAAAATGAATCCACCTCAATTCCAGCTCTTATGGAGCTCCAAAGTAAAGGGGCAGACAAATATTTTTGGGTTCCCTAAGACATTTACTTGAAATTTAAAACAAACTATTTATTACAAGTAATAGGGTCTTAGAAGAAACTAGAATTGCAAATAAAGACCTAGACTAGGTTAGCCTCCAAAGAAGGGGGCAACCTTGCTGGTGGCAGCTGAAATGATCAGCTCAAGAGCAAGAAACCAATGAGGATGGTTGAAAGAATACAGCCATAAAGTAGTGGAGTCATTCTATGTACTCGTAAACGGTGTGCATTCCACCTGTGACAGCAACACTGACTACCAAGAGGAAAAGGTGCTCTTGAGGCAATACGAGGTCTAAGTTAACACTACACTTTCAGGTCAGACAGATGTAGACTATCTTTCAGCTTCTTCCTTTATCAGTACATGAGAGCCAACCCTCAATTTCCTCATTGTAGGAGACTAAAACAGCATAAGGATTGAAGTAAAAATAAAACCTGTGTAAGAAGCTGGGTGTGGTGGTATATACTGTAATCCCAGCACTCTGAAAGGCTGAGGCAGGAGGATCAATAATTCAAGTCTAGCCTGGGCAATTTAGCAACTTAGCAAGATACTGTCTCAAAATAATTTTTTAAAAGGGCTGGGGATGTGGTTCAGTGTGAGGGCCCTGGGTTCAATCCTCGAAAAAAAATTATTTAAGATTAATTACAGCTGACTGGGCATGGTGGTGCATGACTGTAATTCCAGCACTTGGTAGGCTGAAGCAGGAGGATTGAGGCAAGTTTGAGGCCAGCCTGGGCTACATAGTGAGTTCAAGGACAGCCTGCACTACATAGCAAGACCTTGACTCAAAATAAAAAAAACTGCAGCTGGATGTTGTAGCATACATCTATAGTCCCAGTACTTGGGAGGCTGATACAGGAAGATTGTCATGAGTTTGAGGCCAACCTGGAATACATGAGTTCAAGGCCAGTCTGAACTACATACTTAACGAAATCTGTCTCAAAACAAAAAAAGATTAATTACAGCAGTACCACAAAGCAAAACAAAAACATGTAAAGAAAGTACTTAACCCTTAATAAGACTTTTAGTTGTGTTGTTACTATTATTGTTACAGAAAAAAAACAAAATCTGGTTTTCTAGTAACCATACAGAAGACAGGAGCACTAAGGCATAGATTGGAGGTAGAAGCAAAGGAAACCAGGAGAAAAGAACCCGAGTAAAGAAAGAGAATTGGGCTGTCTCTTGCTGGCTTTTGCCTGGGGCCTTTTCCAAAGGGAGCTGAAGGAATTGCCAGTTCCAAGAGCCCGATGGGCCTGGTCCCAATGCCTGTGAGTACCTCCAGGTAGATCAGCTGAGGGCAGCCTGCTTCACACCCAAGGAAGCGCCCTGCATGAATATACTGCCACGTAGTATAACAGACGTATGTCAACTGGAAGGCTAAATATTAACCTTCATGTTGGCAACCTGCTGTGAGGAGGGGCTGGGAACCTGCATTTTATTTTATGATGTGCTTCTTTGTGTGTGATTTTTTTTTTCCATTATGAGAATGAGTTCACGTGTTGGGTTAAAAAAAAATTATACATCAATCCGATTACAAAAGAAGATGAAGAAAAAAAGTACCTGCAGAGGCCGCTTGCAGTCTGAGTCCTGGCTGGCTGATCCCGGGCTGAATCCTCAACCCAGGAAGAGACCACTGGATTATAAACCCTGGGGAAAAGAGAATGAAAAAGGATTGGTGTCCCGGTGGTGTTTGCCAGTCTCACAGGACACGTCAGTCCCTGGCTTCATGAGAACTGCTCCTCTTTTCCAGACTCACAATCCAGGGCTGGAAAAGTTCAACAAGTGTGTGGAACATCAGAGACCTTCCGGAAATGCTGAATTTGCTCCGAGATGTTCTGAGGCCCAGTGCACTTCTCTGGGCAGCCTCGAGGCTTGGCAGCGCAGCTCAAGGGTCCCTGTCCACACAGCCATTCTTCGCTTTCCCAGCCTTCTCTTTCCAAGTTGTGGCCCTTCCCAGGCCTGCGCTCCAGCCCCGCCCCTCTCTCCGGACGCATCTCTGGGCCCCATCATCACCCGGCGCCGGGCCCTCCCTCCTGCCCCCCTTTCTCCTCCCTCCTTCCTTCCCTCCCTCCCTTCCTCCCTTCCTCCCTCCCTCCCAGCTCCTGCACCAGGAAACGGCCTGGATCCCGGCGGCGGCCTGACCCGTGAGATCCCTAACCTGGCAGGCGGGCGGGGTTGGAGACGTGCTAAGGGTGGGGGTAAAGGAGGAGCTGGGCCTTTGGGCTGCCCTGGGGGGAACCGAGAATAGGATGGTGTCGGCAGGAAGCCCTTGGCTCTGGGTTTCCTGGGAGGACAGTCGTGAAACATGGATTCGGCCACACAGCTGGTAGAGCGTTGGGGGCAGGAGGCCCGGTCCCAGGAGTTGTAACCCTGTGCTTCTCAGGCCAGACTCAGATCCCTGCCCAGTTCTGATCTCTCTTTCCCCTTTCCAGGACTCCAAGCTGGCCGGGAGGATGAAAGGCCCCAGCTGGGGGCTCCTTGCCACCAGCACTGGGTCCTAAGAGCTGCCACCCAGGCTGGGTGAGTGTCCTTCTTTTCTCTGTCCTGGGCAGCCCTTGCCCTTTCCCACCTTTCTCTTCAGCCCCGTCCCCTCCCTGTGGTCACTTCTTGCTTCTGGGGAGGTCCTAAGTAAGCCCCTTCCTGCAGCCAAAAAGATGTTCACTGTTGCGGGTGGGGTGGGGGAGGGGGTGTCAGGGTGCCTTAGAGCTGGTGTAGGTGTTTTGAAAAGAATCTGAAGTATTCAAAAATAAAATGTTCTTGCTTTACATCTGATTTGGAATATTCCAAATATATTGGCCATCCCTTCATGCCGTAGCCCACACTTTAACATAAATCTCTTGTTCTTGCCTGTCTTTCCCAGTAGTCTCTGAGCTCATCCTCCTCACCCCCTGCCCCACCACACCGTCTTTTCGGGTTGGCCAGACTGGAAACACCCCCCCCACCCTCACCCCCTCACACCCCTCGACCATACCTCCCGTGTATTCATGACAGTCTCATCCTTGTCCCATACAGCCGCCCGGATGGCGACCCCAGCCTCAGCACCAGACACACGGGCTCTGGTGGCTGACTTTGTAGGCTATAAGCTGAGGCAGAAGGGTTATGTCTGTGGAGCTGGCCCTGGGGAGGGCCCAGCAGCTGACCCACTGCACCAAGCCATGCGGGCAGCTGGAGATGAGTTCGAGACCCGCTTCCGTCGCACCTTCTCTGATCTGGCTGCTCAGCTGCATGTGACCCCTGGCTCAGCCCAGCAACGCTTCACCCAGGTCTCCGACGAACTTTTCCAAGGGGGCCCAAACTGGGGCCGTCTTGTGGCCTTCTTTGTCTTTGGGGCTGCCCTATGTGCTGAGAGTGTCAACAAAGAGATGGAACCACTGGTGGGCCAAGTGCAGGAGTGGATGGTGGCTTACCTGGAGACGAGACTGGCCGACTGGATCCACAGCAGTGGGGGCTGGGTAAGAAGCTTCTCAGTTGCTGCTCTGCACATCCCTCTGCAAAGCTGATCTCCAGGGGGAAGATGGGGGCTCTGATTGGCGGCTGGGGCAGCTGTGCTGGGAAGGAGGCATGGGGGTGTACCCTCCTCTTTAGGTGGAGTCAGACTAAGATGCCCTCACTGTGAGCATCACATTGAACTCTGCACTCCAGGGCTGCCATGTAGTAATCACTGGATGAGCTCATGGTCCCAAGCAGAGGACAGAATGCATGGCACCCAAGGAGTGCCTGCAGTCCAAAGGTGTTACACCTGAGCACATGGCATGGGAGGTGGGGAGGGGTGATATCAGGCGAGCCTTGGCAAAAGGTGTCAGTTTTGAGTAGACTTTTTTTTTGCCAAGGAAAGGATGGATTTTACTTAAGTCAGGGAGCACAAGCAAGCTGGCCAGGCACTTGGGGCAAGGAGGGGTTTGCAGTCAGCAGAGCTCTGAAGTCGGAGACAAGCTGGGAATGGGGTAGTGCTCACAGTGGATGGAACTGGAACTCTTCCTCTCCTCTTCTCTCTACTCTTTCCTCTCCTGATATCCCTTTCTCCTTCTTTCTCTCCTACTTCCCTTCTCTCCCACAGGCGGAGTTCACAGCTCTATACGGGGACGGGGCCCTGGAGGAGGCGCGGCGTCTGCGGGAGGGGAACTGGGCATCAGTGAGGACAGTGCTGACGGGGGCCGTGGCACTGGGGGCCCTGGTAACTGTAGGGGCCTTTTTTGCTAGCAAGTGAAAAAGTCCAAGGCCAGGTGGGGCTAGGTGTGGCTGGGAGAATAGAAACAGAACAGAGAATGCCCTTAGAAGAAGTGGGGTGAATGGATGGATGTGCAACAGAGCAGGGCAGGGGAAAGGTAGAGGGTGAGGGAGCTGAGTGTGCCAGGCAGAGTTGGAAGAGTGAGCTGCAGACACTGGGGAATGTTTTAGGAAGGGGCCAGGTGATGGAGTCATTCCAAGGTTTGGGGGGTGGGGGGGATCATCCCTATAGGTCATGCACAGGAAACTACCTGGAGCTTGGTTTGCAGCCCTGAGGAAGGTGGACTTGCATAAGGAATTGCGTCTCCATTGGATGAGTGGGATTTGAGGAACCTGGAGGGCTCAACCTTTTGAAATGGAAGTTTGGGGTTCTCAGGTGATTGGGGAGGCGGCTGTGGCTGCCAGCTGTCTGACACGTGTGTGCATGTGCATGCTGGGCTGTTCATTTGATCTGGTGGTGGTGGGCTTCTTCAAGGAGAAAACATTGCCTCTTGCATTGGCAACTATCCACAGCCCTCTGCCCCTCCTCCCAGCCCCTCCTTCCCCTTCCCTTTTCCTGAAGTCACAAGGCTGAGGGAGAAACACTGTATCCAGACTGAGGGTGCTGGCTCTTCTCTGCAGAAAGTCTTTGGCCTGGCTTTGGAGAGAAGAACAGCTCTGCAGCTGGCCTTGTTCCTTCCTTGTGCATTGAGCACTTGCTGCTGCCTCCTGGGCTCTGTCAGAAGGGCAAGGCTGTGGAGCCTGGGAGGGTGGGGGCTTCGGTAGCTGGGTCTGCCTGCCACCCTCCCCTCCCACTGGGGCACAATGGTGCCTAAAGTATTCCCTATCTCTGGGACCTCTTTACCCAAACTTAAACTCTAAATTGGGGCTCTAATTTTCCTTTTGAGGATGTAGACAAATGCTGACCTCAAAAACAGTCTGGGTTCTGCACTGTGTCTCAGTAAGACTGTTGATGTCTTGAGAGGACCATTTCAGCTCTGAGCCCCATGGGTGTGAGGGTGACAGGTACTCCATGACTGGCCTATTCTGTGTGGTGGGCTTCCGTGCTGCTTTTGAGGGGCCAGGTGTATGGGTTCTAGAGTACCTACCATGACCTAGAAGCATTTCTGTTTCATTTGAAGCCACGCTGTTTGCACGGGTGTTACTTGTACCTCAGAGTCTGAGGATGCTAACTTTAGAACTCACAGTCCTCTAGAACAAATTCAGACTATAGCTTTTTCTCTCGAGGAAGAAACGATTCACTCCAAATGCATGCCCTGAGCCAGACGACTCACTGCTGCACTTTTCAAGGTGCTAAAATTGCTGCTGTCCAATGTTGACTTCATTCACAGTGCTCTAGAACCCTGCCTGCAATTCTAAGCAATGATCAGCTTAGCTCGACCACAGTTGACGCTTCTAGGAGATTTTCACTTGGTCCCAGAATGTGGCAACATAGACAACTATGCTAGAATGTGGGACCAAATTGGCCTCAGGTTTAGTCCAGACCTTTGCTTTTGAAAGAGGGCTGCACTTTTTAATGGTATTCGTGGGGGAGGTGGAAGACTGCATGTGCCACTGGGTGAGTACGCTGATATCAGAAACTCAAGAGCCAGTCTGCGGCAAGCAGTTGGGGTGGGGTGGGGTCTCTGACTTGCTCAGGACAAGCTAGGCCAGTGGTTTTCAAACTGCTTGGCAGAACCCCAAAGTGTCCTAGGGGTTGCCTCAGGAGTCCTTGGGGAGATGAAAGGGGTGGGGGGCTGAGAAGGCTTCGAACTTGCCCTCAAACAGAACAACTCCCCATGTCGCTGTTTTATATATCGGGGTCCAGGGTAAGATTTTATTTGCATTAAGGGGATTGCTGCTGAAAAGAAAGTTGGAAAACCACTTACCAGACCATCACTTCCAATTGGAGCCTGTGCTCTCCCAGGTTTGGGGCAGACAGACTCTTCACCTTACCCTCTACCACAGGATGCTTGTCCATGTTAGCATTCCTGGGGGCCTTTAGCAAACAGGGGCAGCAGGAACCGTGGTCAGGTGATATGATTGAAATACCCTGCTCTGAGGCCTTCACACCTGGGTGGAAGAAGAGTTTGCTTTCTGAAAGGATAAAGGGCTTGGTCTGGTTTCCCAGAAGCGTAGCTGGAATGGGATCACAGTGGGCAGTGTTGACCTGTCCTACCCTTCTTAGTTTGAGGGGCAATGGAAACCCCAGAGACTTCTGTCAGGGAAAACTAGGGACTCTCTTCTAGAGCCATATAGTTCCTTGGGATTAGCTCTTGGCCAAGAAGGCTGAGTATGGCTCCCAATTTTTAAATCTATTTCGCTTTTTTAAAATGAGGGAAATAAGTGTAATTCCCATTTTTCAAAGAGTAAATAGGTGGAGAGGGTATTTCTTGCTCTCTGGAGCCCAAAGGGACAAATAGGAACTTTGCTTAGGCCAAGGAAGGAGCAGAAGTAGGGCAACTCAGTCCTACAATTATTAATCCTACTCCCCACTTATTCTAGGGCATACATACACTATTTTACTTTTTTAAATCATAAAACGGCAGGAGAACAGATTTGGTTAGTTTAGAAGAAAAGAAAAAGCTCTATAAATATAAATATATATACCTGTATTTTTATTTAATAATTTATAAATACCAAGTTCATTTGACTTTTATTTTTGTGTAATATGTAATGGTGGTATTAAAAATAAATAAATAAATAAAGCCCAAAAGTTTAATGAGAATGACTGAACAGGGTTTTGTGACTTCTATACTCTATAGTTTGGGGTCAGAACTTTCCTCCGTCCAGTCATTTCTTCATGACCTTGCTAAGGGCAAGACTTAAGAGTTACAGGGATTTGGAAAAGTGTTGAAATTTTTTTTAAAAAATCAAGAGTTGTTTCATCATCTTCCTCACCTCACCCCAACCCTGTCAGATATTCAAAGTGAAGAGCTCCATCTATGCCAACCCTAGCCCGAAGAGGGTACAGGTATATGGTACTTCGGGACACACATACACACACTTAAACACAAAAAACTCACCCAAAATCTGTGTGAAATCAACTCCCCAGTTGCAGTTTGGCCTCTAATCAAAAGTGTACAATAATGAGTATTTCTTCTTGATGCCTACTTCAGACTTAAAATAGGTCTGGTAAAAATGGAGCCCCCGTTTCCTTGCCTGATCCCCTAAGACATTTGGTTTCAGCCATTTGAATGCAAACCGCTAAACCAGATAGAATCTTTAGGATTATTTGGCTCATCTCTGTAGCACGTCAAAATCGTGTGACAGAAATAGTAATCCTAATTCTGAATTTCAAGAGGAAATTTCTAAATCTATAACCCAGTACAACAAATTGGTATTTGAGTTTTTATGTTAATTTGTGAGAATATAATTGCTTTCAGCAATTCAGTACAGTTGAATGGCCTCCAGGCATGGTGGCGCACACCTGTGATCCCAGCACTCAGGAGGCTGAGGCAGGAGGATCACCCATTGAGTTCAAGCTACATAGTGAGTTCAAGGTCAACCTGAACTGCATAGTCTGACCCTGTCTCAAAAATAAATAAAAGCATAATTGAATCCAGTGTTACCTTTCCATTCTCTATAGGAAAAATCTACAGGGAAAGCTGTAGTAAAATCAGAGTGGCTTGGTGAACATTGGCACTAGGAGAAGTAGACTTAGATGTTCTTAATAGTATCAGGTATGATAGTTGGTGTATTTGTCCCTATATATTGTGACTGGTTAAGCAACTGACTGATTTATATTTGGCTAGTTCCAAAAAGCATTTGCAATATCTTACAATAATACATAAAAGACAAAATAACAGGAAAATACAGATTTTTTTTTCTGGTACGGGGGATCAAACTCAGGACCTTGTGCTTGCAAGGCAGGCGGGGTGCCACTGCGCTGAGTCTCCGGCTGGGAAAATACAGATTTTTAAAGTAAGGGTAAAGGGAATATCAAAATATAGTAAGGTTCAGCAAAAGGAAAATTAATGCACAGAAAAGCATTATATAAATATGCAGTATCCCCAAATACCAAAGTTAGTCTACGAATTTGTCTCTGATCTTCTTTGTGGCCAAAGCAAATTGGAAAACACAAGATTCACATTTCTCTTAGGACTTTTAAACTCTATCGTTTACTCAAGAAGGGCAAAAAGTTTTGTAGATTTTCAGAGAAGACACCTAGTAAGAGTAGACAGCATTCTCTTAACACCTAACAGCAAATTTGATGTTGAGTTGTATACCACTTTGCTCTAGAAATGCCAAATGGAGATTCAGAAGGTCTTAAACTTGTTTTATCAGGCTTTTCACAATTTAGTCCAAAGTCACAGCTTTGTGATGGTCTGGGTTAGTACAGAGCTAAACTTTAGACTATTCAGAGAAACAGACAGATGTGTTTCCTTCAAATGGTTCTCCATGAATACTATTTCTCCAAATGGCACTTTTGATATCAAGTTGGGCAACAATTAGTTACAATTTCTAACAAATGGATGGATTGTACATATTGTTTTTACTTAATAGCTTTTTTTAAAACATAAAAAGAAAACTGCCTTAATTTAAGTATGGCTCTAGAAGAGATATATAAATAATTTAAAAACACAACCAGGGGACATAGTATAATAAAATGCTATGTCATTGTTTTTTATCCATTATTCTCTCATGGACCAAATACTCCAGCATCTTCTGTGCACTCAGCACAATTCTAGGCACCGAGGTAAAATGAACAGAAAGATCTCTGCCCACATAGTGCTTACATTCTAGTGAGGGATAAATCAATAAATTTCATCACATATTAGAAAGTGATGAGTACTGTAAAGAAAAATAATTAATTGAAAGGATAAAAATATGTAGATTTTAATTTTTTGTTTTGTTTTGTTTTTTTGTCTTTTGAGACAAGGTCTCGCTATGTAGTCCAGGCTGGTTTTGAACTCACTATGTAGCCCAGGCTGGCCTCAAACTCACAGTGATTCTCCTGCCTCAGCCTCCAGAGTGCTGAGATTATAGGTGTGTGCCACCTCACCTGGCTCTAGATATTATTTTTAAATAAAATGGTTAGGGAAGCCCTCATTGCTAAAGTGACTTTTGAGTAAAACTATGAAAAATAGAATAGGAAAAATATATTTACTGAAATGGAAAGATGTTTCTGTATTTTCTTAGGTAAAAATATGTTAATAGTGTATATATAATATAAAAATTTATACAGTATGATCCCATTTGCTAAAATATATGTGTGTATGCCTCTATAGATTTGTATACTGAACATTTCTGGAAGGGTATATGTCAACATTCATCAGTGATTCTCTAGATGGTAGATTTAATGAGTAATTTTATTTTGTTCTTTTTTGCTGTCTGTATATTCTGATTTTTTGAAAATGACATCTGGTACAGTATATATTAAAACTAATTTTTCAGATACAAAGATTTAAAGAAAATTAACCAATCAGACTGGTTATTAAGCAGTGCTCAGCAGTTGAGCAGCCCATATTTAAATGGCCACTGCACTTCTATGGAAGGGCAGATAGAGGGAGTTGATGTAAGCAGGGCCAGACCACATTAGAAGATATTTGGGATCTGCTGTAAAATAGAGGTAAGTAGCAGGGCATGGTGATGCATGCCTGTAATCCATATGCAGGAGGCTAAGGCAGAAGGATGGAGAGTTCGAGTTTGAGCTACATAGAGACACTGTGCGTGGGGGAGGAAGGCAACATAAAAAGAATTAAGATGTGTTATGTACATGTATCAACTCCCCATGATGAATATAAATCCTTATGTACCAGAAACAAATTAATAATTTAAAAATTAAAATTAAAAACATGACCCCCCAAAATAGAGGTAAGTAAATAATAAAGGCTTCAGTAAATGATAAGGTGCTGTCCAATAAAAATATAATGCAATGGGCCGAGGATTTAGCTCAGTGGTGCTGCACCTGCCTGGCAAGTGCAAGATCCTGAGTTCAATTCCCGGTACCAAAAAAAAA
>NW_004624820.1:9177750-9236738 GCF_000247695.1 Heterocephalus glaber | reverse complement strand
AAATATATATATACATATGTAGTTTTTATATTTTCTAGTAATTTATTAAAAACACAGCCAGACATGGTGTTGAACACCTGTAATCCCGGCACTTAGGAGGGTGAAGCAAGAGGATTGCTGCAAATTTGAGGCCAGCCTGGGCTACATGGTGAGTTCAAGGCCAGCCTGGACTACATAGCCCCTGTCTCAAAAAAAAAAAAAAAAAAAGCAAAAGATATAGGTAAAACTAATTTCAGTAATTGTTTAGCACAGTATGTTAAAGATACTATCATTTTAACATGTAATTAATTTAAAAAATTTTTTTAGGGCCGGGGATTTAGCTCAGTGGTTCTACCACCTACCACTCAAGTGCAAGGTCCTGAGTTGGATCCCCAGTACCGAAAAGAAAAAAAAAAAATTTAGGGGGTGAGATTGAACCCAAGGCCATTCCTCTGAGGTACATTGACAGCTTTTTTTTTTTTTTTTTTCCATTGACAGCTTTTTAAAAAGGATTTTGTAGGCAGGCATGGTGATGCATGCCTGTAATCCCAGCATATAGGAGACTGAAACAGAAGGATTGCCATGATTTCAAGGCCAGCCTGGGCTACACAGTGAGTTCAAGACCACCTCAACCACCTGAACTTCATAGCGAGACCCTGTCTCAAAAATAAACAACACAAAAGTTTATTTTGAGACTAGTTCTCACTAAGTGATTAAGTTGACCAAGCTGAGCCTGAAGTTGCTATCCTGCCTCAGCCTCCCAGAGGGATGAGATCACAGGTGTGCACCACCATGCCTGGCTGTAAACAATTATTGAGTTATTCCACATTTTTTTTCATACTAAGCCGTCAAAATTCAGTCTGTATTTTACACTTTCAGCATATTTTAAATCAGGCTATTCAATAGCCATATGTGACATATGAGTGGTTACCATATTATTGCATGTACTTCTAAGCCAGCATGGTGGTGCAATCTCAGCCCCTGGGGAGACTGAGGCAAGACAGTCACAAGTTTGAACCCAGCCTAAGGAATTTATTTTAAAAAGGGGTGGGAATCTAGCTCAGTAAGAGGTACTAGGTTTCTATTCCCAGTACCGACACACACACACACACACACACACAAAATGTAGTTCCAGATTGTACATTTTTTTTTTTTTTTTGGTATCGAGGATCGAACTCAGGTCTTTGCGCTTGTGCGTTCAATCCCCAGTACCAAAATAAATAAATAAATAAATAAATACATACATACATACATACAAACAAGATTGAAACTACCCTTATTTCTGGCCCAAGTGTTCTGCATTAGGATGGTCTGGTTTGGGTATGTATTGCCAAAGAATAGAAAGATTGTATTGGCTTTTTGTTCCTTTTTCCCTTATGTCCCAAGGTTTTTTTTTTTAATCAGCTAAACATAGTTGTAATCATACTTATATAAAATTTTATAGTCTTGTCATTTTTGCATGTTTATGACACATATAACATTTTATTAGCTACAAAATAATTTTTGATTAGATATAATTTTTAGTTTATTTTTTATAGCAAAATGTTTATTGGTACATTTTAGGCATACATAATGACAACACTCACAGGGAATTTGCACCTGTACATGGTACATCCAGCCTCTTTTTTCCCATTAATCTCTCTCCTCAAGTCCCATCCCCTCCCTATGTACAAAATCTTTCTTTTAGGCTTGGGATGTAGCTCAGTGGCATGGTGCCTGCCTCGAAAGCACAAGGTCCTGAGTTTGATCCCCAGTACTACAGAAACACAAAATCTTTGTTTCCATTTTTTCTATTTTCACTTTTTTTTCTTGTCCCTTCCCTCCTTTCTCCCTCCCTCTTTCCTTGTTCCCCTTCTCATTTGAACATTTTCTTCTCATTTCCCAATATCTATTATAAATTTTAGTCCTTATTTCCACTTTTGGTTTCTCATACCAGAGAAACAATGTAGTATTTAAATATTGTCTATTGTTGAATTTAAATGTATTTTTTTGCAGTTTTGTGTTATACATATTTTTTTTCATATTAAAGCAGGTATTAGTGAATTTTGATATGTTCTGAAAACTGGCTTTGAATTCCCTACACCCCTAGATAGCTCCAAGACTTGGGCAAATTACAGTACTCTACTTCTTTAAAACGTTTTCTTACCTAAAAAAAATAGTGACTTTGGCTGGGTGTGGTGACACACACCTACAATCCCAGCACTCTGGGCGGCTGAGGCAGGAACATCATAAGTTTGATCCCAGCCTTGGTACTTAGTCACTTAGTGAGACTCCATCTCAAAATTATAAATTAAAAAAGGCTTATAATGTAGTTCGTTGTGAATGTCCTGGTTCAGTCCCCAGTAATGGGGGAAAATGTTATGGTTTTGAAAGTATTTATTAGGTTATTGTGAGAATTCAATGAGATAAGAAATAGAAGCTGTTACAAAATGAAGTGCTTAACAAAAATAGGATTTAGCCGGATGTGATGGCATACACCTATAATCCCAGCACTTGGGAGGCCGAGGTAGGAGGACTGCCAGGAGTTTGAGGCCAGCCTGGACTACACAGCGAGTTTAAGGCCAGCCTAAACTACACAGTGAGACCCTGTCAAAAAAAAAAGCAAAAAAGCAAAGGCGTTAAAAAAAAAAAAAAATCCACATTTTCCTTAGCTGTCTTGCTTAAATGAAATTATCAGTAAAATGCTCCAAAAAAAATTTTTTTTTCAGACCAGCCCTCAATATATAGTCCAGGCTGGCCTCGAGCTCACAGTGATCCTTTTGACTTGAGCTTTTTCTTTTTCTTTTTGGTCTATGTAGACCAGAGTGGCCTGGAACTCACGGCAGTCCTCCTGCCTCAGTGTCTTGAGTGCTGGGATTACAGTTGTGGGCCACCATGCCTGGCCTAACTCACCCTGGAGTGCTGGGATTACTAGGGTGTGCAACTATACCCAGCTCAACCCAACTCAAATCCTGAATAAATTAGATCAACATCAGTATAAACAGACGTTTCTTCCAGGGAACTAAGAGTTTGTTTTCAGTGCACATCCTTGTAGTTCTCCCTGATCACTGAAGCTGAGAGGTGGCTGATAAGTTTTTGGGGGAACTTTTAAGTGACTGTGACTCTCCTCCAAGTTCCTCATCTCCCCAGGTAAGGCATTGGGAGAAAAAGTGGGGGTGAGGGAAAGAGTGGGGTACAATGAGTGCTTTTGATTCTTTGGTTTGCTAATAGGGATCTCCTCAGACAAATCCCTGTGTCCCAACCATGCTTGTTTAACTTTTTGCTTGAGCTCATGTGAATCTGGTTCTCAGACCTGTCATGAGTATGCCTACAAAAAAATGCCTCTTGGAAATCTAGCACCTCTTTACTTCTAATGTGTAGGTCTCTACTAAAATATGGCACCCTGCCTTCCCAGCGCCAGGTCTTATTGATGTCTCAGGGTGCAGCCATGTCCAAAGAGGGCTTGGAGGCTGGGAAATTGAAGATGGGGGTGGCACGCAGATCTCCAGTCAGTGCATCTTTCAGTCAACAAAGACCCATAAAGGACACGCGTTATATGTTGGGCATACTGTTTCGCGGTGGAAATAGAAATAGGACTCAGTCCCTCACCGGCAGGCACTCCCTGCTTACTGAGGAAAGACAGCACAAAACCGTTAAGCGCACAGTGGAGGTAGGCCCGCTGTGGAGGGCTTTGCATGAGGGGATTACTGGGTTTTGCCGTTGTCTGGTTGAGAACAGACTGCATGTACAGAGGCATAGTCTGAATGCCAGGTACACCTATGAGGAGGAGCAATATGGAAACTTTCACAAAGTAGCCAGGCCCTGGGTATTTAAAGCTGCAGTAAGGAATTTTGAGCTTTACTTGCCCAGGAAAGGGGAAGCCAGTTTGGTAGCGTTGCAGGTTGGAGGGGCGGTGACCTAGAAGCTGAGAAACTAACAGTCCAGACAAGAGAAGAAACAGACTGAAACTAGGCAGGACGACAGGTCTCATGATTGGTACGTCTGAGTGAGAACTCTTCCCTGCTTTATAGTTGGGGAGACCGGATGGATGGGGGTGCCATTAATTAAATTGAAAAGTAAGTTCCTTCCTGGAATGCTCCATTCAGAACCTCCGCTTCCGGCAACATCCCACCTTCTGGTGTTTTCCTGGTTAGGAGACCAGTTTCCAGGAATCCTCTACTGCCCTCCCCTACCCCCGCGATCGGGCCTCTGCCTAAAACAGCTCGATAGTTGGTCCTCAGCAGCCTCAAGATGGCGGCCCCCAAGGACCGCGGGTTTCCCTAGCTTGAAGCCCGGCAGCCAGTCCCTCCACAAGCCTCATTTTTGTCACCCAACGGATGTCAGCCCTTTCAATCTCGCGAGCCAATCGCCACTGGAGACCAGACTGTTGCAGTGAGGCGATCGGAAGAATGGAGCTTTCTAGTCGCGTAGTCAGGGGCCAATCACCAAGCGTCCTATAGTTCGTGAGCCCTCCCGTAGGCAAGGGAGGAGCAAGGAATGTCACTGTGCGGCAGTACTGTTACCTAAAGAATTTGAGAGAAGGTGGAACGTATGTTGATTGACAGACAGATTTCTCCTACCGGGATTTGAGAATTTGGCGCAGTGCCCCGCCTTTAGAGGCGGGGTCTTATTTGATTGCCAAGTTGTGGTCCCCAATGGAGTCCCAGTCCCGCGTGACGGGCACCCTGCTTGACTAATGAATCCTCGACGTGGCCGGCGCAGCTCTCCAATCGCGGAGCGGCGGGCCCCAGTCTGAGCGGCGATGGCGGCGGCGGCGGCGGCGGCAGCAGCAGCAGGGGCTGCGGGTGGTCGGGGCTCCGGGCCGGGGCGGAGGCGCCATCTTGTGCCCGGGGCCGGTGGGGAGGCCGGGGAGGGGGCCCCGGGGGGCGCAGGGGACTACGGGAACGGCGTGGAGTCTGAGGAACTGGAGCCTGGGGAGCTGCTGTTGGAGCCCGAGCCGGAACCCGAGCCCGAAGAGGAGCCGCCCCGGCCCCGCGCCCCCCCGGGAGCTCCTGGCCCTGGGCCTGGCTCGGGAGCCGCCGGTAGCCAAGAGGAGGAGGAAGAGCCGGGGCTTGTGGAGAGTGACCCGGGGGACGGCGCCATTGAGGACCCGGTGAGGGAAGGAGGGTGGGCGCGCGGGTCACGAGAGGCCCGGAGCTCATACGGGAGGCCTGGCGGGGGTTGGGCTTGGCTGGGGCGGGGAATAACGTGGCTGGGGCCGGGCAGGGGAAGGGCCCGGCCGGCCGGCGGAGTCCGGCGTCATGGGTGTCTAGCGTCGTTGTGGGGAAGGTAACTTGCTTTTCGTCGCGACCCTCGCTCAGCGAGGGAAATGGTCGAGCGTGGCTGGGGCCGCTTGCGGACCCAGCCCCAGCGTCGGTTCCTCTGCGGCTCCTCCGCATGCCCTCCCCATTCATTGTAGGAGCTGGAAGCAATCAAAGCTCGAGTCAGGGAGATGGAGGAAGAAGCTGAGAAGCTAAAAGAGCTGCAGAACGAGGTAGAGAAGCAGATGAATATGAGTCCACCTCCAGGCAATGGTGAGTAACCGGGAGTTTGCACTCACGCCAGGGCCCCAGGTTGGAGGGTTGTGGGGAGCACAGGGAATGTGGCATTAGTTGCTTAGGACCTCGGAGCTGCTTGTCTGAGCAGTTATTGGGCAGGTGCTATGGTCCATAGTCCATTGTGTGCTCCGTTGACCTTTGTGAGAACAGACAAAAAAGAACCTGTGTTTTGGTGGTAGGAATCTTGTGCCTCTCTTTGTCACCGTTATAAAAGTGTTTCTCTTTGTTCTTAATCTGCCTCTACCCTTGTTGTGGAGATTGCCATCTGGCATTTGACCTTCTAGTCTAATTTTTTTTGTTTCAATTGAAGGCTGTTTAGTTACAACTTTCAAGGGAAGCTGCTTAGCCGCAAGGGGCTTCTTTAATCTAAAAATGTCGAGTCTCAGCCCTTTAGTTTTGTTCCCTCTTAAAGGCATTCAGTAAGGACTTAATTGGGGGGGGGTGGGGATTCCTGTGTTCTTTGTGACTTTTGAGGATGTATTAATTTACTCCTTAATTTGTCAAATATTTAGTGAGAAACTATTATGTGCTGGGCTCTGTTTTAGGTAGTGGAAACAGCAGGGAATAGAATAGGACAGACCAAAAATCTTTGTCTTCCCTGAGTTTATGGTATAATGGTGGTGGGGGTGCATACATATATATTGACCTAGTAGAAAACGTGTGTGTTGGTGGGGGAGGTAGGGTGTGTGGTAGGCCACTCACGCCTGTAATCCCAGCATTGGGGAGGCTGAGGCAGAAGGATCACAAGTTTGAGGCCATACTGGGCTACATAGTCAGGCTGTGTATCAAAGAATCAAAGAATAAAAGAAAAAAAGAAAACGTTTGTTTATTTTTTTCTCAAAGCTGGTCCAGTGATCATGTCTATCGAAGAGAGAATGGAGGCTGATGCTCGTTCCATCTATGTTGGCAATGTATGTATTAGGGATTCAATTGGGGTTTGTGGGTACATTTTTACTTGGAGGAGGTATTTAATAATCTTGAACATTTCCAGTATAGGTGGTGATTCTGGGTGTGGGGAGAGTTGGAAGGAGGTAAAATATGGAGTTATCAACAAAAGCTCCGGAATTGCAAGTCAAAGGATTATTTGACATGCCTTGATATATAGAGATGGCCCAAACTAAAGGTCAGGCAGGGGACTTGTTGAGACAGGAGCTAGCTCAGTACCTGTAAAATGTCCCTCCTCTCCTCAGGTGGACTATGGTGCAACAGCAGAAGAGCTAGAAGCTCACTTTCATGGCTGTGGTTCAGTTAACCGTGTCACCATACTTTGTGACAAATTTAGTGGCCATCCCAAAGGGTAAGTAGGGAAAGAAATTAAGATTGTTTTAATCAGTTAAAAATAACTTAGAGCTTTTGTTTTTGTGGTGGTTGGGTTTAAACCCAGGGCATTAGTGGATGTTAAGCACATTCTCTACCACTAAGCTATACATTCCCCAGCAATAGCTTATGCTTTTCATTGAGCAGTAATTTACGTATTGTTAAAGCAAATGGTCTTTTTCTTCTAATGTGGTATTAATGTTGATGTATATCAGAGGTTGCACATAAATTAGAAGGGGACAGGCAGCTGAGTGGCTAGAAACTTTGATTAAAACCTTTTATTTTAAAGTGAATTAAGAGCCGGGCGTGGTGGCACACACCTGTAATCCTAGTACTCAGGAGGCTGGGACCAGAGGATTTCCAGGAAGTTCAAGGCCAGCCTGGGCTACATAAGGAAACCCTGTCTCAAAAAAAACCCCCCAAAAAAGTGAATTAAGTAATTTAAAACGTAAACACATAGTATTCAAAATATGTCTGGGACCGGGGATTTAGCTCAGTGGTTCCGTGGGGATTTAGCTCAGTGGTTCTGTCGCTTGCCTTGCAAGCACAAGGACCTGAGTTCGATCTCTGGTACTAAAAAACCCCCAAAAAACAAAGTATGTCTACAAGTTGCAGTTAATCTGTGAGCTATTTGTGAACGCAGATAAAGTGACAATTATTCTCTTCAGGTTTGCCTATATAGAGTTCTCAGACAAAGAGTCAGTGAGGACTTCCCTGGCCTTAGACGAGTCCCTATTTAGAGG
The DNA here is from genome assembly GCF_000247695.1 of Heterocephalus glaber. Next base: position 9,229,162 of record NW_004624820.1, on the reverse strand, counting down.
AAGACAAATCAAGGTAAGCCCTGCCATTGCTGTTCGGTAATATAGAAACTCTTCAGGCTTACACTAAGGCTTTCTTTTTTTTATTTTTGTATGGGGACTCGCACTTGGGACCTTGCTTTTGCAGCAGCACCACTGAGCTAAATCCTCAACACACTAAGGCTTTCTGTTGTATGCCTTTACTCCCAGGTGATCCCAAAACGAACCAATAGACCAGGCATCAGCACAACAGACCGAGGTTTCCCGCGTGCCCGCTATCGTGCCCGGACCACCAACTATAACAGTTCCCGCTCTCGATTCTACAGTGGTTTTAACAGCAGGCCCCGAGGTCGTGTCTACAGGTCAGGATAGATGGGCTGCTCCTCTTTCCCCGCCTCCCATGAGCCCTGTATGCTTCATTCTCTCCTGATCTGAGGACCTTCCCTTCCTTCCCCTCCCCTGGACTTGGTCTCCAGCCTGTGCAGGGTGAGGAAGGTAGTTGCAGGCCAGATCAGGAGGCCAATCTCATCTGTTCTGTAGCAGAAATTGGTGACAAGGGCTGATCGCGTCTGAGATGTTTCCTCCCGGCTTTTTTTGTGTGTGGTGTGCTTTAGAGTTGGTTGCCTTGAAGTTGTTTACCCAAAGTTAGGAAGAACAGGGCCTCAGGACTGTGATTGCTACTTCTCCCAGGGTTAGGGAGAGGTTAAACCTCCCTTGGAAGGACACCAGAGGCCAGTTGATTATTCCACAGCCATGTGGGAGGATTTTGAGATATTTATTCTTTAATTGAGTTAGCCTTTTTCCAAGGTTAATTTCTCACTGGGCCTGGTGTGGTGCCCGTGTTGTGGCTTAGCTTTTACCTCCTTTCTTACACTTAAATAGATAGGTTAGGCATAAAACCTTGGCTTTTCACAAGATAGGGTTTAAGAGCTGTGGACAATGAAAACTGGATAAACAGTGGGTCCTTTTTCTTGCTCCTGATTCTCAGATGCATCTCTTTATTGCTGCTGTTTGGCAGAGTAATTCTGTTAGTACCCCCTGCTATCCCCCGTTTGCCAGGTGTGTTGCTATTTCTGGGATTGTGGAGTCGGTTTTAAGACACTTGAAAACTTCTTTTCCCCACTTCCATTCACAGTAACTGGGGCAAGGGCCCACGGGGAGGGGCTTGTGTTGATCTATCTAGTGATCATGTTAACACCTAACTCTCCTTCTTTCTTCCAGGGGCCGGGCTAGAGCGACATCATGGTATTCCCCTTACTAAAAAAAGTGTGTATTAGGAGGAGAGAGAGGAAAAAAAGGAAAGAAGGAAAAAAAAAAAAGAATTAAAAAAAAAAAAAGAAAAACAGAAGATGACCTTGATGGAAAAAAAAATATTTTTTAAAAAAAGATACACTGTGGAAGGGGGGAGAATCCCATAACTAACTGCTGAGGAGGGACCTGCTTTGGGGAGTAGGGGAAGGCCCAGGGAGTGGGGCAGGGGGCTGCTCATTCACTCTGGGGATTCGCCATGGACACTTCTCAACTGTGCAAGCTGCTGCCCATGTTTCCCTGCCCTACTTCACCCCTTTGAGGGCTGCTCAAGGGTAGGTGGGCATGGGTGATAGGAGGGTTTTTTTTTACCCAGGGCTCTGGAAGGACACCAAACTGTTCTGCTTGTTACCTTCCCTCCATCTTCTCCCTGCCTTTCACAGTCCCCTCCCGCCTGCTCCTGTCCTGCCAGGTTTACCACCTACCCCAACCGACTTTCGGCTCCCTGCCCTCCAGATTGCCTGGTGATCTATTTTGTTTCCTTTTGTGTTTCTTTTTCTGTTTTGAGTGTCTTTCTTTGCAGGTTTCTGTAGCCGGAAGATCTCCGTTCCGCTCCCAGCGGCTCCAGTGTAAATTCCCCTTCCCCCTGGGGAAATGCACTACCTTGTTTTGGGGGGTTTTTTGTTTTTCAGTTTTTTGTTTTGTTGTTTTTTTTTCTTTGCCTTTTTTTCCCTTTTATTTGGAGGGAATGGGAGGAAGTGGGAACAGGGAGGTGGGAGGTGGATTTTGTTTATTTTTTTAGCTCATTTCCAGGGGGCGGGAATTTTTTTTAAATATGTGTCATGAATAAAGTTGTTTTTGAAAATAAAAATTGTTCTGGCCTTTTGGGTGTAAAGATCATTTATCTTTTTATTCTTACATCGCAGATGGCTGTTAATTTTACTTTGTAAAAGTATTGGTGTTCTGGAGGGGGAGTTCCCATTTGTAAATTAAGGAGTAGGAGTTAAGATTACAACTAGCAGGAACATTATGTATTTAGTTATAGCTGATGAGTGTTCTGCATAAGTGAAAGAATAGCCAGATTAGAATGATCTAATAGCAAAATTTACATGCAAGTGAACTATCTATAACCATACCCTAAATTTGTACCTTCCTATCTCAGGGTGAACTCAAGAAATGCAAGAACAACCTAAGACAATTGCAAAGCATGTTTCTCCCAGCCATGAAATGACCACTTAGTCCATTAATAACTTCACAACTGTGTCTCATTGTTTTTGGTGTCTTAAATTTTGCTGAGGGGATACTTAGCCATCGTGGTAATTTCATGTATAAAATTTGCACAACTCAGGATTGAACCGAGGTCCTTCACACCGAGCTACATCCCCATCCCTTTTTAGAAATTAAAAAATATTTTGAGACAGTGTCTTGCTTTGTAGTTCAGGCTAGCCTTCAACTCAGTTTGAAGCATAGGCTGGCCTCAAAACACATGATCCTCCTGCCTCAGCCTCCTGAGTGCCTGGATTAGGTGTGTGCTACCACATCTAGTTTAACTTTTTTTTTGACAGTGTATGTAGTTTAGGCTAACCTTGAAACCTGAACTCATTGAATGATCCTCAGTGCAGGCAAGCACCATCACACCTGGCTCATTTTAAAATTTTGAGGCAGAATCTCATTAAGTTACAAGGGTGTGCCTAAATTTGGGGTCCTGCCCCTCCTTTCCAGAGTACTGAGATAACAAGTGTCGGTCACCATGTCTAGCTTCCATATTCTATTAGATTGGTCCTAAATTTTTTTTTTTAATTCTTTCATTGGTACATTGTAGGTATACAACATTTACATTTCTCATTGGGAACTTGTACCTTTACATGATGCATCTTGGTTCTTATTTTTTCCCCATTCCTAGCCCTCCCTTCATCCCCTCCACCCTTCCCTATTTACAAAGACTTTATTTCCATTATTCTTGGGCACTGCTTCCCAGCACAAACCTACACAACCTCTGCGTACTGGGTTCTGAGTTACCTCTGATCATGATCTGGATGCTCCTTTCTCCAAAAATCTTAGGTTGAAATGGCTGTGTTCTGTATCCAGAAAGCCTTAACCTGCCTCTCCGGTTGCATTGTATTCTGAGTTCTCAGTAAATTCTCAGTAATTCTAGTTAACCACTAGTACTTTAGTATTGACCACTGATCATACTACCTCCTGTTGTGATTAGGCATGTGAAGTCTTTTTTTTTTTTTTTTTCTGGAAAACTATAGTAGTGTGAGGGCATCTCAGTGTGGAAACTCCTGCAGAGGCTGACTAGCCATATGCTGGATAAAGTGTTCAGAATTACTGGAGTTCATTTGAAGCATGAAACACGGACTGATCCCCTTAATGCTGGGGAGTTCTCATCTACCCACCAGGGGGCACCAAATGCCTAGTTCTAAAAGATTCCTTTAAATTAGGGCTTGGAGGGTGAATGTTTTTTGACCTTTGGATTTCATTTTCTGTGTTGAGTCCATTTTACTTTGTATTGTCTGTTAGCTTCTCAATTCCTAGTTGCACCGTTTGAGTGGCTCCCCATTTGTTCTTGTTGCCAAAAAATGCTCTGTGATGCCACTAGTAAGTACAAAGGTGTAGAACTAAGGCCTTTCCCAGTTTAATCCTCATCATATTTCTCTGCTGCATCCTATCCTACATGTGATGTACTGCGTATTCATTCTAGTTGAGTTGCTGTATTTTTGTATGACTCATGCTGTTCCCTCTATCCTGCTATAGGCATTAACTTTTCTATCGAAATCATTCAAATCCTTCAAAGCATAAACTAGGTACTACACCTATGTCAGAATTAATCACCGATGCCATCAGGGCAAATTGTTCCTATCTCGAGCCTCCTCATGTTACAGTAATTATGTTCCTGTTTCCCCACTAGATTACAAGCTGCTTGAAGGCACAGATTTGTCTTTGTACGTCTCCCAGAGCCTGCCATTTATTATTGTTATTATTATTTTATATATCTTAGTGCCTGCCATTTAGATGTTAATTCCCTTAAGGTTGCCTTTCCTGTCTTGAACAAGGCAGTAACAATAGCGTTCCCTTTATCCTACTGGTTCCCACCTCCCCCCTTCCTTATAATGAGGTAGATTAGGGCATGGCCAACCATCTGGGCAAGTGGGAGTGTTAATAATAGAGATCCAGGAACAAACAAACAACAACAAAAACAGTTCCCAAGACCTATATCTGGGACCAATCAGAAAATGCTGTCTTCAATTCTGGCATGAAATCAGGCAGGACTTTTTTTTTTTTTTTTTTGGTACCGGGGGATCAAACTCAGGTCCTTGTTCTTTCAAGGCAGGTGGGGGAACCACTGAGCTAAATCCCCGGCTACAAGCAGGATTTTGATGGAATGGCTTAGATCTGATAGCAGCCTGAGGAGTGGGGGACACAATAGAGGGTGGCCATTAACCTCGTGGCCTTTGTAAGCTTTCAGTGGGCCCCGCTGCACCCTACACAGAATACTTCTTTTCCTACCTTTTATACCTTTAATAACTTCACTACCTCTTACACTTGTCTTGACCATTCTTTAGCACCCTAGAGCCCCAGTAACAATAGGGCTCTGAGAGTTCCTGCTTTATATGGTCTCTTATTTTTCCCTTTATCATTATCAGTGGTTTTGTTTATTATTTATTTATTTATTATTTTTGAGACAAGATCTCTCTTTACACTATAGGTTGGCCTCCAACTCGCTATGTAGCCCTTACTGGCCTCCAACTCAGTTTTTCTGGCTCAGCTTTCTGAGTGCTGGGATTACACTGGGGCAGAAGCATGAAAAGAAAGTTGCTATCCTTTGACAAGCTCAGTTATTTTTGATAGATGGTGTGTGTTCATCACTCCTGATAAACTTCCTGTCAACTGAAGAATAGAAACAAGCTCAGACTCATTGGAATGCTGTTGGTGGGAAGGGTCTTTAAGGAAAAATTTAGGAGAAACTACTTAAAAATTTCTTGTCTAAGATGAGGGTTGTGAGTCAGATCTTTAGAGGGCCTTTGGGTAATGCAAAATAAATCAAGATAACACTGCACTTTGTTTATTGCACTAGTGGGGATTGAACTGATGGCCTTCATATTGAGCTACATCCCCAGTCTTTTATTTTATATTTTGAGACTGAGTCTCACTGAGTCACTAAATTGCCCAGGCTGGGCTTGAAGACTCCTGCATCAGCCTCCCAGAGTGCTGTGTTTTTTGGGTTTTTTAGACAGGCTCTCACTACGTAGCCTAGGCTAGCCTCCAACCCCTGGTTTTTGTTTTTTGTTTTGTTTTGTTTTGTACTGGGGATCAAAGTCTTTCCACTTGCAGGCAGGTGGCAGAACCACTGAGCTAAATCCCCGGCCCTCCAACGAATAGTGATCCTCCTGCCTCAGCCTTCCCAGTGCTGGGATTAGAGGTGTGCACCATCATGCCTGACTCCAGAGTGCTTGTTTTATAGGTATGCTGCACCATGCCCAGATAATTTTACATTTTAAGGCAGGATTTGCCTAACCTGACACTGGCAATAGAAAAAAGCACTTGCTCGGTTTTTGTTTTTTCCTGCATTTTTAAGTTTAGGTTTGTTTTATTTGAGTTTAATGTTAATTCCATGCTGTGTTTCAGTAAGAACAATACAGATTTTAAATCTGAGGCTCCAATCAGATAACTATTAGTATAAATTAGCTTCAAGTTACATACACTGAACAACAGAGGGAAGGAGTGGGGAGGGAGGCAGGGAGAGAAGGAAGGAGAGAAAACAGAATTGCACACACATACAAGCCTTTCCATACCATTTGATATTAACCTGCTCAGAGGTAGAGTAAAATTGCCAGGCTTTTACAATAATTTAACAGCTTTTCTTGCTGTCATAACACATTGTGATCAAATTTCAAAATAACCCTGCTAACTTCCCATTCCTCTTTTCCTTTTAGGCTTATAGATAACTATTCAAACAGACATTCAGTATTTACCACGTGCTGGGCACTGTTACAGAAAAAGGAGCCAGTTAGCAAAGGAGTTTTTATTTACTGATGAAAAGTATGTTTGCCACACCTTGGTTTTTGTTGTTTTGTTTGTTATTATGGTTTATATCTAGATATCCCCCAAAGCCTCACTTGCTCATAGGTGACTGGATCATGAGCATGATACTCATCACTAGATGAATCCACTGAGGAGTTTATAGTTGACTGTGATGTTGGGAGGTGTAGCCTGGTTGGAGGAGGTGGGTCACTGGGGGCGTGGCCTGGAAGGGTTTAGTGTCTCCCTCCCTCCTCCTTTGATCTCTCTGCTTCCTGTCTGCCATGCCCCTCAACTGTGCTGCTCTGCCCGGGAGCCAGCCTGGTATATAGACTGAAACATCTACAAACTGTGAGCCAAAATAAACCTTTTCTCTTTTAATTTGTGGGTGTTGGGTATTCCGTCCCAGCGAGGAGAAAGTAACTAAGACAAGGTTTCACTATTGCAGGCTGGCCTGAACTCACTATGAAGCCCAGGCTGGCCCTGAACTTGTGATCCTACTGCTTCAGTCTTTGGAGTGCTGGGATTACAGGTGTGCACCACACCCAACTTTTTTCTTTTTCTTCTTTTGTTTGGTGGTATTCAGCCTTCATACTGAGCTACATCCTTATCTCCTTCAAGGCCTTAATAAGTCACTAAATTGCCCAGACTGGTTTTGAACCTTCAATCCTCCTGCCTCAACCTCCCAGAGTGCTGGGATTACAGGTGTGTGCCACCACACCAGGTGATATTTTAAAATTGAGATATAATTAGCATACCATAAAAAAAAATCACTTCTCAAGGCTGCAATTCAGTGGTTGCTATTGTGTTTAGATATTTAGAATACTGGGCCAGGGATTTAGCTCAGTGGTTCCGAAGCCTGCCTCGAAAGCGCAAGGTCCCAAGCTCGATCCCCGGTACCAAAAAGAAAAAGAAATAGAATACATATTAGTGAATATATAGTGAATATATACATATAGTGAATGTATAAATATAGTGAATATATATCTCTATATAATATTTAGAATACATATTAGTGAATATATCATCACTATATAGAACCTAGTTTTAGAGCATTTTTCATCATCCAAAAAAGAAATTCCCATTAGCAAGCACCTTCAATTTTCCTCTCCCCCCAGCTCCTGGCAACTGCTAGTTTACTTTGCATCTCTGAATTTACTTTCTTTGGATATTTCATTTCCAAAGGAAATCATGCAAGCTGAACACAGTGGTGTATGGCCTGCCTGGACAATTTAGCAAGACCATGCTCAAAAAAAGTGTGTGGGGAGACAGGGGATGTAGCTCAGTAGAGTTCACTCCTCAGTCACACACACACACACACACATACACACATGCGCGTGCACAGATCTTACAGCATGTGGCCTTTTGTGTCTGGCCTGACAGCATGGCTTCAGGTTCACCCATGTTGTAGCTTGTGTCAGTGTTCTTTATGGCGAATGCTTCATTTTATAGCCATCCATTTTGTTTATAATCAGTTGATATTTAGATTGTCTCTGTTTTTTGACTAAACACCTGTGGATTCTCTTGAGTATATATCCTAGGAGCAAGGCAGCTGAATCATATGGTACTGTGCTCTGAATTTTACTTCCTGCTCACCCAAATTCCTGTTTTGAAATCTAACCCCCAGAGTGATGTATTAGGAAGTGTGAGGTTTCTGGGTAAGTGATTCAGTTGTGAGGGTAGAGCCCTCATGGGTGGGATTAGTACCCTTTAAAAGAGGCTGCTGAGAGCATCCTTGCCCTCTATGCCGTGTGAGGATGCCAGAGGAAGATGCTATGAACCAGAGCTGGACCTCTACAGACAGAGAATCTGTCAGTGCCTTGATCTTGAACTTCCCAGTCTCCAGGACTGTGAGAAACGTTTATGTTGCTCAAAATACAACTACCTGGTCTATGGCAGTTTGTTCAGAAGCCTAAAGCAAGGGACTAAGACATGACTCCAGGAACTGTTTGCTCTTTCAAAGCAGCAGTCAGTTTACATTTCCACTGGCGACATGTGAGGCGTCCAATCACTTCACTTCCTGCCAAACTCACTGTCAGTCTTGCTCATAGCCACGGTAGCGTGTGTGAACTGGTGGCTCATTGCGGTTGTTCTTTTGACAGAGTATAGGCTGGCCTTGAACTTCTATTTTTCCTGCCTCAGGCTCCTCCAGTGCTAGGATTATAGACCCGCGCCACCATGGTCAGCTCAATCTGTATGTCTTTTTATGGCAGCGCCACTCTGTCTTCCTTACTATAGCTTCGTAATAAATTCTGTAATGTTGGAGCTAGGTGTGGTGGCGCACACTTCTAATCCCAGAATTTGGGAGGCTGAGGCAGAAGGATTACTGTGAGTTCAAGGCCAGCCTTCAGGGAGACCTTGTCTCAAAACACAAACAGAATAGATAAATAAATTTTAGAAGCGTGACTCTTCCAGCTATGCTTTTTCTCAGATTTGTTGGCTATTCTGATCTTCTGTGGTTTTTATGAATTATAGAATCAGCTTGTCAATTTTTGCAAAAAAGGCAGCTAGGATTTTGATAGATAATGCTGAATCCATGATCAATTGAGGGAGTATTACCATCTTGTTTCTCTTGTGTTTATTTTTTGGGGGGCATGGTTTGTTATCTTTTTTTTTCTGGTACCAGGGATCGAACTCGGGACCTTGCACTTTCGAGGCATGTACTGGAACCTCTGAGCTAAATCTCCAGCCCATGGTTTGTTATCTTAACGTAAGTCCAGTCCATGAACACAGGATATTTTTTCATTTAGTTAGGTCTTGAATTTTTTCCAATAGTGTTTCATAATTTTCAGTGTACAAAATCTTATACTTCTTTGTTTATCTCTAAGTATTTTGGTTTTTTGCTGTTTAAGTGGGATTCCTAATTTCATTTTCAGATTGTCTGTTACTATTGCTAATGTATAGGAGTACAATTATTATTATTGTTAAGGTACAGGGGATTGAACCCAGTGCCTCCACATGCTAGGCAAGCACTCTACTTCAGAGCTACACCCCCAGTCGTTTTTGAGATTAGATCACACTAAATTGCTCAGGTTGGCCTTGAACTTGTAATCCTCCTGTTTGAGCCTCCCAAGAGGTTGCTATCATAGGCATGTGCCATCACAATTAATTTTTTTATAGTGGTGCGAGCCTGTAACCCCAGCTGAGGACAGGAGGGCTGAGGCAGGAGGTTGGTAAGCTGGAGACCAGTGGTGGCAACTTAGCAAGACCTTGTTTCAATGTAATAAAGACTGGGAATGTAACTCACTGGTATAGTGCCCTAGGTTTCATGCCAAGTACTGTAAACAACAAAACTGATCTTGTATCCTGCAAGTTCAGTAACTTTGCTGAATTACTTATTTTCAACAGGCTTTTGTTTGTGTATTCTTTAGAATTCTCTGTAAGATCACGTCATTGGGAAATGCAGAGTTTTGTTCTTTTCCGTTCTGGGTGCCTTTTATTTCTCTAGAATTTCCAATACAAGGTTGAACAGAAGTGGCTAGAGTTGGGGATTTAGCTCAGTGGTGCCACTGCCTGCCTGGCAAGCGCAAGGTCCCAAGTTCAATCCCCGGTACCAAAAAAAAAAAAAGAAGTGGCTAGAGCAGACCTCCCTCTCTTCTGATCTTAGGGGAGAAGCTTCAGTCTTCACTGATTATGCTACTAGCTATGGTTTTTCGTAGATGGCCTTTCCAGGGTGTTAAACACTTGCTGGGCTGGGGCTGTGACTCTGGTAGAGCACTTGCCTAGCATGTGTGAAGCCCTGGGTTCGAGCCCCACTTCTGCTGAAAGCAAACAGACATTTGCTATTTTCTATGCACACCATATTCTGTCATGCCTCTGGGCTTTGCATTGATTGTCCTTCTCCTCAAGACTTCATTTTAAGATTTGATCCAAATATCTGCCGCCAATAGAGTGCAACCTTCTGTTGTGATCTCAATGTTCGTGTCCCCCAGAATTCATCTGTCTACACGTAATCCTCATGTGTTAGTGTTAGGAGCTGGGGTTTTGGGGAGGAACTAGGTTGCTCCTTATAAAAGGACCCTCCAGGAGTTGTTTTGTTCCCCTTTAACATGTGAGGACACAGCTAGCAAGTGCCATCGTGAACCAGGAAGTGAGCCCTTACCCAACACCAAATTGGCCAGCAACTGGCCAGTTCAAACTCTGAAATTTTCAGGCCTCCAGAACTGGGAGAGAGAAATTTCTGTTGTTTATAAGGCACTCAGTCTATGGTTATTTATTTATTTATTTATTTTCGTCTATGATATTTTATGATAGCAGCCTGGCCGGGCTAAGACATTTTTTTCTTCTCAAAGCTGCCACAGCGCTCTTTACATTTCTCTGCAATTTCCACATAGCACTGTAATTACATGTCTCGTAGTCCTCGCCTAGAGCAGTGGTGGAAAACCTATGGCAAGTGTGCAGCAGCAGGGTGTCTGTATCACTGAAAGCTCTAAAAGGATCACCATCACAGCCCTAGACTGAGCAAAGCAGGGTGAGGAGCATGTGTGCTTCCAGACCCAAGGCCACACCAGACATTAATAACTAATTAAGAGAAGGTGGCTGCATGGTGGCCAGGCGGAGACATGGAAGCGTCACTTCATATAACTTGTGTATGTGTCTAGTGCTGGGGACTGAACTCAGAGCCTTTGTAATGAGCTATATCCCCAGCTCCTCTTCCTGTTTTGGAGACAGGGTCTCGCTAAATTGTCTGGTTTGGCTCCAACTTGAGGCTCCTGTCTCAGCCTCTCAGAATATTGGAATTACATATATGTGCCACCACACTTGGCTTCATATAACTTTTTTTTTTTTTTTTGGTACCAGGGCTCAAACTTGGAACCTTGCGCTTTCAAGGCAGGCGGCAGAACCACTGAGCTAAATCCCCAGCCCTTCATATAACTTTTTAAGGTTAAAAATGTACCCCGCCTGGCCAGGTATAGTGGCACATGTCCATAATCCCAGATTCTTGGGAGGCTGAAGCAGGAGGATCACAAGATTGATGCCAGCTGGCATGGGCTATTTAGTAAGATCCTGGCTCAAAAAATGAAAATGGCTGGGGAAATACAGTACAGTTCAGTGGTACAGTATTTGCCTGGCATGTGCAAATCTATGGGTTCAATCCCTAGCCCTGCAAATAAATAGCCCTGTGCATCTTTTAAATTTCCCTCTCAATAGTCAATTATAGCTCTTAGTTGTGAATCTAACTAAAAATCTATGTTTCGATTAGTACAATCTCTTCGAGAAAATTGGTCATTTCTTTTATTTGCCCCATAACTATGTCCCTGACATAGTTCCTGGAGTAATTAATTAACTTAATTTTATGGGTTGAATAATATCTTCTCTTGTGGTGTTTAGAATATTTCTAGTCTGGCATGCAAGAAGACTGCAGGCTCACTTCTTGAGATCTGGCTATTTTACTTACCAGCATGTTACCTTAAATAAGTTACTCTTCTCTCCAAGCCTTCATCTGCCCATCTGTACAAGCCTCAAAAATAACCATTTTTTTCATAGGGTTACTGGTGAGGATCCAGTGAGATTCTGTGGTTGGTGAATCCACTGGAATTCACTTATCAGAAGCCCTGACAGAGATGCTACTGAAATGAATGTTACTGGTTCCTGCTCCTGCACTGTGAGGCTTCTTGGTTCCTGACCTTTTAGGACTAGGTCTGCTTTTCCTTCCATTCTCTAAATTCTGACCATTAATCTCCCCAGCACATCTAATAAATTCCTAAATTTAGTATTATTTGTGGTGTACGGGGGATGGAACCCAGGGCCTCATGCATGCTAAGCAAGTGCTCTCCCACACCTGAGCTACACTCTCAGCCTTTAAAAAAATTTTTTTTTGGCACCAGGGATTGAACTCGGGTCCTTCTGCTTGCGAGGCAGGTGGTGGCACCACTGAGCTAAATCCCCGGCCCCAGCCTTTTAAAATTTTATTTGGAGACAGGGTCTCCCTAGGTTGGCCAGGCTGGCCTTGAACTCACAATCCTCCTGCCTCAGCCTCCTGAGTAGGTGGGATTACAGGAGTGCACCACCATGCCCAGTTTATTAGAGTCAATTGCTTACAACAATAACAACAAAAAACCCCTAATGATCCCAACACCTACCTTGCAGTTGTAGTAAGGATTAAAGAGTACAAAGCACCTAGTGCCGTCTTGGCAGCACAGCAAGCAATCAGTAAGTGGCGACAGCTGTAAGTTAACACTGGGGGCTGGGCATGGGGAAGAGGAGGCAAGATTGTTAATGGTTTGTATTCCACCGAAAGAAGCTTTCCCTAAAGAGATAGGAGGACAACAGAAGGGAGGAAGTCCAGGCTATGATGTGCTCATTTCTTCAAAATGTCTTTATTGAAACAGAATGATAGAGCAAGAAAGAACGAGGTCTGGGAGGATGTCTTTGGGCACAGGATGGAGCCCAGACCCAGTGGTTACAGTGTGGAGCTCTTTCCCTGTTCCTGACTCTTGCCAAGGCAGTGAACACAAAGCAGCAGGGAGGAGGTGGGGGTGGGGGCAGCCCTCTGAGCTCTCCTGGATGGCTGGCGCGAGATACCTCCAAGCCCTGCCGGGAGCCCTGCCTTTCTCACTGTCTTCCCATTCTCCTCGCTGGGGTCCCATGCCACCTTTCCATATGGGCCAGCCTCCCGCCAGAGTGCTCAGAGGCCACTCAGAGGGCAGCATTGGGGGTGGCAAGCAGCGGGACGTGGTCACAGCGATTAGGTGGTGGCTGCCGCAGCAGGGAGGGCCGGCGGCACAGCTCTCCATCCCGGAGCACCTCGGGCAGGAGCTTGCGCTTGGTCTCCGGCAGAAGCATAATGCTGAGGATGCAGAGGAGGGCACAGGCTGCCAGCACCACGTGCTGCAGGAAGGCTCCATGGCCCATATGGAGGCGCTGGGCTGGGCCACTCAGCCCCCCGAGGGCCCCCAGTGCCATGATTAGGCCCAGGCCACGGCCCCTGGGACAGAGGGAGGAGGCACTCAGCCTATGGCTGTGGCCTCACCCCACCGCTTCTCCGCAGCCTCCCTCCCTCATCCCTCAGGGCCTGTCCTTAGTGCGAGGCCTGGAAGCCTGGCCCTGTGCTAGGCAAACCCTCACTCTCACCGGACAGTGGTGGGGATGACTTCGGCAGCAAGGAGGGTGCTGAGGATGGCAGCAGCTTGGGAAGAGAAGACCCCAAGGACAGAGAAGGTAGTGATGGCAGCCTCATTCAGATCTGGAGGATCAAGAAGGCCGATATGAACGGAGGTGGGGTGATGGTGCGTAGCCTAGTCCCCGGCCCCATTCCCTTGGCTCTCAGACCACATGGCTCTAGCTGGGTGGGCTCTGGGCACTCCTTCATAGACTGAGAGACAGACAGGTTTATACAGTCTGGAGGAAACTCAGGGCAGGTTCTGGTCCCTTCTTGGGAAGCCTGTGCTAGAAATAGTGGCTGAGCCTGTCTGAGGCACCTCTGTTAGGATTCCCTTGCTGAGCCCACACTGTGGGGAAGGAAGGATGCTCACAATCCCACAGGCCCAGCAAGACCAGGGACGCAATGCCAGCGAGGGTCATAGAGAGAAGCAGGATGCCCCGGCGGCCGAATCGGTCCACGGTGACCCCCAGGAAGACACAGGCCAGGGCTGCTGTGCCACTGGCCAGCAGGGAGCACAAGTAGAAGTCTGATGGGCTCCCTGCTCCTCCCATAGGCTGGTAGCAGTGGCCAATGGCGTGGGCAATGAAACTGTGAGAAGGGGTGAGGAGGCAAATAACAGTGTCTGAATCCCCAGGCACACCCCTCCCGGCCCCGCTGTCCTCTTCCAGCCTCCCTCTTCCTCAACCCAGCCAGCTCCTATCTCAGCTACTGGCCTGGCCCTCAGCTCCAACACCCAGGCTCACTTGGTGAAGCCCAGGATAAGCAGATTCTTCCAGATGTTGCGGTAGTTGAGGAGAGCCATGAAGGAAAAGGTGGATGTTTCAGGGAGTGGACAGGTGTTCTCCAGGTCTTTGAGAGAGAGCGGGGAGCTCTGTTAGAAGAAAGAGCTGAGAACCCAGGATCCTCCCATGTGGAAGGTGGAGAACCCGGGAAGTGGCACAGCTATGGCCATGAAGAGGCCACTGCCATGTAGCAGGGACCCCTGACTTTTACCCTGCAGGGCCTCCTGGGCCTCCTCCCCCAGCATCTGCCCGTGGGGCCGGTTCCGCTCAGCCAGGATCCTCAGCACAGACTGGGCCTCCTCGATCTGCCGCTTCACTATGAGCCACCGTGCAGACTCCAGAAACAGACCAGGCCAGCTGGAGGCAGGGTAGGAAGGTACACGTTGAGGCCTCCCCTCTCCTGACACAGGAAACGTCCACCCCTGAGAGACTGGGCAGGTCTGGACTGGGGGCACTTGGAAGGCAGGAGGGGTCTCTAGGCTAAGAGCTACGCTGAGGTGGAGATGGGAAGGGCCAGGTCACAGGGGAAGAGCAATACTAACCCATAAAACAGGAAGAGGATACAGGGAGCGGTGATCATTCGCTGCAGAAATCGCCAGTCCTTAGAGACAAGGGCCAGGCCCAGGAACAGGAAGTGCCCTCCCACCCCCACCAACTCCCCTGCCAGGGCCACCCGAAGCCTCTGGGTTGGGTCGCACAGCTCCAGGCCTGGAAATAAAGCAGGGATGGAGAGTGGAGAGGCCAGGGAGAGAGGAGGCATGAGAGAGAAAAGGAGAGAGGAAAAGGAGGAGGAAAGGAGGGAGGAGGACAGAGAGCTAGGTCAGACCCTGAGGAGAGGCTGCAGGCATTGCCTCCCACAGACCAAACTCTGGGCGGCAAGGAGTAGAGATTGTTCAGTCCTCTCTCCTCTCCTACTCAAACCTAGGACTCTAGGATTAGAATAGCCCCAGTTTATAGGCCCTTTCCCTTCCGGTCTCTTATTTGATCTTCATGTCAACCCTTGTTCAGAGTCACATAGCTAATCAGAATTTTCTTTTAAAATCAGGTGGATTTATGGGCCAGGGGATTTAGCTCAGTGGTTCCAGCACCTGCCTTGCAAGCGCAAGGTCCCAAGTTTGATCCCCGGTATCAAAAACAAACAAACAAACAAACAAAAATTAGGTGGATTTACTGACAGCAGTAAGTCCAGGGCAAGTCTTTAAGGATCACAGGAGAGAGATGTGGAGAGAAGCAGGACGCCCGAACCCATCAAAGGCCTGGCACAAAGCTAAGGCTCTGAGCAGCTGAACTCTGGGACTGAAGAAGGGGATGAGGGGACCCTAGTGGGCAGCTGGGATGGCCTGGGAATCCAGAAAGGTGGGTGTGACACAGGAGGGAACTCAGACAGGGTGCCACTTACGCATCAGATAGACGCCAAGGTCAACACCAGCAAGCAGGAAGCCCAGGAGGAATCGGAGGGCCATGACGCCTGTGGAGGAGCCTGCGGCAGCCCCTCCCACTCCACAGGGACCCACCAGCCCCAGGGTCAGCAGCACAATCCCACGACGGCCAAATCTGGAGAGCAGGGAAGGCTTCTGAATACCTAGACTCCCTGGGTGAGGAGGTGCTGGGCAGGGCCCAGTGCCCACTTCAAAGCTGGAGGTAAGGAGGCTCTGAGAGCGAGAGCTGGACTGAGGCTAGAGATGATGGGAAGGGGTGGAGACCATGGCTGGTTGATGTCTCGATACTGCTCACTAAGGTGAGGCTATGAGGACTGAACCCAGGGCCTTTGTACTGAGCTACATCCTCAGGCCTTTTTATACTGAGACAGTCTTGCTAAATAACCCAGGCTGAGCTTGAACTTGCAATCCTCCTGCCTCAGCCTCTCAAGAGTGCTGGGATTATAGGCATGTGTCACTATACCCAGCAATTTAGGACCACTGATCCTGGGGACAGTGGGTGATAGTGGTCAGGGGGAACGGAATTTGTCTGCTCAGACCAGAGATGTGAATCATTAGTATATGGGATTATAGCCTTCATCTGTGGAGTTGGGGTCATTGGCTACTTGTCCCTGGGGACAGTATTAGTCAGTGAAGATGGAGCTACTGATTTCAGGGGACTGAGTAATTGCTTTTGGTGAATGAAGCCACTGTTCCTTTAAGTTGGGACAAGGGCTTTTTAATACTTTGGGGTTGTCAGTGGGATGGGCCACAAGCCAGGAGATGGAGCTACTGATCTATGGGAATGGGTCTATTAATTCATGAGGTAGGACTACTGATCTGAGAGGATGGGACTCAATCTTTGGAAACTGGAAAGTGATATCTGGGGATAGTGCCACTGATCCATGGGATAAAGGATTTTAGCTTGTATGGATGGGTGGTTAGTAGAGATAAATTTATTAACACATGGAGATAATTATTAAGGATGGGCTCACAGGCCAGGGGAGATGAAACTACTGGTAAATGATGATGGTCACTCACCAGGAGCCAGTGGGGATAGAGCTTCTGATCTATTGGGGGCTGGGGTATTGATCTTTGGTGATAAGACTACTGATTTATGGAGATGAAGATTGGTCATTGGTATATGTGCTGCTGGAGCAAGCACAGCCACTGGTCATTGGAAAGGGGCACTAATCCCTGTGAATGAGGCTACTAACCCAAAGGGATGAAAGCCCCCTCCCCGCCTTTTTTTTTTTTTTGTACCGGGGATCAAAGTCAGGTCCTTTTGCTTTCGAGGCAGGTGTCGGAACCACTGAGCTAAATCCCCGGCCCTAATTAATGTAGCTAAAGTGTCAGACTTTAGGATACTGAATTACTGGTCTCTGGGTATGACAGGAATAAGAATAAGGCTACCACCCCGTGGAAATGAAGCCACTGATGCACAGGGATGGGCTACTAGCTGTGGGTTTAGGATTACTGGCCCACAGGTGTATGTGACTAGGTGGTGAAGAGGGTACTGATTTTAAGAAATGGACTATTGAATGTTGAGATGCCTTTGGTCCATCGAAGTTGGACAATTAATCCATTTAGATTAGACTGGAGCTCGGTCGGGATAAGTAATCCATGGGGGTGGTCAGTGGAGTTGGAGCATCTGGTCAGTGGTGATGGTGTCCAGAAACAGAGGAGACAGGATTTTTGATCGTTGAGGGGAGCTATTGGTTAGTGGGCTGTTGATCTTTAGAAATGAGGCCACTGATTCATGGAAATGGAGGTATCAGTCTGAGAGGATCTGAAAGCCCCGCAGATCCATGAAGGGACTATCAATTTATGAGGGGAGATCTGGGGGGCATTTGGTGGCAGGCACGGGACTATGGGTTATTGAAGATGATGGTACTGTTCTTTGGAGATAGTTATTGACTGGTGGGGGAAGGGCCACTAGACACAGATGGGTCAGTGTTTGTAAAGCTGGACTATTGGTCAGTGGAAATGGGGCTGCTGATATTTAGGAATTAACACTGATCTTTGGGAATGAGGGCACAGAGATGAAGCTAACAGTTCAGTTGGGCTATTAACTGGTGGGCATGAATCTTAATGGAGAAGGTTAGGGTGAAGAGGGCAGAAAGAGGGAGAGGCAAGACTTTTGATCTGTGGAGATAGGGTTCTCGGTTAGGGATGGGACCCTTCTCTTTGAAGATGAGGCCACTGATTCAAGAATATGGGACTGCTGATCAGTGGGTATGGGGCAAATAGTCCACAGAGGTGAGCCCATCCCTCGTGCCAGAGGGGTATGGAACTGTATTTTTCTGATAGGGAGTGAAGATGAAAGTAGATCATTGAGCACAAGTCCGGAGAAGACTGCAGAGTCCAGCGATGGTCCTCGGCCTCCTGCAGCCCAAGTTGCTTGGGCTGGCTTTCCTAGGCCCCCTCCTCTCTACCAGCCCTGCCCCCACGACAGCTCACCTGTCTGCGGGGTAACCCAGGAATAGGTAGCCGGAGGCAAAGCCCAAGATGAAGAGGATCTGCTCCAGGATCACCTGCCAGCCCAGGTCACACACCAGATCCCACTGGGGGCGTGAGAAAGGTGCAGTGGGCGTGAGGTCCCGCCCTCGCCGCCCTCGGCCCGCCCCCGCCCCCGCCCCGCCCCGCACCCGCTTGGCCCGGCAGCCTCACCTGGCCGATGGCATTAGTGGTGAGCACTGGAAGCCCGTTATAGTCCCAGTCCTTGAGGCAGTGGTTGAAGTCCGGCGGGGCGAAGCCGCTGCACGCGGGGTCCGTGCTGGTGGCGACGCGGTTGGCTGTGCTCGCTGCTACAGCCGCGCTAGCTGCGACGCTGACGCCACTGGCATTGGGGGGCTGCTCCCAGCCCGAGGCATTGGGGGGGAAGGCCCCATAGTGGCAATGCAGTGGGGGCGCCAGCGTGAAGATGGGGTCCGAGGCCAAACCAAGCGCCACGAAGAGCATGGGCAGGCAACACAGGCCGAGCTGCAGCTGCTGGCCGCCGCCCAGCGCCCCCACCTGGGCGAGCAGCGCCTCAAAGCTGAGGGGGCCTGGGGGCACGGCCAGCGACAGGCTGCTGCCCAGCCCGTCGCCGCCCGCGTCGCCCTCCCCTTCCCGCTCGCGCTCACGCTCACCCTGCAGCTGCTCGGTGGGCACCGCGTCTCCGAGGGTCCCGACCTGCTGCGGGGGGGGGGTGGAGGGTGAAGCGGAGAGCGACGCGGAGGGGGCGGGCGGACGCTGGAGCGAGGCCATGGGAGGGGCGGGGGCGCGCAGGAGGGCTCGGCCGGAGGGGCAGGGGTGGGTGCGGAGCGGATGGCGTCGCCCCCTGGGGGAGCGGGCACTTACTCCATTGGAGCCGGTGTGGATCTCTACTGTGCTGTCGATTTTGCTGCCGCCCCCGCCATTGGGCTCGGGGGTCCCGGTGGCCACCCGGGGAGCCAGCTTGCCGACCGCAGGGGCCCTCCCGGCCCGCGCCGAATGCCCGGACACTGAGGGCTCAAAGAGACCCCGGTCTGCAGCTCTGCAGCCGTGGGCGCCACCTCAGTCTCTGCGCTTTCTCCGTTGCTTTCCCCTCCCCTTCCTTCAGATTCTCCTCCCCTTCCTACGTCAGCAGAACCTTCGGTCCAGACTCTTCGTCAGAGAGAGGAAGGGGGGCCAGGGCCCAGGGGAGGGGGGCCCTGGGGGCTCTGTCGTCTGCTCCGTGGGCCTGCAGGCCATTGCGGTAAAAAAGGCAAAAAGGCTGAAGGATAGTAGGTAGCCGAGCCAGATGCCAGAGGTTCCTCCTTTGCTTCCAGTTCTTCCCCATCATACATTCATTAGTAGCAACATTTATTAAGTGCCTACTATGTTCCAGGCCTTGTACTGGGCTGTGGTGATAACAGTGCCAACCAAACCAACTTGGAGGAGTTTACTTGCAGAGAAGCAGCCATGTAAACTCGCAATTAGAAAGCGTTTATGCATATGGAGGCTTAGCGCTGTGCTCCACTTCAGACCTCTACAAGGAGCTGCCTTCTCCGGTTTTCACCACTCCATCCTGGTTGAATCTCCATCATTTTTTCAACAGTGTTTGGCACTGTTGGCCCTTCCTTTCAATACTTTTTCTCTTAGCTGGTAAGTCCCACATTCCCCTGGCCTTCTTTCTTCTGCTCCTGTTTTCATGGCAAGCACATCCTCTTCCTTACCACCACTCAGTGTCTGCAGTCCTCAGAGACTTGGTCTGAGGCCCTCCCTTCATTTCACTCTCGTTTCCACCTTGGTGTCTCACTCTGCTCACGGCTTCAAGTGCTGCCAACACGTATGAGGCACACCTGAGTCTCTGCTTTGCATCTCCTGCTCCTGCCTGCCTTCTGAGCCCTGGTCCACGAAGCAACCGCTTGTTGGACCTCTTACTTTGGATGTCTCACAGGAACCTCAAATTCAATGTGACTAAGACTAAATTCATGTTCTTCCCTCCTCTAACATGGTTATCTCCTAGTGCTTCCTTCTGCAGCAAAGGAAGAAGCTACGGCCAGGCACTCATGTGACAGTCCTTGGACTTCTCTCTTCCTTATGTCAAATCCTCCTGTCCATTTTAATTCTTGTATAGTTCTCGAATATTCTGCTCCTCTCCCCTACCACATGTGCACACCACTGTACCCTCCTAATGCTGGGCTTGTGTTCTGCATCCACTTTGTTTCTATCCCTTTCCCCATCTGTTACTTATGATGCAGATGGAATGATCTTCTCAGAATGTAGGTCTGATTGTATCCCTTTCCTGCTTCATTACCTTCATCATGGTAAGTATTCTTGACTCACAGATGGTGCTGTATGCATGATCACATGTTCTCTGAAGTTCCATTTTACTTCTTCCTCCAGACTCTCTGCCCTCCAGCCACTTGGCTTTCTTTCAGTATTTCCCATACTACAGGATCTTTGCACAAGTTGGTTTCTATGCCTAGAAGGCCTTTTAGTCAAATTATCTTCATCCTTCAGCCTCAGAGAAGCCTTCTCTAACCCCTACTACTACTCAGTGTGGTTGACGGATGAACAGCATCCCTGACACTTGTGAGATTGTTACAAATGCACAATCTTGTCTCACCCAGACCTTTCAGCCATAATCTGTGTTTTAATTAGGTCCCTGGTTGTATGTTCATTAGTTAGAGGTGACTTTCTCTAAGAGATCTGGTACCTGATGGGTACTTTAGTTTTGAATCCCAGGTAAGGGTTGGAAAGGAATGTCCTGTCAAGTCTCAGCTAAGAAATCATTCCCCTTTCTCACCACTGAATCTCACCTTCAACAGTTTGTCTCCTCGGCTCAGAAAATTCCGAAATACAGGAAACCCTTTTTTTTTCAGTGCATTGAACAGCCTCCTACCATCTTCCCTCCTCCAACTCCTTTTTGTATCTCCTCTAGAATTACTATGATCACAGCCAACATTCCTTGGGGATATATTTGCTTACGTCTTCTGTTTGTTTTGGAGTAATAGTTTCTTAATTTTATCTGGTCCTAGACCATTTACATGCATTTTCTTTTTAGGGCCTCACAACCTTGTAAGACCATTATCATCATTATCACATTAACAGTGAGACAGGACTCAGAGCCTGGCACGACCTACCCACAGACACACGTGTGGCCGATCTGAGATCTGAACTGAAACCTGACTCCAATTCCAGGCTCCTTTCTCTCCCTCTCTGGTACTGGGGATCTTACCAACCACCCAGGGCAGCTCTACCGCTGACCTACATCCCTAGCCCTTTCTATATTTTTGAAATAGTGTGTCACTAAGTTGCTCAGGCTGACATTGAAGTTGTGATCCTCCTGCCTCATCTTCCCAAGTAGCTAGGATTATAGGTGTATGCCACCACTCTCAGCTCAGGCTTATCTCTTGAAATTCTGTCTGGAAGATGGGAGATGGCCTTGAACACATAGGGGTGATTTTTCTTTTTTTGGGGGGGGTACCGGGAACCAAACTCAGGACCTTGTGCTTGCCAGGCAGGTGCAGCGCCACTGAGGGGATTTTTTCTTGGCCCCAGAATCTGGAAAAGTTCTCCTTGAGAGTGAAAGAAAGGAGTCCAAAATGAATGAGACATATGCATAAAGGTGTCGTGATGCTAAGATTGTGGCTGGAATTTGAGGTGACCAGGTCACTGTGATGCCAGATTCTTGGGAAAGCAGAACCTAAGAAGTGGGTCTGGAGCCCAGACTTCTTCCCTTGTGGTAAATGGCTGAGTGATCCCTCATATAGGCCATGGGCCTTGCTTTCAGCAAAGTACTAGGTCTATGGATTTTCAACCCGTTGCACTCACCTGCCAGCTCAGCTCCTTTTATCCGGGAGGGTGACAAGTGGGAAGCATGGGGAGTGGAGTGTAAGGGCCAGACTCTCCTAGAGTCATCTGAGGAAGAGGGCACCAGGTTAGCAGTAGTGGTTTCCAGAGCTGGCCTGTGGTCCAGCACTGAGCATGGCTCACTAGTTGGGGTGACCTCTGAAGAGGCACCTTCACGTACCGCCCACCTCTTAACCACATCTGCATCTCTCTAACGACATCATCTGACAATGAAGTCTTGGAGGGAGGCCCCAGGTCAGCTATCTGACCGCTGCCTTGGAACACTAGTCCCAGACCCATTTTGGTTCTCGTCTTCCAGGGCAAGCTCAGGCACCTCCCAATCTTCCTGGCTACTCTTCTTCCTTGGTCTCTCTCCTTGCTCTCTTCACATTGCCCTGTTGATTCCCACCAACAGCTACGCAATCTGGTGGCTTTATTTTTGTGTTTTTGAGGCAGGGTCTTGCTATGAAGTTCAGACTGGCCTTGAACTATGTAGCCCAGGCTGGCCTCGAACTTGCAGTGATCCACCTGCCTCAGCCTCCTGAGTGCTGGGACTGTAGACGTGCATCACCATGCCTGGCCTTGGCTTTATTGTTTTTTTAAACACATTGAACTGACTTGTTGAGGTCCAGTCCACTTGGACTCAAGTGCACAGGGCACACTCACTATGCACCCTTAGAACTCTGCCTTGTCTGACACAGGGAGCTAACATCCAGTCCACTGAATTATTTATTTATTTTCTTTTTTGGTACCGGGGATCGAACTCAGGTCCTTGCGCTTGCAAGGCAGGCGACGGAACCACTGGGCTAAATCCCCGGCCCAACTGAATAACTGAAGCAGCAAAATTTCTCTTCATAACGTGTGTTCGTTCCATAGACACGGTGGGCCGACCCCTCCCGTCCCCCCAGTCATTTGAGTCAGGGAACCAGAACTCAGGCTTTATTGAGATGCACGCCCATGCCAAAGGCCAAGCTCCCCAACCTTCTGAGAGGAGGCGCCCTTGGGTGTCCCAGACCTTCACATTCTGGGCAGTCAACGTTGAGGTCTCTGTTCCCCCAACTATCAGTGTGGTGTTGATGTTCTGGAGCCAAGGGGCAGGATAAGAGGCTCTGTGCGGCCCTTAGTTTCCACCACCCGATTCTGTGTGCACCAGACTTTCAGAGGTGGAAGGCAGTGCCGGAGCCTCCACCAGAGGCTAGAGAGGAAAATCCAGTTCCTTCCTGTCCTGACAAAGCAGGGAATAACATTAAATATAAATAATTTATATAAAATGGCTCGTACAAAAAGCTGTGGGGAAGGGGGAAGAGATGCCTATGAGAGGCTGAGATGACCAGAAGGGCGGAGAAGGGGAGACATGCCTCCCCTTCCTAAAACAGATTCCTTAGCCATCCAAGACTTGGAGGGTGGCTCTGGCAGGCAGGGAAGGGAAGGTTGTGCCAATGCAGGCTCAAGGGGCCAGACTGGTGAGCAGGGTGGTAAATTGCAGGGCCTGCCCTGATAGTTCTGCCACACATCGCGCCATCTCCTGGGCTGCAGGGCCAGATGGATAGCCCAGGGCTGCCCCCTTGACAGCCAGGACAGTGGCCTGCAAGGCTTGGCCCAGTGCTGTGCCTGCAGCCCCAACCTGTGCTCGGAGAGGAGCAGAGGCTGCCAGCCGGCCCAGGGTGTCCCCAACAAACACCAGGCGGTGAGCAGCCACCACCACCCGCTTGCCGTGGGGCACGAAGAGGCGTGGGGGCTGGTTGGCCTGGGTGCTGGACATGAGGGTTGCCACGGCCGCCTGCAGTGCTGAGTAGTGGCTCTGGCACTGCCCTGCATAGAAGTGCAAGAGCTGTTGGTCTCCGGTGGACAGAACCAGCGGCTCCCCTGGGGAAAGGGCTTCCTGAGGAACAAGAGGAGGTAGTGGGAACGTGCTCATCAGTGCCTCTTCCTCCCTCCATTCCTCTTTCCTTTATTCTTGAGGGCAAACCCTTTGGCCCACCAGAAAGTTTAGATCCTTGAATGGCAGGGAAGTGCCCAGAGTTGATGTCAGATAGATCTGGATTCAGATAACATCAAACTTGACTTCAGGTAAGTCTCTGAAATTCTTTGGTTCCCTATCTCAAAACACATGGAGTCTAGGCCTAGGCTACAGGGCATGGTGGAGCACTTGCTTAGCACGCCTGAGGCCCATGTTCAATCTCCAGCCCGAAGACAGACTCTAGGTACTGCACTGTCCAATAAAAACAATGCAAACTACTTGTGTAATTTAAAAATTTTTAGTTGCCACATTAAGTAAAACAAACTAATATTACATATTTTGTTGAACTCTATAAAAGTTGACAATTTCTGCATGTAATCAGTATGAACTTTCTTTCATATTTAGTTGGGAAAATCTGACATGCATTTTATATTTAGAGTGCATTTCAATTCAGACCAGCCACATCTCGGGGGCTTCAGTTACAGGTGGCAACTCTACAGGAAAATGCAATTTTTTGTTTTCTTGAGACAGGGTGTCACTATGCAGTTCAGGCTGGCCTTTAACTCACTATGTAGCCCAGGCTGGCCTTGAACTTGCAGCAGTCCTCCTGCCTCAGCCTCCTGAGTGCTAGGACGATAGGTGTGTGCCACCACTACTGGCCAAGGCCTCAGAAAGCTTCAGTGAACACTGAGATAACACAGGGAAAGGGCTTGGCACAATGTGGTGCACATGGTAAGAACCCTGTGGCATTTGCGGCAAATGTGCTTGATGTTGATGCATGCAGTAGGCCTAGTACAGGTCTAGCAGTTGGTTAATACTTGGTAAAAGGTAGTTATTGTGTTATTTCATTCTATGCTGGGTCAGGAAACTACTTCACTTTCCTGAGGCCCACAGAGATTAACTGTTTGCTTTGGAACCAGTGGCGTCTTAGTGGTGGATCTGGGATTAGGAGCCAGGTTTCTTAGGAACCCAGGAATTCACAATTGGAAGGAGCCTTAGAATTCAGTTGAAAGGAGGCTTAGAAGTCACCAGGCCCAGCTGTGACCCACAGTCCAGAAACTTTTTTTTGCTCCCTGGGCTGATGACTTTCTGATTCTTCAACACATTCTTTCCCCTCTTGCTAAGTTCCTAATATCCTTTTCCAAGTTTCAGTGCCCTCCGGTTGCATTCTCACTCCTCTCCCTGCTTTGTGTGAATTCTTACCCTCATCCTAACCTGTTTCTCTCAAGGTCTGACTAAGAATACTCCTTCCCCAGCCCCCTTCTGGCACCCCCTCCACCAGACTTACCTGCTGCTCTGGCAACCCCCTCTCCAGCGCCTCAGGATCCTCTGGAAAAGCTTTATCCAGAGGCCTAGATTCCTGAGCTTTATCCATACCCTGTAGAGGGGGATCAGGCCTCAGTGCAGGGGCCAGGGGTCTGGGTGGGGAGCCTCATGGTCTTTTTGTCCCTCCCCAGTACCCTTTCCTTCCTGAGGGTGCCACCAGGGGTTGCAGTCCCTTGACTGCAGGTAAGATAGGGTTTGGGAGACCGTGTGGCACTAGTACAAGTGATGTGGTTGAGAGTTCCAGGGTGCTGGGTGGAGGGGGAAAAGGGAGGCAGAAAGGCTCTGGGCCTGAGATCTTCCCCTTGGTTCTCTGGGGCCATTCCTGGCAGGATCCTGGTGAGGCTGCCAGGGAGGAGCTCACCTTCAGGTGGACGTAGTCGTACTCCTCTGCTATTGGGATGCCTTCATACTCATTGTGGGGTCCTGCAGGATCGTCCTCCACCTCTCTGCCCTCTGGATTCCCCTCTACCTTGAGGCCCCCATAGCCAGGAAGGCGGGGTGGGGGTGGGGGTAGAGGCCGGTCCTGGATACTGCCTTTTCGGCCTGGGGCAGGAGAGGGAGCCGGAGAAGGGATGGGAGCCTCAGGGACAGGCAGGGCAGGCAGAGGGCGCCGAGACAGGCTTTCAGCAGAGGGCAGCCTGGGCCTGTGTGGGGGTGGGGGGCTTCTGGGCAGAAGCCCAGCCAGGGTGTCCAGGTCATTGGAGGCTGGGGCTCCTGGGGGCTCTGGAGAAGGGGGTGCCTCAGGCCCCAGCAGGGGCACATCGTAGATGCCCTCATCAGTATCCCCGCCCTCTCCATTTGTAAGTTCCTCAGGTGCTTCATACAGGTTGAGGAGGGCTGATGCCCGTTTCAGGTTGGAGGGGGCAGCATAGAGAGGTGGCCCTTGTTCCCGGCCCCCTTCCCACTCCAGATCTGGCTCCAGCTCTGTGGGAAGCTTTGGGGCCAGAGGCACATCATAGGTAGCGTCAGCCTCTCCAGGAGGCTGAGGGGCAACCGGAGCCAAAGGGCGGGAAAAAGAGGCTGGGGAGTCATAGGGGTCACTGGAGGGAGTCCGGAGGGCAGTGGAGGGCACATCATAGACCTAGAGAGAGATTGGTGAGTTACCCTTAGCTTAGCAGTGCACTTTTCCTCGCCCAACATCCACTCCCAACATCGGCTAGCCCTCACCTCTAAGGCATCTCCACTGCCTCTGGGGACCTTGTAGATGGGGTCAGGAGAGGGTGGGCAGGATCCAGACAGAGGTCCTGTGGCAGGACAGGGCCGGGCTGGGGGTGGTACCACATACACCTAGAGGCGTAAGACAGGTGGGTGGGTGAGGAACCCAGTGGAGGGGCCAAAGAACCAGACAATGTCATGTCAGACTTAGAGGAGCTTAGAGATCTTCCACCCTATGCTGACAGAGACATAGAGCTAAGAAGGGGGTGGCAGACAGGCTTCCGCCAACAGAGTGAAAAGCCAGTCCAGAGGATCCCCTGCCTGCCTTGGGGGTGGGGAGACTCCAGTGCTCACCTCTTGCTCCTCATTGTCACGCTCTGGGGGCGGGTATGGTGAGCCAGCCTGGGTGGAGGGTGCCAGGGAGAGGCTGGGTTTGGGTGCTGGGCCAGCAGGGAGGAGCTTCACTCTGTTGGCGGGCACAATGCCCTGCTGGCCATGCAGGGAGCAGAG
This sequence comes from Heterocephalus glaber, assembly GCF_000247695.1. Next base: position 9,202,360 of record NW_004624820.1, on the reverse strand, counting down.
GCACCAGCCATCCAGTCCGCCAGCGCCCTCCCTTTGCAGGACCCGTAGAACATCTCCTCGGCGGAAAGACAGCTCCTGGGGGGACTCAGCGGTGTTGTCGTACAGTGCCCGGGCCAGCTGGGCCTGGTGGATGAGGGAGAAGTGAGGGTAAGGGTCTTCACACATGCAGCAGTCCTGTCAAGCTGCACATTTCCTTCAAGCTGAAAATTTCCCTCCTGACTTGGCTGCTCCTTAGGGCCCTGTGTTGTCTCTGGCTTCATCTCCAGTGCTCTCCATTCCATTCTTGGAAGGCGCTCTTTCTGGCTTCAGGGCCTTTGTAGATGCCTTTTTCCCTACTTACAATGCTCTTCTCCTAATTCTATCTGACCAGCGCCTCTTTTTATCTATTTTTTGCTTACTTTTCCGCATTCTTTTTCCCACCTCATTCTCCATGTCGAGTGCTAAAGAAAGGTGGAAAGGCATAGAGTTAGTTGCTTGAATTCAGACCACAGATAGTGCAGGACAGGGAGCAGAGAGAGGTGGGGGTGCTGAGGGCTCCTCTGCGTGTTAGGTTTGAATTCTGTGCAGTGGGGCCAAACTTCTAGGCCTTGCAGTTGCAGGAACCCAGGCCTGAGTTGCTGATAGAATGACTGACTACGGGTGTGGCCACCCCTGCTCTATTCCCCTCTAGGGGCCCAGCTAACTTGTGAGGGAATGGCTGGCTTAATGGGGGTAGCAGGGACCGCTGCGCTCTCTGGGAGGCCTCCTCCCACTGTCCCAACGTGCCAGCTGTCTCCTCCCTTTGTCCCCAGTCCCTGGAAAGTGGCCTGAGGCAGGCTGACATCACCTCCTCTCCTGCTATATTCTTTCTCCCTGCCCGATCACCCTCCTTTGCTCTATTTGGCCCTGTCCTCCATTCCCTTCTAGAGACGGGCCTCCTTGGGTCCCTTGCCTCCCATTTTCCTTGGCCCGCTTGTTCCTTTGAGCCTCCCGATACAAACCCCTGCCAGCCAGCAGCGGCCATCTGTTCCCGCCCAGAAAAGAGCAGATAGGTCTGGGGCTACACTTGCCCCCTCCCCTCCATTCAGCCGCAGCCTCTAGGAAGAAAGAAAATGGGGAGGGGGAGGGGCGAGCCCACAACCAGAAGGAGCAGGCCATGGGGAGTGAGACCAGGACACAGCCTCTGGGAAAGAAAGGGATCACGGACGGAGGCAGTGAGAAGGCAGAAATAAAAGCGTCAGGAGCGCGGGGCAGGCTGGGGAGGCCCGTGCCCGGGGGTCCTCCTCTCCCCAGTGGACTCACCGACGTGGCAATAGCCATGGCCTCAACCTCCAGCACCGCCTGCTTCAGGCCAGGCTCGGGTTCAATGTCTTCAGCTTTGGCTGCCCGGCACCATGGTTCGCGGTCTGCACGCGAGGAGGCGGCCTCCGGCTGTGGCGCTTGAGCAGGGGTCTCCGCCAAGGTTGGAGGAGAAAGAAAACCCACAAAACTTCCCAAATGGGAGGCAGCTTGGCCAGGCAGGAGGAGGAGCGGGGCGGGCTGGGCGTCGCTGCGGGATCTCATCCAAGAGGCGCGCTCTGCACTGTCCCCACGGACCAGCCGGACCCGGAGCCGCCTGTCCTAGGCTGCAGCGGCCTCCCGGGCCCCGTGGGCCGAAAGTGCCCTTCCACGGTCGGCGACGCGAGAGGAGTCAAGGAGAGGCGGTGCGCGCTGGAGCTGTGCTCGACGGCCCTCCAGGCCTCAAGGCAGCCCCGAGGCGGAGAGGCGGCCCGGGCGGCTGGGCTGGACGGGCGAGTTTGGGGCCACTCCCGGCCCGGGGGCCGCACCAGCGAGTAGTGCTCCCCGGGTTGCGGTCCGGGGCCCAGTGGTGGGACCTGCTTCGAGGCAGGAGGAGCGAGCACCTGGCCGGCCGTCCCTCTTCAAATTCGCGCGAGTTGGCGAGAGGCCAGGCTGACGCCACAGGCCTCCGGGAGCGCGGCCATCGGGCTGGCGGCAATTTTCTTGTCCACACCTCGCACCCGCGCGCACAGCACGTCCCGGGCTCTGGCGTCTCCGCGACGGCGGGCGGCCGGGCCTGCACGGAGCAGCGCGCGGGCACAGCGGGACTAGGCGGGACGGCCTTCCTCACGCGCGGCCCGAGCCAGGACCCGGGGGCCCGACCCCGGCTACCTCGAGGCCCAGAGCTCCCGCCCCCGCCCCGAACCCGCGCACACACGCACGCTCCCGCGGCGCGCCCCAGAGGTCGGGCAGCTCCCAGGTGTCTTTGGGGACGCAGAGAAAGGCAGCAAAGCGACAGAGGGAGTAAAGAGAAGGCACAGGAGGAGCTGGGGCTGGGGTCCCGTGGGCTCGCCTAGGCTTGGAGTTGCGGGGGGATACTGAGAAGTCTGGGGAGGCTCCGGGGGTCGCGCGCGGCTCCCCTTTCCCCTGGCTCCCTCTCACTGCGCTCTTTTCTCCTCCCCTCGAGCCCTCTCCTCCCGGGCGTGGGGCTCAGTGCTGGGGATTAAGAGAAAGGAGGGAGGGGAAAAAGGAGAGGAAGGGAGGGGGCGGAGGAGTAAAAGGGGACGATCCTTCCAAAGGCGGTGTTGAGTTTCAGCCCGGGACCCTCGGGCCAAGCTGCTCGCCTCACCCAGTCCTCTTCGGCGCAAGCTTCCTTCGGATTTCGCAGCAGACCTCCGGGGGTTCTCGTCGGCTCCCTCCTGGGAGCGTCCTCTCCCCGACACGCCCCCGCTTACCCCCGCCGGCCCTGTGCTTCCCTTTCATTAGCCCCACATCTGTCTCGCCTGGGAGGGAGCGCGCTCCTTCCGCCTTGCTGGGGTCCTCAGCAGAGCTCCTTGGTGCTGCCTCTGCAGGGGTGGCAGCGCTACCCGGGCGATCTTGTGAGGCACAGGCCGGAAGTCTGGCTCTGGGAATGGATTCTGGCCCAGGGAGAGAACACGAAGCCTGAGCGTCTGGTCCCAGATCTGCGGGAGAGCCGGTTGGACGGCCTTTTGGCCTCCTGTGCCAGTCTGGGCCTGCCCCGTCTTCAGCCTGGCTAGCTCTTGCTGCTGCAGAGATTTGAGAGCCACCGCACAAAAGGGCAGAACTCTTTCAGAGCGGCTGGGATCTAACCTCCAAAGAGGTCAGCCCAGGCTTGGCTCTTAGCCTTCCACGCCTCTCCTGCCCACCTCTCTCCAACCACCCTCTTCCCTGGATCTTTGTTTTGGGGGACACCTCACAGCCTTTCAGAGGATTGAGGGAAACTTTTTCCATTTTTGAGGTTCTTGGTATCTAAAAAAGCAAGATGCTCAATGGAGTCGAAAAGCTGCAGCTTGTTTTCAATATTTACATTTTACAAATGAACACTTCAAACTCATAAAATTGACAGTGTATGACCTCATTTGGTGATAACATCAGAGGTCAATTTAACGCCCTTTGTGAACGTGAGGTGGGGACTGACCTCCACACCACCCATATTCCACTCCGTCACACATTCAGGCATTTTCCAGGCATGCATGTGGGGAGCGTGGCTGCCCCAGCCCTTTTCTATCCCAGTGCCTGGGCACCTATGAAGAACCTTCTACATAGGACAGTGGGTTAGGGAGAGATTCTGGGGTGAACATGGGGATGAACATGGGCTTGGCTCTCTCTCAGTGATGGAGTATGGATGCGGACATGGGCTTGGAAATTTTTTTTTTTTTTTTTTTGAGACAGGGTCTTGCTATGTAGTTCAGGCTGGCTTCAAACTCATTATGTAGCTCAGGCTGGCCTCAAACTCACGGTGATACTCCTGCCTCAGGCTCCTGAGTACTGGGAAAACAGGCGTGTGCCACCACGGCTGGCCCTGGCCTGGAAATTTTAAACTGACTTATTCTTTATTAGAATGTGAAGGAAGTTTCAAATTTCCAGAAACTTCTGAAGGGAGACCTCTCCATCCCAGCTGCAGTCTGGTTGGAGGTTGTCACTAGGGAAGACTTTCCATCCTCCTTTAAATCCCAGTCCTGGGGGGCTTAGCTGCCTGGCACACAGACATACAGCTGCTAGGCAATGACTGGGTATGACTTCTGCCTGGGGTCTGCCAAGGCAAATGAGGGTCCAAAGTGGAGGTGTGCAGGCTGTCTCCAAAAATGGCACAGAGAAATAGATGGAGACCAGAAGAGGCAAAGCAGGAAGGAAGCTGCTCAGACCAGGCAAAATGGTGGCTCAGGAGATGGGAAATGGGGCTCAGTACATGGGGAACATAGGTAAGGAACAGTGGAGTCCAAACCAGCCAGGAGGTGGGGGGGAAGACTGCTTCTGGAATTCCCAGGCATGGAAGAGAGCCAATCGTGGGAGTGAGTCCTGGTTTATTAGCTGTGTGACCTTGGTTTGAGCCTTTTCTTTTTTTTTTTTTTTGGTGCCAGGGATCGAACTTGGGTCCTTGCACTTGCACAGCAGGCAATGAAACCACTGAGCCAAATCCCCAGCCCCAACCTTGGTAAAGTTATAGAACATCTCAGTTTTTTACCTGTAACAGTGACTTTGATGAAGTGTAAATATATGGAAAATGTCTAGCACACTACTTGGGCTAATCACCTTTCTATCACTGCGACAAAATAACTGGGAAAAACAACTTCAAGGAGGAAAGGCTTATTTTGGCTCATGGTTTCAAATGTTTCAGTCCATGGTTGATGGCTCCAAGACAGAAACATCATGGTGGAAGGACATGGTGGAGGAAAGCTGCTCACTTCATGGCAGCCAGGAAGCTGAGATAAAGAGCCAGAGAGGAAGGGGCAAGGGACAAGATACGATCTTTCAGCTCACACCCCCATGACCCACCCTCTTCCAGTAGGCCCTACATCCTAAGTTTGCATCACTTCCCAATACCATCAAATTATGATCTCATCAGTGGATTGCTCCACTGATGAAGACAGAGCCCTTGTGATCCAGTCACCTTCCTAGAGTTTCACCTCTGAACAGATGATACTTTGGGGGAACATTTTAGCTCTGAATCATTATACTATTCTTTTTCCATGCTTTTTCCTCTTTACCTTGGCTTCCTTCTAACTTTCATGAAAGCTGGACTGGTGTCTTTATTGAAGGCAAGAGGAAGCTTTCTCATATACCTTTACCCTCATTTCTGCCCTCACTTTCACAAACAGAGGTTTAAGATGATTCAAATATATTCAGGAAGAGTTCTAGGCTCTGGGTACCCCTGAAGAAAACCCAGGCTGGCTAGGTGGCTAAGACACTAGGAGGGCAGCAGCCTCACCTAGCAGGTCCCACAAGTTTCACCTTTGCCATACTCAGAGAGTAGGAAGGACTCCCACCTAGGTCCCCGACTTCTGGCTCCCTCTTCCCCTTTCCTAGTAGTCAGTGCCCAACCATCTGGTCCCTTCCTCACATTACCTGGATGTTCTTCTTGTCAGGTACTCAGTGATTCTTCTAGCCCCCTTCCCTTTGGGCCTATAGTGCCCAGAGTGCCTGGATTCTTTTTTTTTTTTTTTGGTACCGGGGATCCAACTCAGGTCCTTGCGCTTGCGCAGCAGGCAGCAAAACCACTGAGGTAAATCCCCGGCCCAAATATCTTTTCGGCGTGTGTGTGTGTGTGTGTGTGTGTGTGTGTGTGTGTGTGTATGTGGTACTGGGGAATGAACCCAGGTCCTTGCGCTTGTGAGGCAGGTGGTGGAACCACTGAGCTAAATCCCCGGCCCTGCCTGGATTCTAATTCTGGTTCTGACACTGACAAGTGACCTTGGCTGCCATGTGACCTTTGGAACTTTTATCCTTATCTTTAAAGGACAATAACTGCGGGGATGAAATGAAACCTGGAGCATTGGCTGGTTGTGAGCCTTAAGAGAATGGTGAGCAGAACAGTGCCTGGTCTACCATGTGTAAATGTGGAATAGTTGGAACTATTATTACTGTAGTTATTTGGCATCAGCCCTTCGGGAACGTCAAGAAACTCAAATCATCTAGATCATGCTTGAATCCAGTCAGTACTCTCCCACTGACATTGAAATAAAATCCAAATGCTCCACTATAGACCGCAAGCCTGTAACCTGGTTCCTACCTACCTCATCTCTTGCCACTTCCCCTTCATCTCTTATTTTGCATCATCGCTGTCCTTTCTGTTTCTCAAATATGCCAAGCCCTTTCCCTCCTCTGGGACTCTCCATGTCCTGCCACCCATACCTAGACTATGCTTCCTCCAGACCCTTTTGATCATCACATCAAACGCTACATCCCCAGAAAGGCCTTCCTGGCTTTCTGAGTTAGGGTTGCTCTCCCATTCCCACAGCATCCTATCTCATACCGCTGCTCTGTTTCCTTCATAGCACTTATCATCGTCAGAAATTATCCTGTTTCCTTGTTTATCATCTATCTCCTCTTAAGATATCAGCTTTATGAGGAAGGGACCTTAAATGGATTGTTCTTCTCTACATTCCTAGAATTTAGAATTGTAGCATACAGTATGTGCTCAATAAAAATTTGGTGAGTGGATATGTGAACAGAACCTGGACTGGGGGCAGTGGGTTGTTGTGTTCTTTGTCCTGCTAACTGATTCTCCAAGTGTCCCCCAGGCCAGGGTGGCTTCTACTTGATGGTGGGCTCCTTAGCCTAAGTATTTTTGTAGCTAAAGAAGATATAAAAAATAATTAGCAAAAATATAATTAGCAACCAGTACCTTTATCACTTGCCAATCAGAACATGGGGACAATAGTCCAGAACCTATGGCGCACATGCCACAGCAGGCACACAGAGCCCTCCCTGTTGGCACATAAGCCAAGTCACCCCAGCAGCCAAGCATCAGATAACAGTTGTTTTTTCTAAACTAAAACCTCAGCATTCAGGTTTAATTGCAGTGTTGGCACTTTGTGATAACTATGTGAGTTTTGTGTTGCAGTTTGGGCAATCGGGCTCTAAAAGTTTTGCCATCACTAGTCTAGAGGTCTCTGTCCATGCCATTCACCCTTTAGTTGCTCAATCATAGGGAGGTGTGTGTGGGGGCTCTCAAGGCTGAGAGTAGCATCTGCTTACCAGAAGGTGAGGAAGCGTTTGAACATTTTAATATAACCCAGCATGACTTAAGGTTAGTGATGTGAGCTTGGTTACGTAAGGTTAGATGAAATCCAGAAGACACTTGGGAATTCTGTGGCTTCTGCACTATTTCGAGAGCTGAGGTCCAGAGCAGCTAAGCTGTTGGCACCCTTGAGGGCCTCTAGGTAAACTCCTAGTCCCACCGGGTTCCTACAATGCACATATTCCTAAAAACAAGGAGGGAAGGAAGGGGTGGAGAGAGGGCCCAAGGACAACAACTGATCAAAGGCTGGCCAAAACTTCAAGGTAGCAGATGAAAACTTGAATATCTTTCTAAGAAGGGGCAGGACAGCCACATTGTAACTCCCTGCAAGCCCCAAGCTTTTCCAAGCCAGGGGTTGGAGGTGTATTTCATCACATCTTCCCTGCCCTTACCTACCCTGGATTTTACTTACCAGTTTTCCTGGGGCGGAGGGATAGGAACCCCAGCAAGCCCTTTTTGGCTGCCAGATAAGGCATAGGCAAGAGGGGACTTGTTGGGAGGGTACCTTTGATGTTATGTGCTCGGCCAACTTTCTTTTGTTTCCACGTCCGTCATCCTCCCCATTGCCACCTACCCATCCTTGCACCCCCAAGGATTCCCTGGGCGTTGAAGTGACTCAGGGATTCCAAAACTTGTCACCCCATGAGGAAACCCTCTGGAAAATGTTTCTCATGCCAGGGAGTCACCCTAAAGAGTTCCACAAAGTTACTACCGAGATAAGGACGGAGAATGAGCAAATGGGGTGGAGTGGGGGCGTGTGGGTCAGAGCATAGGTTCTTGGATCAAGCCTGCTAATTATAGGATGGGAAAAGCCAACCCTAGGGGAGACTGTGTGCTTGGAGAGGCCCTCCCTCTGCCTTTCAGGAGTTTCCTCTACTTTGAGCTACAGATGCAGGGAGATACCCCAAAGACCAATCCTAAAGGGCAATGTGCCCAGTAATCCAGGCTGTGTTCTTTCTGCAGGGTCAGCAAGTGAAACAAGCAGCTGGGATTACTTCCAGCTCCTCTGAGAAAGGGGGCAAGATCAGAAGATTTGGGCCAAGGTCAGACTCTGGTTCTGCTCCCTCAGCCCTGGGCTTCTGATTCTTTAGGGGAGACTCATAGAAATCCAGGTCTTCTGAAATGGCACTGCCCTCTAGATCCCATTCTAGGGTTGGGGTTACTCAGGAAGACCAGGATCAACCCTGAGGCCATGTAGCAGACCAGAGGCTGGGGCAGTGGATCCCCGCCAGCAGAGCTGACTGTCCAAGTGGGCAAGGCCCTGTGGCCCTGGGCAGGTAGAGATGAGATCTGTCCAGCCCAAGCCCATCTGTCACCAGCCAACATCCTACACGGGGGCTCCCTTTCCACTTGCCCCCGATGAGGGTTGATATAGCTCTATGCCAGGAGCTTAGATTTGGAGTTGGTCAGGGGCTGGAATGGAAAACGAGTTCAGCTTCTTTCTAAAGTTTTCTAACTTTCACTGGGTCTTAGTTTCCTCATCTGCAGTATGCGGATAACAATTTCTATGTCATGGGTTTATTGTCAGGATAAAATAAGACAATTTGTGTCCAGGGCTTAGCACTGTGTCTGGCACATGTAAGCGCCCAGGAATGAGATTGGCAATAGATAGAAGGGAGATAGATGTCTGGGAGCACCCGGGGTGAGGGTGGGTATGGGAGTAGTGTAACAATATTCCTGGCTTCACTGCTTTTCCTAAGTGGCTCACTCTCCCTGCTGCCACTGGTTTCTCTTGAGGTCCCCCTCCACGGTTCCAGCCCCAAGACTCACCGGAGCAGCTTCTCCTAATTCTCCAGAGTGCCCTCTGACATTTGAACACTTCCTTTCCTCTTCATCTCCTTGGACCCCCATCTCTTGTTCTTCTTTATGACTGTTTTGTCTGAAGCATTTGGAGAATTCTCCCTTACTCTATCTACAGTGTATGTTATTCCTGTTTCTTTTGTTTATTTCCCGAGTCCTTGGTTACTAGAGGAGTATTTTCTGAGGGAAAGCACATGCAAATCAGGAAGCATCATTCTAGAGACAATGTCTGTGTATGAGGGTGTTGGGCCAAGGTCAGACTACAGGTCTGCTGTCGATCCATGGGCTAGGATGAGGGAAAGGCCTGGAGCAAAGTAAGCACTGACCTGCTCTCTGCACAGTCCTCCCCAGCAGGCTGTCCCCTGGGATCAGCCTTCTGGAGCATGCAGTTTTCCCCCTGGCCAGCCCTGCTCCATGCTGCTGAGAATGCTAAGGCTGAGTGGGCTCTCCCCATGGCCTGAGAGGGGCAGCTGTTCCTGCCATGAACCTTGCCCCGAGGCCCCGTGAGTGGAAGTGAGTCCTCCAGCAGGGTCTTAGGCATTCGTCCTCTTCCTTGCTCCACCTTTTCATTTGTGCAATGGGGACAATCATCCACAGCTTCTCCCACCAGGACTTGCCCTTCTGGCCAACAAGCTTTAGGGGTCAAGCTTTACTGGCAGTCCTGTTGGGTGAGGCCTGTGTCTCTATCCCAAGGAAGAGGCCATAGAAAGAGTCAGGATAGGGATAGGATAGTGACTGGAGAGGGCAAAGGGGAGGGAGAAGGTAATAGAAGTCCAAGGGGTTGGGGTCATCCAAGAAAGAAGGGGTCAAGGAGCAAAGGGCATGGGATCAAAGGAGATGGAGAGAAAGAGAAGTGGTCACTAACGTGGGTGGTCGGGGCGTCTGGGAAGAAGGGGAAGAGTGGCGATCTCATGCTAGATAGGAGTAGCAGAGAGCATGGAAAGGAAACCTGTGAAAGGGAGGTCAAGAGACTCCCTAATTCGAGATAGCAAACCAACCAGGGCAATCCCCACAGTGCCAGTTCATAAAGACGTAGAGCAGTGGAACGCTATTGCTTCGACTTCATAACTGGGAAGGTACAAAGACCAAAATTTGCCCAATCAGCTACTAGACTGATAATGAGGGCCATCACGTCTTCCATGAGGGCAGCATTTTAAATAGCTTTTGAAAATGCTTTCAGGCTTTTTTTTTTTTAAATCTTAAGTCACTCCCTCTAAGGGATAGTGGAAATAAATTTGAATAAACAAAACAGGTTTGCTGGAAATAAAACCAGGACTCCTAAACTGCTCCATTCAGACTGCTTCCAGAAGGCTTGTCTGTCAGTCAGGGCAGCACCTGTGGCTGAGTGAGCAGACTGCCAGCATGTACCAGGTGAGGACACTGAGGGCTGGCAGAGGACCTGCTGAAAGGAAGGGGAGCAGTCCTATCATGGAGACAGGGTGTGGGGGAGACCTGGCTCTCAGGTTTGGGATCTCATGGAGCAGCTAGGGGGAGGTTTGGATAGGAGGGAGACCCAGACAGGTGAGAGCCGTTTTCTTCTTGACCTTCCCAGCAGGTGGCTGCATTCATGGCCATGATCCTGGGAATCCACACCCTCAGTTTGCGGGTCCAGAAGGGCTGTATACACAGGCCCAACTGCTGCCCCAGCAAAGGGCAGGACCCTCCTGAGGAGTGGCTGAAGTGGACTACTGTGCCCGTGTCTCCCCTGGAGCCTCCTACCCTTGACCATTACCCAGAATCCTGCAGGGCGAGTGAAGACGGACCCCTCAACAGCAGGGCCATCTCCCCCTGGAGATATGAGTGAGTGTGCTGTCCTCTTCCCGAATGCCTGCCCATGCCTCCCTGTATGTGCTGATATCAGGGTGTGTGTGAGGGACCAGGGGAGTTCCACTCAATTACGGCCTACCTCCCCGTTTGGATCACAGAGGAGCTGGAAAGGTTTGGGAGTTACACAGGCATGATTTGAGTCTCAGGTCTGACTCCCATTGGGTGACCTTAGGCCAATAACTCCTCAGTTATGTTATCAAAGTTCAGGGTTTTGTTTTGTTTTCACCTGTAAAATGAGATGATAATTTATATGCTAAAGTGCACATAGAGTAAAATAATGTATGCAAAATATGTAGTTATTTTGGTTCTCTACTTTTCTTCTTCCCCTTTCCTCCTCCTCCTCCTCCTCCTCCTCCTCCTCCTCCTCCTCCTCCTCCTCCTCCTCCTCCTCCTCCTCCTCCTCCTCTTTCTCTTCCTGTCCTTCTTTTTTCCCTACAATGTCCTATGATTTTTCTAACTAAAATATCATGGGAAAATAGTATAGACATAAAGCATCTCAGTACCAAACGCTACTGCCCTAGGCTATGATTGGTGACAAGAATACCAAGATAGGGAAATGAACTCTTGGAGGCACCTGAGTAGCTGGACCCTGGGGCTGGTTACCTTTGATCCTAATCATGATTATCTTATTCTTCTCAGATTTCTGTGCCACACAAATATAATTCTCTACATGTGTCATAACGTGAAAAAATATTGCAAAGCACTGAAATAGGAGCAAAGAAACAAAATATTAAAAATTAGGGCCTTAGGGGTCCCAAATGTAATTTTTCTGTCTTGTGTCCTCACTAGGGGTTTGTGTCCCCATCCCCTATAAATCTGGCTCTGATTACTCTTGGCTTTGGGGAATGGATGGAGACGTTCTGGTGGGCAGCAAGGGGTCAGCTTTAACTAAGGTGGAGACACTGGCCTTAATGCTTTGTAGTTATCTCAAAAGACTGCGTGAGTGCCGGCCCACTCTGATGGCGTGGGAACCTTTAGGAGAGGCTGGGCGCCAGATGGCTGATTCAGCAGGGGTCCAGACCCCTTGTATAAAGGCTGAAGCCCTGGTACCCACTCAGCCTTCTTTCTCCAAATTGTGTTCTGTGCAATATTCATTCCACAAGCTGCTCCTCAGAAAAAAAGTGATGCCAAGTAAGTTTGGGAAAGGCTACTTCAGCCCCTATTTCTTGGAAACTCATAGTAACCTCTACATTGAAGTCTACAAGATGTCTGCCGAGCAAACATCACTGGACTCAGTGTCTTCCAACTTTTTTTTTTTTTCATACTGGGGATCGAACTCGGGACCTTGTGCTTGCAAGGCAGGCGGCAGAACCACTGAGCTAAATCCCCAGCCCAAAACCATGGTTTTCCCCACTCTTTTTTTTTTTTTTTTTGGTACCGGGGATTGAACTTGGGACCTTGCGCTTACACGGCAGGCATCGAAACCACCGAGCTAAATCCCCGGCCTGTGTCTTCCAAACTCATTTGACCTCAGAACTTTTTCATGCAGGGTATTTATTAGGGAGCCCCTTTTGGGAAATGCTGCAGTAGCTGAACCCCAGTTTGTTTGGGATTATATGGGAAATGGTTCTACCCACCCCGGGGCTTTCCCACTAGGCTACTAGAACCCAGATCTTTGGAGTATCTACTTTTCAGTGGTTTTTCAGTTTTTTTTTTTTTTTTTTTGCCATGAGTCCTTTCCGAATAGAAGCGTCCTGTGCACCCTGCAGTACATTGTGACACCTGCTTGCATAGGGTTTGGGAGGATGTACAGGGAAAGCCTCCCTCTGGGCAGTGGGATTGGTGGGGACAGAGAGTTCATCTTCACTTTATATTCTTTTATACTTGGCTGTCAGAGTAGTTTTTATTTTTGTAGTAACAGTAGATTTAAACAACTCTAAAATTTCATAATGACACTAAGAAACCTCATGCTAGAGCCTAGCATGTATATCAGGTGGAACAGAGCTGGTCTCCTGGAGGCTGAGCCAGGAGCATGGTCACCTTCCTCTGCCTCCCTAAGGACCCCTGGCCCATGTGGAAATCCATTCTTTTGTCCCCTTCCCTAGCTTACCACTTAGGGAAAAGAAATCCCAGACAGGAAAGGGGTGACTTGCTCCAAGTAAGTGGGTACCAGAAGTGAGATAAGAGGCCAGGCCCCCAACTGCATCATTTCCTTCCCCTACTGTTCTCACCCTGCCTGCCCTCCCAGCTGTTGGCCAATTGCTCTTAGGCCTGACGAGTCCCACCCCTACAGGTTGGACAGGGACTTGAACCGGCTCCCTCAGGACCTGTACCACGCCCGTTGCCTGTGCCCACACTGTGTCAGCCTACAGACAGGCTCCCACATGGACTCCCTGGGCAACTCGGAGCTGCTCTACCACAACCAGACTGTCTTCTACCGGCGGCCATGCCACGGTGAGCGTGGTGCCCACCATGGCTACTGCCTGGAGCGCAGGCTCTACCGTGTGTCCCTGGCTTGCGTGTGTGTGCGACCCCGGGTGATGGCCTAGTCGTGCCTGCTGTCTGCCTGAGGCTGCTCCCTGGAGCACAACTGGAGACGGGTGGACAGAGACCTTGCCACAGTGGGCCAGCGTACCTGGACTCTCAGTCCCTCCAAGGCACTACCTGGAGCAGCAGAACCCTGGGACAGATGGTGGCCGGAGGAGGAACCTACACATTTGCACTTTTTGAAAGCACTTTCAGAAGAGAACAGCTGGAGCTTCTGCTGCTAGAAGCTGGTGTCTTGGCATTTCCTCTCAGGAAAGGCCTTCAAAGCTCTGCCCATTTCTGGAGGCCACACTTCTGTCTCTTTCCTCCTATCTCCAGCTGCCCTTGCCCAGCACAGGCACTTTCTTGATTTTTTTTCCCCTTTGCCCCTCATTTCTCTTGTTCATTCATTCATCAAATACTCAGTGGGGACCTACTTTGCCTCCATCCTGGTGTAGTTACTAGTCCTTTGACATGGATCATTCTGAGGAAGAAGCTGTTATTGGACATGGAGAGATTTATCCAAATAAACATCCGCGTTTAAAAATGATCTAATTTGTCTTTGGTGCCCACGATGGCTGAATATCCTGTGGTCCTCAGCCTGGTCCCTTTTCCTTCTCCCCACCAGCCCTCCCTACCCTACAGAGTTTCCCTTGCACCCTCCCATCTCCTCCCTCTCTGGCTCTCTGGTCCATCCCTGAACAGCAGCCTGCTGGAGAGACAGAGGCCCATTGAGGCACTGCAGTAGGCACACAGCGCCCCCTTGTCTTTCTGACAATCTGCCTTTGTCCTCTGGTCCTGGCTGCTGCAGCTTGGTCCTAGGGGTTGCTGCCTGGGCCGGGCTCCAGCTCCCACCCTCTCCAAAAGGAAAAGGGAGAAAGGACCAGCCAAGGAAAAGGGCTGAAGTTATGGGAGGGGGTCACAAACTTCTTCAGGCTTGGGCCATGGAGAGGCTCCTATCCCTGCCTGTCTCTCGTCTCACCTCCCAGCTCCTGGGTGTTATTTTTTTTCCCCTGCCCTCTCCTCTTTTCCTTCCTTCTCCCCTTCTCCAGGGCTGGGCTGGACTCAAGTAAGGGGAGGGTTAACCTTGTCTCCCTCCTCCCCCTGTTCTCCAAGGGGCCAGTGCAGGCCACATAGCAAAGACACTCTGGGCAGCTGGGTGAAGGCAGGCAGGCCTTTCTGCTTCACGGTCAGGTTTCTGGAAGCGCCTTCTCGCTCCTGTCTGCTTTCCTATCCTGAGAACTTTCTGTTGCTCTTCCTGAGCTGGTAGCCACGGCAGGGGGCTGTGGCCTGTGGGCCCTACAGAGATGTTCAGTGCTTGGGATCGCCGGGACCGGCCCCCTGAAGAAGCGCCAGCTTCAGGGCTCCACGGCTTCACCATGGACAAGACCTTCCTCTCTTCCCTCAAAGGCATCCTGCTGGAAACGGAGCTGGTAACAGCTGCCTCCCCATCCTGGTGCCTCCATCCCTCCCCTGGCCAGCTCTTTCGCTCAGCTCTGTTCTGGTCCCCCAGGCTCACTGCTTGGCACCCCCTTCCCAAGCTTTCTGGATACTTCCGGCCGTAGCTGTGTCTTTGCCTCCCGTTTGGCCTTCCTGCTGCCTCTCTACCTGGAGGTGTCTGCAGCAGGTTTCAGTTGTAGCAGGACAGACTGAAATTAGACAGAGGACAGCATTCTTCAATGTGGAGGGAGTGTGAGACATGGGGATGGGACAGAGGTCTCTTCTCAGTCACTGCAGTAGCCACTTCTTGGGCACGAAGTGCAACTATCAAAAAGGGCAGACTTCCTGCAGCCATGCTTTACCCTTTGGCTGCTGCCCATGAGCATCTGTTCTCAGGAAAAGCTCTGCCCTGGTTACTTAGCAAGATCACAGCATAAATCTGAGCCTCTGCTTATCTGCCATACTACGTTTCGGGGGAGCTCCTGCCTCCTGAGCCTTTTCTCTTGGCATGGAGTCAGAGCTCCAGTTTTTGTCAGTGGAGTTCCAGGCGTCTGAGGGTGGGGACAGCATTATGGAGCAGGGAGTGACTCCCGAGGTGCAGTGCTGCTGTGGGCACAACATATAGACTCGGTGCTCCTGGGGACACTGCATTGGTGGACCACCAGAGGCACACTTTTTTTTTTCGTATCGGGGATCAAACTCGGGACCTTGCGCTTGGGAGGCAAGCAGTGGAACCACTGAGCTAAATCCCGGCCCAGGACCACCATAGGCCAGTGCCCCTGGAGCTGTGTGGTATGGCCTAACCTCTGGGGTCCCTGAGATCCCTGGGCTGGCAGGGGTTGGGGGCTAGAGGGTGGTAGGTCCAAGGATCCACCACAGACAGGTATTGGATGCCAGCTGGGGTGGGGGCTGTGTCTTGAGGAGAGGAAGGTCAAGGCCTGGCCTGTGTGCCTGCTTCCTGGCCAGCTCCCCGTTCTTGGTCCTGCAGGCCCTGACCTTCATCATCTTCATCTGCTTCACGGCTTCCATTTCTGCCTACATGGCCGCAGCACTGCTGGAGTTCTTCATTACACTTGCCTTCCTCTTCCTCTATGCCACCCAGTACTACCAGCGCTTCGATCGACTTAACTGGCCCTGCCTGGTAAGCAACACTGCCTCCCTTACTCCGTCCTGGTCTCTTCCTTTCCCTCACTCACTGAGTTTTCCTTTTTTCTCCCAGCTTCTCTCCATATCCATGCCCCACTGGGCTATGCCCTATACTGTACCCTGAACTCAGAACTATGCTTTGGCCCACACTGGTTTCATAGCTGTAGTGTCCCTGTGCATGAGAACATCCATATATCCTTAGCTCTCTCTCCTACTCATCAGCCCTTAGCTCTGCCCAGCTGTGCCAGCTGGTGTGCTCCATCTGCTGGCCAGGGCCAGTCCTCCGCCCTTACCCTAGTCCCTGGCTGCTCTGGATTCACCTGCTGCCATTCCCTGGGCAGCCTGTTGAGCTCTGTCCCCTGAAAGTGCTTTATATATGTCCAGGGGCATCTTCATGTAGGGATTCAGAATCCCAACCTCAAAGTGATGCCCCTTGCCTTCTGATATCACCCTCCTGCTCTCCAGGACTTCCTCCGCTGTGTCAGTGCCATCATTATCTTCCTGGTGGTCTCCTTTGCTGCTGTGACCTCCCGGGAGGGAGCTGCCATTGCTGCTTTTGTGAGTTCAGCCCCTCAGGGCCTCTGGCCAGTGTTGTCACCCTTCCTGCATCCAAAGCCAAAGCTTCAGGCTGGGAATGTAGCTGTGTTGCATGCTTGGCCAGCACAGGCAAGGCCCTGGACTTGATTCCCAGTATGGCAAAAACCAGCAAACAAAGACACTGGGTTCAGTGCTTGGGGTCTGGGTTGCTCCTCATACCATACCGTCTACCACCCTTTCTTCCTTAATTCAGTGGCCCGAATCCTCTGCCGTGCCATCTCTGCTCCTCCTCCCACAGGTTTTTGGTATCATCCTGGTTTCTGTCTTTGTCTACGATGCCTTCAAGATATATCAGACTGAAATGGTGTCCAGGCCCACTGAGGGTGAGTGCCCGTGCACTGAGAGAGAAGCCCCCAACCCCACCCCAGCTACCCCAGCCTGACACGGCTTCCCTGCCTAACTCAATTTTCACAGGAGACCAGCAGTGACTCTGAAGCTACCTGGCTCTGAAGCCCAGTTGGACACAGGAGACTACAGAGCTCAGACACAGCTCCTTGTATTCACAGAACACCCAGCCCACAGTCCCCCACACCTGGCTGAGAAGTCACTGAGGATGTATCTGTGGAGCCTGGTGCTGTGAGATCTGGCCTCTGATGAGGTTCTGAGGTGGGGGGGGGGGGGGGGTGGGGGGCGGTGGGGGGTGTGCTGGTAGTTGTGTTGGAGGTGGTTGCCGGATTGGGCTATTTTGGTTCTGGTGTCTGGTCTTTTTCTTGTGTGATTTGGCCTCTTCTTCCTTTCCTGGCGCCTTTGTTGTCCTTTTGTCTGGCATGTTTGTCTCCCTCTTGGCTCAGTTGTGTGCCTTGCGGTGGTTGTGGTCTGGTTGAAGTGCTGGAGTGTGCGTCCCGGGCTGGAGTTTTTGGCCACAGGTTGGGGGGTCTGGGGGGGTGGCACTTTTGCACATGTTGTCTGTTTTCTGCCTGGGTGCTATGCTTTGTGTCTGTCCCTGTGTGTGTGCTTCGTTGTCGTTTTCCTGTGTGGCGATGTCTGAGTCTGCCTTTGCCTCTTATTCTGTTGGGCCCTTTTCTCTGCCCATGTTGGGGTCTTTGTTTGGGGTCTGTGTTGTTTTCCCCGTGGTTTTGTGGCTCTGGGTTTGGTTGGACTTTGTCTGGGCATGTTGCGTTGTGTTCCTCATTGGGCTCTTTCTGGCCTTGCTGGTCCTTTGCTTTCCTTTCTCCTTTAGTTGCCTTTGTGCTTTGGTTCTTTGTTTTGGCCAGTGTGCTCTGTGTCAGTTCTTTGCTTTTTTGTGTCCCAGGTTCGGTTCCATTTCCTCTTTTTTGTGTGCTGACCTGGTTCTTTTTTTCCTTTAGTACTTCGCGTTGGGGTTTGGACTCCGCTGGTTCTGGCTTCTCTTCAGCTCTTTCTCTTGGTTTCTTAGTTTCTGGTTGTTTAGTTTCTCTGGGCTTGTTTGGTGATCTTCTTTTTCGTGGTGTCCTTTTTTTTGTCTTCTGGTTTCTTCGTTGCTTTGCAGGTCTGTTTCTGGGCCGTGGTGGGTTGGTAGGGAGGGCGGCTGGTGTAGGGTTTTGGGTGGTAGCTGGGAGGGGCCAGGTTGTTTCTGAGGGTCTTTGATGTTCGCTTTTTCTTTCTTTGTGTCTCTTTGCTGTGTTGTCTGTGTTGCTCCATTGTTGCCCGGTCTTCTTTGCTGGCCTGCGGCGCTGGGCTTTGCTTCGCTCTTTTGTTCTCTCTTTGTTTGCTTTCTGCTGCCCTGCTGTTTTGTCCTTTTTCCTCTGCGGTTTTCTTTCCCGTTGCCTTTGTTCTGTGTGCTTTTTTTGTGGTTCCTGGCTCTTGAAGTGTTTTGTGGGGCTGTTGTGCTTTGGTGGTGGGGTGTCCTCTCTTTGACTTTGTCTTGGTCTTGTTTCGTTTTCTCGTGGTTGTTTTGTGTCTTCTTGTCTTCCTGGGCCGCCTTTCCTGGCCTGCTCTCCGGGGTCCGGTTGTGCTGGCTTTCTTGGTTGTGTCAGGTTTGCTTAGCTTTCTGCGGCTTTGTGCTTCGTTCATTTTCCAGGCTGGTTGTCTTCTTTTGTGTGTGGTCTTGGCTGGGCTCTGCCTTCTCGGGTTGTTCTTCGGGCTGCTTGTCTTGGGGTTTTTTGTCTTGCGTGGCCGGTGAATGCCTTCTTCTGTGGTCTGGAGAGGCTTGGCCTTGTGCCTGGGAGGGCCAGTGGTTTGCTTGGGGGAGGTGTTGGGGACTGTTTTGGTCTGCTGTGCGGCTTTGTGGGCGTTTCTGACGGGGGGCCGGGCGATGGGCTAAGTGTGTTTTGTTGTGGTGTGTGTGTGGCTGTGCGTGGGTCTGTGCTGCTTGTTTTTTTTGGAGGCGTGTTTGGATGAGCGGTGTGCTCGCTGTGTCTTGTTTTGGGCTTGTGTTGGGTTGGCCTCGGGGTGCTTTGCCTGCCGCTGTTTGCGGTTTTGCCCGGCCGCGGTTGGGTCCTTGTCTGGGGCTGCTCGCGTGGCGCTCGCTGTGGTTTTCTTCGTGGGGGCTGGTTTTATCGGAGCTTTTGTGCATGCTTTTTGTTGCTCTGGGTGCTCTCCGGCCCTTAAGCTGTTCTGGTATGTGTGGTTTTCTCTTTTTGGGGCTGCCGGTGTTTTGGGAGGGCTGGGACGCGTTTTGTCTCCTCTTTGTTGTATTTGGCTGGTGTTTTTGGCTTGGGGTCCACAGTTTTGGGTTTCTCTTTGTGTCTTTGCCTCATCGTGTTGTGCGTTTTTTTCGTCTGCTTTTTGACTGTTTCCTTCTCTTGCGTTGTGTGGTTGCCTTTGCCGGGGTGGGTCTTTTGCTGTTCGCCTGGGCCCTTGTCTGGTCTTGGTTTCCTCCTCTGTGGATGTTTGATGTTTTGGGCCCCTTGGTTTGTTTTTTTTGTTTGTGGGTGCTGTTCTCTTGGGCCTGGGTCTGTGGTGTTCCTTGGTGCCGTTCTGATTGGGCGGATCAAGGTTTGGGGTGTGTAGTGTTCGTTCCTTGTGTTTTTTGTGGATTAGCGTTCGCGTTGTTTTTTGGGCGGTGTGTGTTTTCGTGGTGGGTTTTTTGCTGGGAGGGTGATACGAGGTGTGTGGGTGGGTGGGGGGGTCTTGTGAGGCCTGCTTGGGGCTTGGTGGTGGGTTTGGTTTGGATAGTGGCTTAGATTGGGTGAGTTTATTTTGGTGTTTTTTGGTTGCCGATGGTCGTGGTGCTTGGATTCTCGGGGTCAGTGCTTGTTGTTTCTGGAGGGGTTTTAGTCTTCGGGAGGTGCTGTGTGTCGTTGGGTTGTTTTGCTTGGTTGATTACTTGGGGACCTTTATGGCTGTGCTGGTTTCGTGTTGTGCGTTTGTTTTGTGTGGGGCTGAGGTCGGAGGTGTTGCTGATGTGGGGGTGACTGCTGAAGCCCAGGGAAGGGACCCACCTTGGTGCCAATGTCGCGGCTCTTGGCCCGCAGCTTGTTGACTTGGGACTCGGCAATGTCTGCCCGCTCCTCCGCCTCATCAAGCTCATGCTGCACCTTGCGGAACTTGGACAGGTTGGTGTTGGCCTGCTCCTCCTGTGGGCAGAGGGGGGGTGGGTCAGAGGGGCCACGGGGAGCGGATATTTCCAGTCTCTCAGCCCGAACCACTCGCTCTGCCCCGGACCACACACTCCTCAGCCATGTTCCTGTTCCTTCCCAAGGGACTCCTGCCCCTGGCTTGGCACCTTCCTCAAACTTGTCCAGCACTCAGAATCCTTCAGGGCTACTCACAGCTCAGGACAAATAGCATGCAGGCTGGTGTGACCCCCCCACCCTTCTGCTTCCCTGTATCTGTTCCAATCGTGGCTTGGCTAGATGCTGGTTGACCCTCGCTTTCCTGCATAGGTGTGCTCATCCCACCTCAAGTCCACATTTTCCTGCCTGCCCAGATATCTTCTTACTGCCTTGCGCCGAGTCAGATCCCCTTCCTGGCCTGATTCCAGCTCCACAGCCACTTTCCTACCTTCAGCGCCATCTGCCCCTGTCTCACATCACATCTCCACCACCTTCTCTTGGATTTAAGGTGTATGGAGTATAAGCTGAGGCAGGCAGGTGCAGGGGCAGATGCAGCATTGCTTCTGTGAACTCAGATTGCCTGACACACTTCTGAGCATACTGGACACATAAAATAAATGCTTTTAGAGAGTTAAAAGATTAGCACAGAGCTTTGTCCAGGTCCTGCTGTGGCAGATATTCATCGGCTCTCACATAGTAGGAGTGCTGATGACGGGGAGGAAAACCACAAACTCACCGCCTCCTCAGCCTGGCGCTTGTAGGCCTTGACCTTCAGCTGCAGCTTGTCCACCAGGTCCTGCAGCCGCAGCAGGTTCTTCTTGTCCTCCTCGGTCTGGGGGAGGTGGGTGAGAGAAGACAGTTTTGGGGAGGAGCAAGTACAATTCCTTTTCCCTCCTCACTCTATGCCACTGTTCTCCTGAGGCCTCAGTTGCAACTCCTTCCAGCGGCCCAGGTCAAGGAGGTGGTGAGGAAGATTCTATCTCTGATGCCACTTGCAGGTGAAAGGGACAAGGCAGGTCTCTCAGTCAGGAATGCACAAAGCAGCGAGGTTCTAAAGCTGGAGATGGAGGGAGGATCTCAGGACCAAAGGGAATTCCATGACATGGTCATACAGAGGCACATGATCTGTTCCAGCCTCAGTTTTCTGGATAGAGCTCCCACCTGGAGCAACACGAGGTGACCAGAAGAGTACTAATGAGAAGGCAGAAAGAAGGGGGGGGGCATTATCATTGCTCAGATTATTCTAATCTACCATAGCCCAATATTCTAATTCACTGTACTGGGCCAGAGTTCAGGTACCAGGATCACTGGTTTCCAGGTCACTTGATTGTTCCTATCTCCATATTATCCTAAGTGCTAGGACACCATTTCTATTGTGCTCATGCCAAGTTTTGCTTCTACACCTGTAGTCTCTTTCCTGTGCCTCTGGTGTCCACCTGTCAAATGGAGCAACACTTCTGTCTCCTCAGTTTTTCCTTCCCAGGACATTGTGAAAATAGCAGGTCAAGGGCTGGGGATTTAGCTCAGTGGTTTCGATGCCTGCTATGCAAGCACAAGGACCCGAGTTCGATCCCTGGTACCAAAAAAAAAAAAAAAAAAAAAAGAAAATAACAGGTCAGGGGCAAAAACTGACTTGGGAGATAGAGATAATAGAATATTCTGAGATCTTTTACTAGGTATTCTCTTACTTGTCTCAGAGCTTCCATGGAAGATTGACAAGTCTCTTTCCATCACCTGACATTTGTTCCTAAACCACATGACCTCCTTCCCTGTCAGGATGGTAGAAGGTAAAAGATTCTTTGGACTGTTTTGAAGCCTTCATGGTAGCACTTTGAGTTATTAAAAATCTGAGGAAATGTTGGTAAATGAGATTTCAGGAAGTAGAAGTAGATTCTTCTTTGCTACAAAAATTTATGGACTCAAGCTGAAGTGACCTCAGAGAACGTGAAAGGAAATGAATCTACTGACAGCATCTTAAAGACAGGAGGCGTGCTTGGTATTCCTGGAAGGTGGCTCATCAGGGGCCCTGTGTGTGCCAGGAAGTGGAGCTGGAGAAACTGCTGCCATGTTTACTCCCAATGCCTCCACCCGCACCTGGTAGGTGAGCTCCTTGATGCGCCGCTCACTCTTCCTCATGCCCTTGACTGATTCCGCGTTGCGCTTCTGCTCAGCCTCCAGCTCGTTCTCCAGCTCCCGCACCCGGGCCTCCAGCTTCTGCAGCTGCTTCTTGCCACCCTTGAGGGCAATCTGCTCGGCCTCGTCCAGCCGGTGCTGCAGGTCCTTAATGGTCTGCTCCATGTTCTTCTTCATGCGCTCCAGGTGGGCGCTCGTGTCCTGCTCCTTCTTCAGCTCCTCTGCCATCATGGCGGCCTGTGCACAGGAGACAGGATGAAGGTCCTGAGTCTGGGCCCGGGTGGGCCTCTTCCCTCCTGAGGAGGGAACTGCAGAGTCACACGGTCACAGCAGCACAGTGGCCTGGCCTGGACGAGGCCTGCCTTTGTGTCTGGAGGGAAGGCGGGAAGAGGGAGACTCACATCCGTGATGGCTTTCTTGGCCTTCTCCTCAGCGTTCCTGCACTCTTGCACGGCCTCCTCGACTTCAGTCTGGAGTTGGGACAGGTCTGCATCCATCTTCTTCTTCTGGTTGATGAGGCTGGTGTTCTAGGGGTGGAGAGTAGGCACAGAGGAGAGGCACTGAGCATCCCTGAGCAGCTCCCACCCTTACTTGCTGAGTTCTGCTGGCCTGAGCTCCCTCCAATGTGCACAAAGGGGCACTGCCCACCTGGGAGTGCAGCAGCTGCACCCGCTCACTGGTCTCGATCAGCTCCTGCTCAGCCAGCTTCCGAGACCTCTCTGTCTGCTCCACCACGGCGCGCAGCTCCTCCAGCTCAGCCAGCAGCAGTGTGTTGCGCCGCTCCACGATGGCGATGTTCTCCTTCAGGTCATCGTTGGCCCGGACTGCGTCATCCAGCTGGATCTGGGTGTCCTGAGGGGAATACGTGATGGGGAGAGGCCTGAACCTCATACTCCCTGCACCCTCAGTGGGGTCTGACGTGTCCCACATTCATCAATCTCTTGTCACCTGGAGGACACCTGTCATCCCTCATCTATTCTCTAGTCAGGGCACACTGTCAAGCTTTCAAATTGAAGAGGTACATGGCTCCCACTTTCTCATATTTGTTGTCCCAAGACTCTTCTGGCCTTCACCATTCCCTTGGGCACCCGTTTGCTCTGACTCGCCCCCCTTCTGAGAGCCCCAACTCCTGTTACTTTCAGATGCGCTTGGGCGATTTTCAGGTGCTTCTGGCCTTCTGATGCTGTTCTGTTGGCCTGGCTGAGCTGGATCTCCATCTCATTGAGGTCGCCCTCCATCTTCTTCTTCACCCGCAGCGCCTCATTGCGGCTGCGTGTCTCTGCATCCAGCGAGGTCTGCAGCGAGTCCACCACCCGCAGGTGGTTGCGCTTGGCCTGCTCCATCTCCTCATCCTTCTCTGCCAGCTTCCGCTCGATCTCTGCCTTAACTTGGCTGAACTCTAGCTGAGCGCGGAGGATCTTGCCCTCCTCATGCTCCAGGGAGGCCTAGGGGTGGTGGTGGAGGAAGACAGTCAGGGCCAGGGCAGAGTGGGAGAGGGAGGCCAAGAGGCTGCAGGCATCAGCCAGGACTGAGGCCTGGAGAAGAGTACGAAGAGATGGGGAGGGTGGCCCTGCACCCCAGGTTGCTGTGGGGGAGGGAGTGCTACATTCCCTGGGCTTCCTGACTCCTGAGGCTTCCTCTGTGAAGGAGTTTGGACTCCCCATTACCAGATCCTTGGTACTAACATGGGAGAAATTCCTGACCCACCTAAAAAAATCACAGAAAAGGGAGAGATTTCTATATCCACAAATCCAAAACCCTCTTTGTTCTTTGCTTCCCTAGTCACTCATCATTTTTTATTTTCCAAACTTGGGATTGAACCCAGGGCCTTCACACTGAGCTACATTTTATTTTTTGAGACAGCATCTCAGTAAGTTTCCCAGGCTGGGCTAAAACTTGCCATACTCCTGCCTCAGGCTCCCAGAGTGCTGGTATTACAGGTATGTACCTCTATGCCCAGCCTTGGAGCTATTTCCAGTTTCTTAAAAATGCACAGTAACAATAACTAACATATATTAAATGTTTGAGTGTGTAACCTCATTTAATTGTGAACACAATCTTGTGAGGTATGTACACTATTTCCATCTTACAGTTAAGGATGCTGAGGCACAGAGAGGTTAAGGACTTTGCCCAAGAGGAGCCCAGTGGAGCCCATGTCCCGCCTCACTGTCTGGGTAACGGCTTCAGGAAACCTGGCAAGAAACAAAATCTTCTGGCCTGAAATGAGACTGTGACCTTTTCCTTGGGCAGAGTCTGCTTTGGAGGTTGTCATCAGGAGTGGAGAGTGGATGACCTTATACCCAGAGCAGGAGCCAACAGGTTCTGCCCTGGTTCAGGGGCGCTCCCAGGTGAAGGTGAGGTGGAGACAGCAGCGTGTGCTGGGGAGCAGGTGGAGAGATCCAGGCTCTCACCTCGGCCTCCTCTAGCGCCGCCTGCAGCTCCAGCTTCTCCACCTCCAGCTGCTTTCGGATCTTCTCCAGCTCATGCACGTTCTTTCCTCCTTCCCCCAGCTGCTCAGTCAGGTCTGAGATCTCCTCTGGGGGTCAGAGAGCAAGAAAGCTCAAACGTCTGAATCACTTCTGGCCCCCACCATGGGGACATGACCCCTCTGGCCCCCCAGCCCCTGGGGCAGCGCACCCTGCAGGTTCTTGTTCTCCCGCTTGAAGGTCTCCAGGTGCTCCAGGGACTCCTCATATGCATTCTTGAG
>NW_004624820.1:9150595-9163262 GCF_000247695.1 Heterocephalus glaber | reverse complement strand
GAGGAGACACAGCAGGGGAATGGGCGGCACCTTCTCGATGAGGTCAATGCAGGCCTGCAGGTCCATGCCAAAGTCAATGAACTCCCACTCAATGCCCTCCTTCTTGTACTCCTCCTGCTCTAGCACGAACATGTGGTGGTTGAAAAACTGCTGCAGCTTCTCATTGGTGAAGTTGATGCAGAGCTGCTCAAAGCTGTTGAACTGCAGAGGGGTGAGGGTGGCAGCCGGTCAGGTGGAGGCTGTCTGGGGGCCAGTGGGGTCAGCCCACCACATGTCCTGGCTGAGCCCAGCAGGGGAGTGGCTGGTCCCCTCCAGGTCAGGTTAGGGGAGTGCGGTTGGGGTGGGGCGATGGGGTTCCCCTGAGGACAGGGACGATGGCTGCCATGGCGCTGCAGGATCCCCACTGCCTTCCCAGCCTGGCCCACAGCTGGCCCTGCACAGTGACCGAGATCACGCGAGTGAGTGAGCGAGTGATCATCCCTACTCCCAGGGCTCTGGACTCACATCGAAGATCTCGAAGCCAGCGATGTCGAGGACCCCTATGAAGTACTGACGTGGCTGCTTTGTCTCCAGGGTGGCATTGATGCGTGTCACCATCCAATTGAACATCTTCTCATACACTGCCTTGCCCAGTGCGCCAATGGAGTAGTACACCTGCTGAACGCTCTGTCCTTTGGTGACATACTCGTTGCCCACTTTCACCCGAGGGTGGCACAGCCCCTTGAGCAGGTCAGCAGAGTTCAGCCCCATGAGGTAGGCAGACTTGTCGGCATCTGGTAGAGAAGGAAAGGACACAGTGCTTTTGGTGACCCTTGTTCCTTACCCCAGCTCACTTCTGGTTAGTGCAGCTGTGATTGTGGGAGGACTCCCTGGCTGCTCATCTCACCCATGTTCCTGTCCCTCCTTATCCCTCATCCTACCCTTCTAACTACCCCCATCTGGAGAAGGTAAGTGGCCAGAGGCCTGCCAGGGTTCGAGCTGCCCCTAGAAAAGGCCTGCTCTCTGAACATCTGCTTCTCATATTTCCCCTGATTTCCTTCCAGTTTCTCTATTGTGATCCAAACAATCCTGTTGTCAACCTATTTTCTAATAATTGTTGAAAGAACCTTTGGCTGCAACATGGAAGACCCAGTTCCCAGTGCCTGTCTCCAGCAACGTGGGCCAGCAGGTCCTTCCCACCCAGCCAGCCCTTTGGGCCTTCTCGGCCCTTCCTGCCTGCCCCGTTCACCTTCGGTGCCGTCTGGCTCTGCCTGCTCCTCTCGCTGCTTCTGCTTGAACTTCATGTTCCCATAGTGCATGATGGCACCTGTCAGCTTGTAGACACCGGCCTTCTCCTCTTGTGTGAAGCCCAGCACGTCAAAGGCACTCTGGGACAGAGCACGGAAAACAAAGGATGGCTAGATAGTGGCCGCCGGGGAGCTTTCAGGACTCTTCCCATTGCCACCCCAGGCTCCTCACTCACATCAGTGGCCATGAGCTCCTCAGAGTCATCGATGGAGGCCACAGACACCTCTCCCTGAGACACGAAGGCGTAGTCGTAGGGGTTGTTGGTGAGCAGCAGCATGTCTTTGCCAGGCAAGGAAGGGGAGGGCAGGAACATGGGGTGAGGAGAAGGCAGGGAACATGGAGGAGCAGAGAATGGAGGGGGAACAAAGGAGGAGAGGACAGAGAGTGAGTAGAGAAAAGGAGAATCAGCAAGGACCAGGAGAGAATCAAAAGGCAATAAAAGCTTAGAGGAGGCCCTTGGGAAGGGAAGACCCAATGTCCAGATGAAAAGGAAGAGGGAGGGTGATGGGGGAACGACCCTCTAGGAGAAGAGGTGGCAAGTACAGGGAAGTGAAAGAGCAACAGGAACAGGAGAAATATGCCGAGGGAAAAGTGGAAAGGTGCGAGATGAGGAACAAGGTGTATGATTGTGTTCTGGGGAGGCAAAAGGAGATGTAGGCCAGTCCCGGGGGACCTGCCCCCCCCACAGGCAGGCACTGGGGAGGACAGCAGGCAATGGGGCCAAGCTGGGCTCACCCAGCAGCTCTGGCTTCTTGTTGGACAGGATCTGGTAGAAGATATGGTAGTTCCTCTCAGCCTTTAGCTGGAAGATCACCCGAGACTTCTCCAGCAGATCTAGTGGGGAGAGGGGAGGAGAACAGGTGAGGAAGGAAAGAGAGCAGAGCCAGCAAACGGGTGGCATATATACCTCGAAAGATGATAGAAGGAATGAGGAGATTGGCCGCAGCTGGGGCAGGAGGCAAAGGAGGAGGACCCAGGGGATGAACAGGCTCCCTGGCACTCACAGGTCTCTATGTCTGCAGAAGCCAGCTTTCCAGTGGCTCCAAAGTGGATCCTGATGAATTTCCCCTGTGTGTAGATGGGACAGAGTAAAGGAACTGAATGGACAGAATGAAAGGGACAGAATGAAATCTTGGACCTCCACTGAACCCAGAAAGCCCTGGATGGCTCTGGAATGTAAATAACCTACTTGGTGTCTCAGTTCAGTATCCGTGAAACGGAGAAGGATGCCTATCCCTACATCCCACCAGGGGTCTGCGTAGAAACAGGGGCCCAGGGATCCGCATGTGTGGATGGCTCCTGTTTGTGCCTCTAGTGCTATCTCACGTGATCTTGCTGGTGCTCTGCACCTACTGCGGCTCTGCCTTACAGGTGAGGGGACTGGGGCTCAAGGGTGTGGATCTTGCTGAGCACACAGGAAGTCTGGGCTTTGGCTCCAAAGCCTGTGCTCTTTTCCCAGTCTACTGCAGAAGAGCTTTGAAAATATTCAGAAGAGAAATCTAAAATATGGGGGTGGGGGATTTAGCTTAGTGGTTCCGCCACCTGCCTTGCAAGCACAAGGACCCGAGTTCCATCCGGGGTACCAAAAAAAACCCCCCAAAACAAAACAAAACAAACACACAAAAAAATCTAAAATATGACCCAAATCAGCTCTGTTACTTGGGTATGGACAGCTGTACTGACCCTGGGCTTCTTTTGTGAGGTTCTCAGGACTCAGGGAGCCAGGATGGGTCAGGAGGGGTGGAGTGAGTCTGTATGTGCGAGTGTGTACGCGCCAGTGCTTGCTGGTACCCCAGAACAGACACAATGCAGTCAACTGAGTCTGCTGGCTGTTGTCTCAACAGCACCCCCTTTTCTTGTGAAGGGCCCTTGCCCATAGTCAAGGGTCACTCACAAAGCGGGAGGAGTTGTCATTCCGCACGGTCTTGGCGTTGCCGAAGGCCTCCAGGGCGGGGTTGGCCTGGATGATCTGGTCCTCCAGGGTGCCCTGTGAATGGAGCAGGAGCGTGGGGCTCATCCTCTGCCCACCTCCTGGCTGTGGTGGGAGGCTGGTTGGGCCCTGGGGAGTATGCTGGGGCTGGATGAATAGCCAGTGGGTCTGTGGCTCCAAAGGGCCTCCGACCTCAGAGTGCGCGTCCCTTGTTGGCAGGGTCTTTCACACTGTGCTGACTCTGCCCCCAATCCCTTCGCTGCTGCACCTGTGGGCCCCATGGCACCTTGTTTGCATTGGGATTGTCCTTCTTGCCACGGTCACCTATGGCTGCAATGCTGGCGAAGTATTGGATGACACGCTTTGTATTCACAGTCTTCCCTGCTCCAGATTCTCCTCTGGAGTCAACAAACATCAGTCAGAACCTGTGATTGCTGCTGCTGTCTGTACACAACCTAGTGCCCCACACTCTTCGCTTCCCTGTCTGGGCCCCTGGAGCCCAGTACTGTGTGAGGCTTGACCTTCAAATAGAGCCCAGCACCCATGCTCTCTGCAATCACAGCCCGAAACCTCTCCTCCTGCAGTCAGCCTGGAGGACCCCACCCCAAGCCCCTGTGGGTAGATGGTGCTTGCTCACGTGATGAGGATGGACTGGTTCTCCCGATCTGGAAAAGAGGAAGAGGAGAGGCAGTGGGGTGAGGGCCGCGGGCCCAGGTGGGTGGTGGGATGGAGGGGCACAGGCTGGGGTGCCGGGCTCACCCGTCAGCATGTACTGATAGGCGTTGTCGGAGATGGAGAAGATGTGGGGCGGGGCCTCGCTCCTCTTCTTGCCCCGGTAGGCGGCCACCACCTCGGCGTTGTACACTGGCAGCCACTTGTAGGGGTTGACAGTGACGCAGAAGAGGCCTGAGTAGGTCTGGGCACAGAAAAAGAGAAGTGGGCTGCTGTTGATGAAGAGGGAAGGGTGGCTATTTTCAGAGTCAGAGGAAGACCCCACAGGACGGAAAGGAGAAAGGAAAACTTCTGAACGTGCTCAACCCCCCTGGGGTCCTCTGGGGTCATGCCAGTCCCCAGGGTGTTAGAATCAAGCCGAGGATGTAGGGACAGGGATTGAGAGCCATGCTGCCCACACACAAAGCACAGGAGTCTTGGATCCAGGAATGGAAACACGGGGGGCCAGGCTGCTCAAAGGTGAGGGAGAGTCTAGAGTCACCACTCACATAGATCATCCAGGCCGCGTAGCGCTCCTTGAGGTTGTACAGCACTGCGGGCTCGTGCAGGAAGGTCAGCATGGCCATGTCCTCGATCTTGTCGAACTTGGGTGGGTTCTGCTGCATCACCTGGTCCTCTTTCACCGTCACCGTCTAGAGAGGGAGCATGAGTGGTAGGATGGGATGACCACATTGTCACCAGAAGCCTTGTCAGCCCTCACTTGCCAGCCCTGCCCTCTTCCCTCTTCCCAATGCCACATCGTGGACTCAGCCTTGCTCCCTAGCTCTTTGCTAGCCAGTGCTCAGCCCTTAACCCCACAGCTTGCCCAGGACAGTCCTTGGCTGATTTTCCTGCACATTCTCTCCAACCCTAGAGACTAGCATAGAGTCCCTTTATCATGCCAGCTCTCCAGGCACTGTCCAATGATGGTCACCTCCCAGCCCCTGTGTTCCAGTATCTAGGGCAAACCTGGGTACCCACAGCTCTCAGCATCGTGCACACCTCACCCTGACCTTGAAGCCACCTCCTGTGGCAGTGCTCTGGGGTGTCAGTGCCTTGGCCCTGCACTCCTCATCAGTCAGTGTTGGTGTGGTTTGATCAGCACCAGTCAATTTGCCATGGCCTGATCTCATTAGGCCCTGCCAGTAGGGATTCTAGCAATTTTATAATGAAGAAGGTGTGGCTCCAACTGATTACATGATTTGCCAGCACAGTGACCAGCTAGTAGCAGACCTGAGATCATAGTCAAAGTCCTTTCGGGTTGTGGCCAAGATGCAGCTTTCAGTCAGCAGACTGGTTAGGCCCACATCTCTGAGCCCTACTGATGACCTAAAGAGATTCTCATGGCTGGATGAGCAACCCAGGGAGCAGGGGTCCCAGTGTTGGTCAGTGGCCCTGGCACTGAGCTCAAAACTGGTCTAAGAATTTGCTCCTATTTAGGTGAAGGGAACGTGAGAAAGTAGACCCATGGGAGAAACTGAGGCACAGAGAAGAGGAATATCAAGCTGGGAGGGAAGCTTCATTTAATGTTGTGTCTGTGCCTCTTTATCTGCAAGGCCCCTCCTGGGAGGAAAACAGCTGCTCCCCTAGACCCCGCCCAGCATCCCCTCTGGCAAGATGTGTGCATCCTTGGGGTGATACCCTGATGTACCTGCCAGGGTCCCTCTTCGGAGGCTCAGATCTGGCCTCCTGGCACCCCTACCAGTTGGCTCCAGGCCTGTCCCTTCCCCTAACACCAACCCTCCCCCTGCCCTGCCACTGTGCTCCACGCACCTTGCCATTCTCTGTTTCAGCAGTGACCTTGCCCCCTTCCCGAGACACAATCTTGGCCTTGACGAACTCTTCCTTGTCGTCGGGCACGAAGCACTCAGTGCGAATGTCGAAAGGCCGAGTCTGGGCCTCCAGACGCTCCTTCTCTGTCTTCCGGAGGTACGGGGCAGCCTCCCCAAAGTCAGCCATCTGGGAGTCTGCCATGGTGTGGCTCTTCTGAGGCTAAGACAGGGGGGACTCTTTACTCCTGAGTGGGCCCAAACTTCCGTAGGTGGCCTTGCCCTCTGGACTCCACCTCTGCCCCACCAGGTCTTCTCACTCTCCTATCTCCATCCCACTAGGGCTCTACCTGGACCCCCCCGCCCTTGGACTTCTGCTTCCCTTGCTCTCTGATTCACCTTTAGGAGGGACTCTGAAAAGGTTTGTGTGGGTGGGATTGGCTGGGGTTTGCCAAAGAAAGGTGCTGAGCTGCTTGGAGGGGAGATGGGGCCCCTGGTCCAGCAATCAGGCCCTGGGGTTTCACCTGGTATTTCTTCACAGAGAATCCTGAAGAATCAGGACCACAGGTAGAGCAAGGTGCCCCGGAGATGCAGCCAGGCACAAAGAACAGCAGGAGAGAGAACAACAGAGACAGGTCAGCTGGGAGCAAGAGGCTCGACACCGATAGCCAGATTCCACAGAACAGACACAGGGAGGGAGGCAGAGATGCAGAACCATCTCTGGGAGGGAGGAGCAGGAAGGATGCAGAGGGTGTCGTTAAGTGGAAGAGCACTTGCCTACCATGCACAAGGCCCTGGGTTCCACCCTAGTGGCACAAAAAAAAAAAGAAAAAGAAAAAAGAAAATAAAAGATGCAGAGCTAGCAAGAGTGGGAAGGCTGGGATGGGCTGTGGACACAGTGAGAAACAGGCAGAGATTAGAACACACAGCCAAAAGGAAAGACCAGGGAGAAAGACAGGCAGACAAAGTGATTGGGCCGAGTACTGACAAAGATCAAGAGGCAAGATGAAAACCAAGACAAAGGGAAGGAGGCATCCAAAGGAGGGAGGAAGAAGGAGGCAGTGTGCGAGAAGATACAGACTGGTGTGGGCAGAGAAAGAGAGAGTCCAAGAAAAAGTATCTAGGGTTCCCAGCAGTCACTTCCCGGGGAAGGAAGGCAGCTCTGGAAGCCTCTGATTGACCTTCACCCTCCTTCCAGGGAAGGCAGGGCCCCCAAGGTGAGGGCTGCTTGGACTGGCTGCAGAGTCTCCACCCCAAACTCTCTCTTACCTGGGCTGGAGGAATCTCATCTGTCCTCCAAGCTCGGCCTCCTTTATATCTCACTTCCCCCACCCTGCTGCCTAAATTTGGAGTCCTTCCGGTGGGACCCTCCCTCCCACCTCCCACCCCTCCTGACTCCTCCTCCCTGATCCCTTGGCTCTGGAGGTGACAGGAGGACAGCAGAGCCCCCAGGTTTGCCCATGAAAGGTCTGTAGTCCTGGCCCCTCCGGCTGCAGGGCCTTTTTTTAGTCCTTGGGCACATTCCTCCCTCCAAAGGCCGATGGGCAGATAGTGGGAAGACAGGACTTTCTTGTACCACCTCCCCGTCCCGCCAGGGCACTTACCTCGGTTATTTTTAATCTGCAGGGTGAGTTGAGCACACTGGGTGAGGGTCACCTTCTCCTGCAGCCCAAAAGCTTGTCACCTGCCCCCAACCACTCGCTCCCCTGCCTGGTTCCGACTCTGTCCTCCCACACTGGCTGTCCTCATGTACATCTCTGCCCTCAGACCTGGAGTCCCACAGCGCTGGGGCCTGGGGGCCGGAGCCAGGATGCCCAGTGAGGGCATCCACCCGTCAGCTTCATGACTCAGTTTCCTTTTGTCACGAAAGGAATTTCTTCCCCATCCTCCCTCTTCGTAAATCCTGTGCCTGGTCTCTTTCCCGGGTTACCGGGCATGTGCCACACACATGCAGAGTTTTTATTTACTCAACTTACTTAAGCTTGCTGATGTCCCTACTTGCTTTTACCCACACTGACACACATATGTGTACACCCCCATTTGCACACATATGTTTGTACCCTCCCACTACCACGTTCCACTCGTGGTGGGGCTGGGGGAAGGGTGTGGAGAGTCGTTAATCCCGGGGCCTGAGGGAGGCTGCTCTCTTCTGCCTCTCTGGGCTGCCAGAGGATGCAGGTGCTGGTGAGGGTGCCTGGGGCGTGAGCAGGCCTGGGGATTTGCACCAGCTGGGCCCCAGGCTGCGCATTCCTCGGGGGCAGGGCTCTGCTGACTGCCCCTCCCCAGGTAGAACACTGGTGTCCCGTTCCAGCCCTCCTGGGGCTCATACTCCCATGCCCTTCTTCAGGGTGTCCTCACATGCCCAGGTCCTCGAGCCACCCCTCCCATCCTCCAGCTCTGCCCCCTCTCAGAGGCCGTAGGTATTGGGTCTTCAGCAGCCCGTGCCTGTTGTGACTAAGTGGACATTGTGTTCAGGAAACAAAGCCAGGCTCCCCTGCTCTGGCTTTCCCGTACACCCTCACACCCAGGAACACTCTTTCAGCTCCCCTCCCACCCCATCCACTGTCACCTCTCGATATAGCTCTGGGGTGTGGAGGTGGGCAGGACAGACAGGGGCAGCCTTTTGGTAGGGGTACGGTCCACTACAGATGTGGCTTCCCCACAAGGTCACCAACCCCAGAGCACTTCACTGCCCCACATGGGGCTCAAGAATACACATCTCAGCCCAGGGAATTGTACCCTATGTTCAGCGTCTCTAAAGGGATCTGAGTCAACCCCACATCCTCATCTCCTGCAGGTGTATATGCCAAACCATTACCCCTAGGGGATGCAGGACACTTGTCCCCAGCTTTAGGTCCCTCAAGGTCCCAACATGAGAGCTGGGAGGTTAGCCTATGACCCAGTGTGTCACTGCCTGGTTCCCATTGCCTTGGGGACACGATAAGGGGCTGAGAACACCAGTTCAGGCTGGGTCAGGTCCAGGTGACAAACACCAGGCTCTGTCCTCAGGGAACCCAGTGTACCGAGCAGGCCAAACTTGGTATAGGTGGCGGGGGGGGGGGGCAGTGAGGGGCGGTCAGGCATCTCCTGCTACTCCTATGGGAGGAGGAAGAAGGAAGGGGCTAACTTGGTTCTGGGCTCTGCCCTCTGTCTGGTCTGATTTGCCCTCCTCTTCCTTTCCTAGCCCCCCTCTTCTCCCTGGCTCTCACATGTTCCTCTCCATCCTCCCTCAGCTGCCTCCCAAACCCACCCTGCACTCTGCTGGAAGTCCTGGAGTGTGCGGCACGGGATGGAGACTTTGGCCACAGGTGAGGGGGACTAGGAGGCTGGCACCTTGGCACAGGTCACCCCTTTTCTGCCTGGCTCCCAGCATCTCTGTCTGTCCCTGTGTCTGACCTTCCTTACCCTCCGCCTGGCTCCCCATCTCAAAGTCAGACCTGGCCTCTGATTCTCCTGGGCCCATGTCTCTGCCCATCTCAGGGCCTGACATGAGGCTCTGCCTTCTTTAAACCGAACCTTTGGAGCTCTCAGCCTGGCTCGACTCTACCTCCACATCTTGCCGTGGGTTCCTCATTCACCTCTCTCTGGCCTCCCTGCTCCTTGGCTTTCCTGACTCCTGCACCTGAAGGTGACCCAAGGTTCTTTCCTTTGCCCAGTGTCAGCTCCCTCAGCTCTTTGAGCTTCTCTGTCCAAGGCTCCCTCCCATTTCCTCCTCTTCCTGTGCTGACCTGCATCTTCTTTTCCCTGAGCACTCAGCCTTGCCATCTGCACCCAGCCCCTGCTGGCCTCACAGCAACTATAGCTCTTGCTTTCTTAGGCTCTGGTTGCTTAGATTCCCTGGGCTTCTCTGCAGATCTCCCTCTTCAAAGTGTCCTCTCTCTTCTCTACTGATCTCTTCATTGCTTTCCAAGTCTGTTCCTAGGCAGAGGGCCGGTCCTAGGGAGGGAGAAGGAGGGACGGTGTAAGGCGGTAGCTGGGAGGGCCCAAGTTCTTTCTGAGGCTCCCTCATGTTCGATATTTCTTTCTTTGTCTCTATTTGCTATGCTCACACTGTTGCCACATTCTTCCCCCCTCTCCACTGCACACCTGCCCCCCAGGCCTTTCCTTCCCCCTTCTGTAATCCCTTTCTTTGCTCTCTCCTCACCTGCTATTCTCAACACTGGCATCACCGCTTTCCTGGCACAGGGCCTTTGTTCTGGCTGCTTTACTTGGAGTTCAGAGCTCAGCAAGGGCTGTGCAAGACAGCTGTGCATTGCGGGGAGGGGGCACTAGAGGTGACTCAGTCCTGGGCTGCACCAGATTCCCAGAGGGGGCTGTGAGTCCCATTGCCTTCCAGGCCCACAGTGCCAGCCCTACCCTAAGCAGCCCAGTTGTGACAGCAACATCAAGGGGGCCAGGCTTGCTTAGCTAAAGGCGGACTTGCCCTTCCTACACCTCCCAGGCTGACCCTCCTCTCCTCTCTGGAGTCTTGCCCACGCTCTGCCCTCTCGAGTTCTTCTTCCGCCTGCTTGCCTTGAGATGGCTTGTCTTACAGGGCCAAAGAATGCCATCTTCTAGCAACCACAGAGGAGAGGCCTTGTGCATGCAAGGCACAGTGGGGGAAACGAGAGACCAATGGGGCACCCTATACCAAGGCACTGAGCCTTGAGAGGAGTGGAAGAAGGAAGAAAGGACGATGGGCTAAGGGTGCTTTCCTCTGGGCTGGGTGGGGAGAGGCATGGGTCTCTGAGGCTGGCTGTATCTGGAAGAGTGTCTGGATGACAGCTGTGATCCCACTGTCCCCTCAGAGACTTGTGTGGGGAGGGCCTAGGGAGCCATTACCTCAAGCAGGTCACACTTCTGCAAGGACACGGGTCAGCCCTTGTATGCCACACCTCCCATGGCCCCAGCCCCGGTGTTACCAGTGGGAGACAGTGTTATCAGAGCTACAGTGCAGGACTGTAGGTGCTCAGGGTGCTCTCAGGAAATTAAGAGGTTCCCCTAAGTCTCCTTTTCACCCGTAAGGGCTGCCAGGCCAGAGAGAGGGCTGGGAAGAGATGTGTCACCTCTTTGTTGTATTTGGCTGGAGTGAGTGGAGGGGGGTCCACAGGCTAGGGCTGCTCCTAGGGTCTGAGCCTCATAGCCTGGAGAGGCCTCTTAGCCTGACCTTTGACCCACCCCTCCTCTGGAGTCCTCACCTCCCCATTCCCGGGGCCCATCCCTAACCCCACCCCTGGGCCCATGGCCGGTAGGCAGTGAAAAATCGAGGCAGGTTTCAGCTTCAAAGAAAACTGCTTTATTCTGTTTCTTCCTGAGTGCTGTTACACAGGCACTGGGTCTAGGGACTTCATTGGCACCCTCAGGACTGGGCAGATCAAGATGTGGCAAAGCTACTCCTCATTCAAGCCCTTTTGAAAGGAACAAAGTTCAAATTAGCTCTGGAGAGGCAGGTGTTACAGGGAAGGGGTGTAAAAAACAAAGGTGAGACCAGGGCAATGGATGAGTGGAGGCCTCTTGTGAGGCCTGATACAAGCCCCGTGGTGGGATTGGTGTACATACTGGAATACATTGGGTAAGTAAATTGAGGTCTTGTAGGGTTGCAGACCACCCTAGGGCTGGGATTCACAGAGTCACTGAATGTTGGGGCAGGAAGAAGCTTAGAAATCACAAGGAACTCAATGTCCTTGGCCTCTGGGGCTTAGTGGATCACTTGGGGAAATCTATCAAGAGGAGGCATCCCTGGTGTGAGGTTGCTTTGTCTGAAGCTGAGAGAGGAAGTGTGCCTGATGTGGGGGTGACTGCTGAAGCCCAGGGGAGGGACCCACCTTGGTGCCAATGTCGCGGCTCTTGGCCCGAAGCTTGTTGACTTGGGACTCGGCAATGTCTGCCCGCTCCTCCGCCTCATCAAGCTCATGCTGCACCTTGCGGAACTTGGACAGGTTGGTGTTGGCCTGCTCCTCCTGTGGGCAGAGGGGGGGTGGGTCAGAGGGGCCTGGGCCCTCAGTCTCCCAGCCTGGGGCACTGGCTCCCTTGGGTCCCTCCTGTAGGCCTTGACCCTAGCAGGGTCACTCACCGCCTCCTCAGCCTGGCGCTTGTAGGCCTTGACCTTCAGCTGCAGCTTGTCCACCAGGTCCTGCAGCCGCAGCAGGTTCTTCCTGTCCTCTTCGGTCTGTGGGGCAGGGGTGGGAAGGAATGAGATGGTACAGTCATAGGGGACAGCACCTGAACCCCGGTTTTTGTCTTCTTTACACTGAAAGTAATATCTGAAACAATCCTATCCTCTGATCTTCACTAAACACTTGAATTCACCTTATAATTTCTCACCTTAAAAAAGTGAATATTTTAAATGATAGGTACCAGGAAAGAATCCAAGGAGCTGATGGGATTCCTGAAATTGTGTGCACAAAATCATGGGTGTACCATTCCAGGGAGCAGGCCCTTGAGGGTCCTGAGTCCCATGGGAGATAAACTCCCTGGCTCTGAAGCCCAGCATGTGCTGGGAGGGACTCTGGGCCTGTGAGCGTGATGGAATTTCCTAGGCTGCAGTGGAGATGACATGGACTTGATCGAGGTTAAGGAAAAAGTGTGCTTAGAGGGAAATGACATCCTGGATTGGAATAGAAACAAATCCTAACTGAGAGTCTGACACTAGAAAATACCACAGAAATCTGGAGTCTGCCCTGCCCTGCCCTGGGTAACTGAGAAGTGCCAAGATTTGTCTGAATGGCTTTGGTGTTCCTTTGATGTCCAGTGGGCCTGGCTAGACAGGGGACAACAGGGCAGACAGGGGCTACACTCCAGCCCTTGCCCCAGAAGAGTAAGAGCAAACACTTCATTTCTCTCCAGTGCTCATCACTGTGGCTTCAGGCCACCATGCAAGCGACAGAGCCACAACCCCACCCGCACCTGGTAGGTGAGCTCCTTGATGCGCCGCTCACTCTTCCTCATGCCCTTGACTGATTCCGCGTTGCGCTTCTGCTCAGCCTCCAGC
>NW_004624820.1:9075568-9129268 GCF_000247695.1 Heterocephalus glaber | reverse complement strand
GAGGAGACACAGCAGGGGAATGGGCGGCACCTTCTCGATGAGGTCAATGCAGGCCTGCAGGTCCATGCCAAAGTCAATGAACTCCCACTCAATGCCCTCCTTCTTGTACTCCTCCTGCTCTAGCACGAACATGTGGTGGTTGAAAAACTGCTGCAGCTTCTCATTGGTGAAGTTGATGCAGAGCTGCTCAAAGCTGTTGAACTGCAGAGGGGTGAGGGTGGCAGCCGGTCAGGTGGAGGCTGTCTGGGGGCCAGTGGGGTCAGCCCACCACATGTCCTGGCTGAGCCCAGCAGGGGAGTGGCTGGTCCCCTCCAGGTCAGGTTAGGGGAGTGCGGTTGGGGTGGGGCGATGGGGTTCCCCTGAGGACAGGGACGATGGCTGCCATGGCGCTGCAGGATCCCCACTGCCTTCCCAGCCTGGCCCACAGCTGGCCCTGCACAGTGACCGAGATCACGCGAGTGAGTGAGCGAGTGATCATCCCTACTCCCAGGGCTCTGGACTCACATCGAAGATCTCGAAGCCAGCGATGTCGAGGACCCCTATGAAGTACTGACGTGGCTGCTTTGTCTCCAGGGTGGCATTGATGCGTGTCACCATCCAATTGAACATCTTCTCATACACTGCCTTGCCCAGTGCGCCAATGGAGTAGTACACCTGCTGAACGCTCTGTCCTTTGGTGACATACTCGTTGCCCACTTTCACCCGAGGGTGGCACAGCCCCTTGAGCAGGTCAGCAGAGTTCAGCCCCATGAGGTAGGCAGACTTGTCGGCATCTGGTAGAGAAGGAAAGGACACAGTGCTTTTGGTGACCCTTGTTCCTTACCCCAGCTCACTTCTGGTTAGTGCAGCTGTGATTGTGGGAGGACTCCCTGGCTGCTCATCTCACCCATGTTCCTGTCCCTCCTTATCCCTCATCCTACCCTTCTAACTACCCCCATCTGGAGAAGGTAAGTGGCCAGAGGCCTGCCAGGGTTCGAGCTGCCCCTAGAAAAGGCCTGCTCTCTGAACATCTGCTTCTCATATTTCCCCTGATTTCCTTCCAGTTTCTCTATTGTGATCCAAACAATCCTGTTGTCAACCTATTTTCTAATAATTGTTGAAAGAACCTTTGGCTGCAACATGGAAGACCCAGTTCCCAGTGCCTGTCTCCAGCAACGTGGGCCAGCAGGTCCTTCCCACCCAGCCAGCCCTTTGGGCCTTCTCGGCCCTTCCTGCCTGCCCCGTTCACCTTCGGTGCCGTCTGGCTCTGCCTGCTCCTCTCGCTGCTTCTGCTTGAACTTCATGTTCCCATAGTGCATGATGGCACCTGTCAGCTTGTAGACACCGGCCTTCTCCTCTTGTGTGAAGCCCAGCACGTCAAAGGCACTCTGGGACAGAGCACGGAAAACAAAGGATGGCTAGATAGTGGCCGCCGGGGAGCTTTCAGGACTCTTCCCATTGCCACCCCAGGCTCCTCACTCACATCAGTGGCCATGAGCTCCTCAGAGTCATCGATGGAGGCCACAGACACCTCTCCCTGAGACACGAAGGCGTAGTCGTAGGGGTTGTTGGTGAGCAGCAGCATGTCTTTGCCAGGCAAGGAAGGGGAGGGCAGGAACATGGGGTGAGGAGAAGGCAGGGAACATGGAGGAGCAGAGAATGGAGGGGGAACAAAGGAGGAGAGGACAGAGAGTGAGTAGAGAAAAGGAGAATCAGCAAGGACCAGGAGAGAATCAAAAGGCAATAAAAGCTTAGAGGAGGCCCTTGGGAAGGGAAGACCCAATGTCCAGATGAAAAGGAAGAGGGAGGGTGATGGGGGAACGACCCTCTAGGAGAAGAGGTGGCAAGTACAGGGAAGTGAAAGAGCAACAGGAACAGGAGAAATATGCCGAGGGAAAAGTGGAAAGGTGCGAGATGAGGAACAAGGTGTATG
The DNA here is from genome assembly GCF_000247695.1 of Heterocephalus glaber. The sequence goes on along the minus strand of NW_004624820.1, from coordinate 9,127,356 downwards.
ATTGTGTTCTGGGGAGGCAAAAGGAGATGTAGGCCAGTCCCGGGGGACCTGCCCCCCCCACAGGCAGGCACTGGGGAGGACAGCAGGCAATGGGGCCAAGCTGGGCTCACCCAGCAGCTCTGGCTTCTTGTTGGACAGGATCTGGTAGAAGATATGGTAGTTCCTCTCAGCCTTTAGCTGGAAGATCACCCGAGACTTCTCCAGCAGATCTAGTGGGGAGAGGGGAGGAGAACAGGTGAGGAAGGAAAGAGAGCAGAGCCAGCAAACGGGTGGCATATATACCTCGAAAGATGATAGAAGGAATGAGGAGATTGGCCGCAGCTGGGGCAGGAGGCAAAGGAGGAGGACCCAGGGGATGAACAGGCTCCCTGGCACTCACAGGTCTCTATGTCTGCAGAAGCCAGCTTTCCAGTGGCTCCAAAGTGGATCCTGATGAATTTCCCCTGTGTGTAGATGGGACAGAGTAAAGGAACTGAATGGACAGAATGAAAGGGACAGAATGAAATCTTGGACCTCCACTGAACCCAGAAAGCCCTGGATGGCTCTGGAATGTAAATAACCTACTTGGTGTCTCAGTTCAGTATCCGTGAAACGGAGAAGGATGCCTATCCCTACATCCCACCAGGGGTCTGCGTAGAAACAGGGGCCCAGGGATCCGCATGTGTGGATGGCTCCTGTTTGTGCCTCTAGTGCTATCTCACGTGATCTTGCTGGTGCTCTGCACCTACTGCGGCTCTGCCTTACAGGTGAGGGGACTGGGGCTCAAGGGTGTGGATCTTGCTGAGCACACAGGAAGTCTGGGCTTTGGCTCCAAAGCCTGTGCTCTTTTCCCAGTCTACTGCAGAAGAGCTTTGAAAATATTCAGAAGAGAAATCTAAAATATGGGGGTGGGGGATTTAGCTTAGTGGTTCCGCCACCTGCCTTGCAAGCACAAGGACCCGAGTTCCATCCGGGGTACCAAAAAAAACCCCCCAAAACAAAACAAAACAAACACACAAAAAAATCTAAAATATGACCCAAATCAGCTCTGTTACTTGGGTATGGACAGCTGTACTGACCCTGGGCTTCTTTTGTGAGGTTCTCAGGACTCAGGGAGCCAGGATGGGTCAGGAGGGGTGGAGTGAGTCTGTATGTGCGAGTGTGTACGCGCCAGTGCTTGCTGGTACCCCAGAACAGACACAATGCAGTCAACTGAGTCTGCTGGCTGTTGTCTCAACAGCACCCCCTTTTCTTGTGAAGGGCCCTTGCCCATAGTCAAGGGTCACTCACAAAGCGGGAGGAGTTGTCATTCCGCACGGTCTTGGCGTTGCCGAAGGCCTCCAGGGCGGGGTTGGCCTGGATGATCTGGTCCTCCAGGGTGCCCTGTGAATGGAGCAGGAGCGTGGGGCTCATCCTCTGCCCACCTCCTGGCTGTGGTGGGAGGCTGGTTGGGCCCTGGGGAGTATGCTGGGGCTGGATGAATAGCCAGTGGGTCTGTGGCTCCAAAGGGCCTCCGACCTCAGAGTGCGCGTCCCTTGTTGGCAGGGTCTTTCACACTGTGCTGACTCTGCCCCCAATCCCTTCGCTGCTGCACCTGTGGGCCCCATGGCACCTTGTTTGCATTGGGATTGTCCTTCTTGCCACGGTCACCTATGGCTGCAATGCTGGCGAAGTATTGGATGACACGCTTTGTATTCACAGTCTTCCCTGCTCCAGATTCTCCTCTGGAGTCAACAAACATCAGTCAGAACCTGTGATTGCTGCTGCTGTCTGTACACAACCTAGTGCCCCACACTCTTCGCTTCCCTGTCTGGGCCCCTGGAGCCCAGTACTGTGTGAGGCTTGACCTTCAAATAGAGCCCAGCACCCATGCTCTCTGCAATCACAGCCCGAAACCTCTCCTCCTGCAGTCAGCCTGGAGGACCCCACCCCAAGCCCCTGTGGGTAGATGGTGCTTGCTCACGTGATGAGGATGGACTGGTTCTCCCGATCTGGAAAAGAGGAAGAGGAGAGGCAGTGGGGTGAGGGCCGCGGGCCCAGGTGGGTGGTGGGATGGAGGGGCACAGGCTGGGGGGCCGGGCTCACCCGTCAGCATGTACTGATAGGCGTTGTCGGAGATGGAGAAGATGTGGGGCGGGGCCTCGCTCCTCTTCTTGCCCCGGTAGGCGGCCACCACCTCGGCGTTGTACACTGGCAGCCACTTGTAGGGGTTGACAGTGACGCAGAAGAGGCCTGAGTAGGTCTGGGCACAGAAAAAGAGAAGTGGGCTGCTGTTGATGAAGAGGGAAGGGTGGCTATTTTCAGAGTCAGAGGAAGACCCCACAGGACGGAAAGGAGAAAGGAAAACTTCTGAACGTGCTCAACCCCCCTGGGGTCCTCTGGGGTCATGCCAGTCCCCAGGGTGTTAGAATCAAGCCGAGGATGTAGGGACAGGGATTGAGAGCCATGCTGCCCACACACAAAGCACAGGAGTCTTGGATCCAGGAATGGAAACACGGGGGGCCAGGCTGCTCAAAGGTGAGGGAGAGTCTAGAGTCACCACTCACATAGATCATCCAGGCCGCGTAGCGCTCCTTGAGGTTGTACAGCACTGCGGGCTCGTGCAGGAAGGTCAGCATGGCCATGTCCTCGATCTTGTCGAACTTGGGTGGGTTCTGCTGCATCACCTGGTCCTCCTTCACCGTCACCGTCTGCAACAGCCCCACAGGCCCTCCCATCAGCCCTTCTCCCTCACAGGGGAAGGAGCAGAGTGAGGCACAGGACAATGGAGTTTGGCAAAGAAGGAGCCAGGCTCTGGCAGCAAGCATTGATTAATATGGGAATGCGATGGGCTCCTCAGAAGGCGGGTTTGGATTTCTACCCAAAGGAGAGGAGACCCACACTGTCCTCAGCATGCATTGGGCCGATCCTGTGTATACCCAGGTGTGGAGGTGTCCAGGTTGGCCCCTCACCTCAGCCCTGCCACCCACCTTGCCGTGCTCAGTCTCAGCAGTGACTTTGCCACCTTCTCGAGACACAATCTTGGCCTTGACGAACTCCTCTTTGTCATCTGGCACGAAGACATCCTTCTTGAGGTCGAAAGGCCTGGTCTGGGCTTCCAGTCGCTCCTTCTCTGACTTGCGCAGGTAGGGGGCGGCAGCCCCAAAGGCGGACATCTCGGCATCCCCCATGGCTGGGCCTGGAGTGAGCCAGACAAGCTGTCTGCCCTCCCACTGCCCGTGTCCCCTTCCCTGATTCTCCTCCCTGGGTTCTCCCCTTCGTGGAACCCCCAATGACACCTAGCACTATGCTCCAGAGGAGTCACCATTAAGTCCGTGCCTCTCTATGCTTACCCCTTAACCAGAGAGCAGCTAAGCGCACCCACCAGGGTAGAAGAGGCACCAACTTTCCCCTTAGGCTTGAGCTCTCTTAGGGGGCAGAAGAGTGTCCAGGGCTTCTCCCAGGAGGAGGAATCTGACCATATGCACCTGAGACTCTCATCCATCCTTGCCCCCTCAATAGTTAGGAGTAAAGTGCTCCCAGTAGTCACGATACTGTTCCCAAGGTGGGCAGAAATCAGAATTCCATAGTTTGGTTTTGGGTCCATCATGCCCAATATTCTCAGATTCTGCCACATTGCCATTTTCTTACCTTGGTATCTCAAATGTGTCTAGAGACGAGGCAAAGACCTGGAGAGGAGGAAGAGGACATGTCAGTGCAGGCTCTGGCCCAGCCTTGCTAGTGCTGCCTGCCTCTGTCTCCCTGGCTCTGTCCTTCCGCACCACCTTGCCCCAGACCTGAAAACAGGTGGGACACAGTGGACAGCTTCTCTGGTCCTGTTCTCCTTCTTCCTTTCCGGACACTATTTGTTTCCTCTTGAGGACTAGTGCTAAGTTTCCTGCTGTTGACTGGACTCTGAGCTCTAATCCTCTCTACTCTCGAGAGACTGGCTGTCTCTTGTCTGTGCCCACCTAGTGAGACTTTCTTTCTCCAGGCCATCTGCAAAACAACAATTGATGGCTGGGCATAGTGGCGCACACTTGTAATCCCAGCACTTAGGAGGCTGAGGCAGGAGAATAGCCACGTGTTCAAGGCCAGCCTGGGCTACATAGAGTTCAAAGCCAGTCTGAACTACATAGTGAGAAGCTGCCTCAAAAAACTAAAACAAACAAATAATAATAATTGGTTGTCACGCTTGTTTGGTGCTTTCCAGTCAGAGCACTTTCAAGCACACTCGCTTCTCAGTCCTCACATCACTGGACAGATGAGGACGTTAAGGGTAAGTGCTTGCTTGTCCAGAGGCATAAAGCAATAAGTGGTACAGCCAAGACTCATGGAATCTAAGTCCCGTGGGCTCACAGCTGGTCCCTTTCCATCCTGTCCCCATCTTGTCAGACTTCTGGACATTCTCAGAGAGGAGACGGTATGGGCATCCTCGCAGAGACCACCTGTCATACATCTAATACTTTCCAAACACCCTCTGATGAATATGCGCACCCATATCTCACCCAGAGACAAGCTTCCTTCCTGTACCTCAGCACTCCCCCAGTGTGCTACATATGCTCCAACAATAGGTGTGCACATTTACACATCTGCATGGCACAAATGGGTCTTGTGGCTGCATATTCTTCAATGTTTAAAGACCTGGGACACCCACACCCACCTGCCTGTGAGCTCCTCCTGCAGGGAGTACAAACAGCTTACAGGAGTCTCGACTCCTGTATGCACAGACAAGCACTTCCACATGTTTGGGTGTGGGCAGCTATGCATTCCAGATCTCTCAGAACCAGCTTGTGAGCATACACACGTCCAATATGATCATTCTCTGCTATCCTCCTCCCACCCGCAAAGGACCTGCTGATCCTCAGCATTATGATAAACACACTCCTCCCACTTATCTGTATCTTAGGTAGTGAAACACATACCCTCCCTTACATTCAAACCATGTGTGCTTAGACACACACACACACACACACACACACACACACACACACACACTCTCCTCTGAGATAAAGATAGCTTCTTCCAGGAACACATGAGCCCCCATATTTCCATGTTATAAATATGCATGTTTAGACATACACATGAACGTTCAGTGACCAGACCTGATACTCTCCATGAAGCCCCACAAAAAGCTTGCTGTTCTAGAGGAACTGCTTCCTAACCCTAGTCCTTATCCCAGGGAAGGGCTCTAGCTCCCATTCCTACCTGAGAGCAGCGAGGAAAGACAGAGAACAGGAGAGAGCTGAGAGCCAGACCTGGCCTCAGGGGCTGTATATATGGGGCAGCGGGGTGCTCCCACCCCCACCTGCACCCAGTCCCTAGCCGGATTTAGAAAGGGCTGTTGTCACTAAAAGCATTCCCCCAGCCCCCCTCCTGCCCAAACACTGCTCCCCTCCCCCTCCAGCTAGGAAACAATTGGAAGTGGTCGTCATTGTTATGGCATGGAGTGTGCAGGGTCTGAGTCCCAGGGGGTGGGGTGGCTCAAAGTGCAGCAAAAATATCTCCCAGGCCAGGCCTCGCATTCCACAGCTGGCTGGAGAGCAAACTGACTGCGACCACCACAAGCTCAGGCAGGCAGGGAGCCAACTGTCCTGCAGGGCATTCCTGGTCCCTGACACTGCTGCCCCTTCGCCCTCCGCACTGGCAGGAGCCTATATTCACAGCGTGTCCTCTGCTCCCCTGGCCAGGTTCCAGTATCCAGTGAGTTGGAAGGAACTCAGTGTCAGCAGCAGAGAGGAGTTGGGGGCATGGTCCCCGGGAAGGGCTGGATTGGGGCAGCTGGAAGGAGGTTTCCTAGCTAAGTGGTAAGAACAACGACTAGGGAGATTAGGCATGGGGACTCTGACTTGGGCACGGATTTCCTTGGACCAATAGGCAATGTGTTGTGGTCACTGAGCCTCAGAGCCAGACAGGTCTTAAGTGATCTGTCCGAGCTTTTCATTTTATGGAGAGAGGAAGTGCCTTCTTCTCTAAGGTCATTCAGCTAATCAGCTCATCGGGGAAGCAAGATTCAAGGTGGGAAGCAGATGAGCAGATGAGGGGTGCAGCCTGGCCTGGGAAAGAGGGCTGGAATTCCAAGGAGGTGAGGAGCCACTGTGGGTAGAGGCAGGGCTGATGGTCCTAGTGTGGAGTCCTTTTCCTGACTTGGTTTCCTACCTTCACCCTGCAGGTACCTGAGACCCTAGCTCAGAGCCCCCTTCTTGGGCTTGTGGGTGATGCAGCTGCTCTGAGCCACAAGATCCTTGATCTACATTGCCGTTGCCTGGGCCCTTGGGCTTTCCTGGGGTGACCTCTGTCTAGACCTATATCCAGTTGGTATTACAGAGAGTTGGTTGAGGGACAGAACAGGGAAAATGATCCCTTTTCTTGCTGGCCCTGGAACAGCCACAGGAAAGGAAGAAAGGAGCTGAGGCTGGGCCTCTGAGAACAGAACACAGTCAGTGCCTTACTCTTCCCTCACAGGCTCTGCAAGCTTCACTGCTCTGTGTCCAGGCAACCATCCCATGGTTTGGTTTGAAATTCCCCTCCCTCCCCAGCCCAGCGCTCAGTGCTGTGGATTACTCCAATTATACTGCTGGCTGATTAGCCCTTAGTGGAGGAGAAAAACAGCTGGGGGAGGGGTGCAGAGCAGGTACATTTAGAAGGTGGAACAGGCACAGGAAGAGAAATCCAGGAGGGGTGTCTTCATAGGGGCTCCTTGGCAACCAAGGGCACCCTCTGAGGACATTATGCAGCTGTTGGTGGGGAGGGGCGGCAGGCATGCAGGGGCTGGACCACAGGCCGCAGGGGCTGAGTCTGATGCAGCTGCAGCTCTGCAGCGAGAGGTGTACTGTTGCTGAGGCGGCCTCAGTGAGTCCTGCACTAACTTGTCCAGAATAATACACTCTGGGGGGCCCAGCCCCATCCTGCAAGGTGCTGAGGAATCAGCCCCACCAGTAGGGACTTGGAAATTGGTGATAAAGCACAAAAACTCTCTCATTCCCCTCTTCCCAGCTTTCTAAGCATAAAGGTGCCACCCTTCCCTGATTTCCAAAGGCTCAGGCCACAGATGCAGGAAACTGAAATGAAAAAATATGCTTGGGACTTAGGTAAGCCATTTCTGACAGTGCCTTCACCCTCAGCCAGCCTCCCCAGTGTGGAGCTGCAAAGGCTTCTCTCTGTTTAGTGCAGCAGTCACACTTTGTTTCCCTCCCTTCAAGCTCTGGCCTATTGATGTTTCCATGTTATTGTTCTCCACATCCCACTGCAGAATAGAACTCGCTTCTCTAATCCAGGGTCTCTGCCTCATGTTTCAGATTGGGGGATCTGATGTCCTTAAAAACCCCCATCAGGACGAGGTGTGGTGATGCACACTTGCAATCCCAGCACTCAGGAGGCTGAGGCAGGAAGATCGCCATGAGTTCAAGGCCAGCCTGAACTACATAGTGAGACTTTGTTTCAAGAAACCAAAACAGAAAAAGGAGGAGGGAAAAGACCCCCATCAGTCCTTAGCCCCTCTATCCCCTTCCCTTGGCTCCATCATGATTCTTTCTTTTGGTTGCTGCTGTCTGAAGACTGAACAGCTTTGTTCATCCTTTCTTTTAACAAATATTTATTGAATGCCTACTTTCTGCCTGATGTTGTGCTAGTCAATGGGATGATAAATGGCCCAAAGAAGGATCCCTGTTCTGCGCAGCTCGGTTCAACCGTTTGTGGCAGTGGGATCCAACCCTAAGCGTGCAGAGACAAACGCGTTGCCGGGGGGGGGGGTGAGTTCTGGGGCCCGTGGGGTGGGGTGGATGGCAGCTGTGCAGAGTGCACTGCAGAGTGATAGCAGACCGGACAAAGGACGGCAGCAAGACGCTATAAATAAAAAGGGGCTGGAGGGAGGGCAGTTTCACCAAGGTAGACCAAATAAGGCCTGGGTGGAAGGAAGGTGATCTGTCTCCCTGTCCTCCCCTCCCCCGGCACTGGGCCTGCTTTGTCTGGCTTCTGTCACCACCCGATCAAGTGTCAGGCCCAACCAGGGACCATCTGTTGTGAACATGCTAGCGGGAGTCCAGAGGAAAAGTTGCTAAAATTACTACCAGGAATTGGGAGTGGGGCACCACTGGGGAAATCTGGAAGAGACAGCATGGAAAAAGGAAATAAAAAAGAAGCCCCAAAACCCAATGGGAAAGGAGCAGAAAGGCACAGGAAGAAGCAGGGGACCTGGAGGGGAAGGGGGGGGACACATGACTGGGCACCAGTTGTCTGTACAACAGGAGTGGGGCCCACTTATGTCTGGGGCCCAGCTCTTCTCTCATCTGTCTGCTCCCAGAATCCCTTGGGGGGACCCTACCCTGGCTCCACTCAAGCCTAGGATTCGGGAACTGAGCTTTATGCCTATCTCAGGTTTCCCTTTACAAGCAGCTGCTCCTTCTTGTCATTCTTTTGTCTTTCTGCTGGCTCCAACATCTTTTGTATCTCTGCACCCCCTCTACCCCCACACAAATCAAACTCCCTACTCCACAGTCTCTGCTTTCTGATAGACAGTGGACAGTTGGAAAGACAGCCCAGTTTAGTTTGGGGCACTTTGAGAAGGTAGACCTCTCCTTCAGGGAGTGTTTGGAGAGGCACAACTCACTGAAAATGAAGCCTTGTGGAGAGTGGCCAGTGTGCACCCCAGGGCTAGAAGCCTCAGAGAGCATAGGAGGGGCAGCCTGGAGAACTTTGGAGACTGTTACAAAGGTCCACTTTGAAACTCAGCTTTCCCATCTGGCTGTGTGGTCTAGGTCAGTCACACAGCCTCTCTGAGCCAATTTTGTCATCTGTAACACAGGGCTAATCACATTTATTGGCTAGGATTATGAAAACCATTGGAAGTTGCACAGGGAAAGGGTCTAACACACACCAGATGCCTAGCTGGTCCTCAGAATGGGAAGTTCTCATCCTTAGGAACACAGATCCAAGGAAGTCAAACTGCAGACTGGAGGTCAGTTTCTCTTCTATAAATTCTTTGTTCTCACAGCTCCCTTAGCCCCACTAAATCTCCTTGGTTCAAGAAATGGTGAGTGCCAGGGTGGATCCAGAACCCTGCAGTCCTATGGTCCCTTCCACCCAGATGGTACCTGCCTATGGGAACGTCATACCAAGAGGCCAAGGTCCTCAGGCTGTCCTAGACTCAGCCCAGCCAGGAGAGCTGACCACTGCTCCTGGGGCTTCCCTCATGACCAATGTGCGTGTCCTGAAAATGGTAATATTGGCCAGGACACGAAAGGGAGCAGAGACCAAACATCAGCTAAATGATTTTGTGTCCTGGCCCAAAGATCGTAAGGCCCCTGGGTGGAGCTGCCTGGTGGAGCTGGGCTGGCGCGAGGGCCTGGAAGTCAGGCTGTAGAGAGAAGGCAGGAGATGAACAGAGCTAACCCTTGGCTGACCAGGGGTTCTTCAGCAATTCCCACCACCCTTAGATTGGAATCACACTGACCTTCGGATGTGGGGGTCTAGAATCCTTTGGAAAGAGAATGGCAAAGGTATAGTGACATGACATAATGGAAAACAGAAAAAGGGGCACCATGGACTTGTGGAGCCCCACATACTGCTCTCTCTGTCTATGTTAAGCTGTGGCGGGGGACACTGCGTAATGGGGTTCACAGAGTATCGAGAGCCATTCTATATAATTTTGGGGGGGAAACCATTTCATAATTAAGGCCTAATGTTCTTGCTGTTTGAGCCAGCTATGAGATATGGAAACGTAACTCCATGTGCCTCTAAGCTGAGGCCTCAATGGTCCCATGATGCTGTGACGCTAAAGGGCAAGATTACATCAGCTGAAGACATCCTGGTTCCTTGAGAAAAGTGGTAATTAAAAAAATGAGAAAAGTTTCACCTAGGGGAAGGACAAATTCCTTATTAGCCTGCGGTCTTGTCCCGCCTGCTCTTGTAAGAATGCTCTGCCCATCTCACCTTCCTCATCAACCTAAGATCCTCATCAGCATAGGATTACCACTGCCCTCTGAGTCACCCAATACTTCCTTCGATTATTGTGTGCACCCAATAAATGGTGGCTGTCTCGGAGTGTCTTTGTCTTTCTTCTCTCTGGCATTGACCTCCCAGCCCCCCATATAGTTTGACAGTGTGTCTCTTTGTCTTCCTTTCTTTACCCTTCACTGCACCCCTCTCCAGGCAGATCAGAGGACTGATCGACCTCTGATAACAGAGGCTAACATGTTTGCCCAAAGTCAAGCAGCAAATGTGACATGGGGTTTCAAGCCCAGGTCTTTTTTGCTCCAAGTGCTTTCTATTGATCTGCCGTATTTCCCAGACCAGTGAAATGGACAATATCCCAGAAGCAATGAAGAACGACTAAGACTCTAGACTCTGACAGTTATTGCATTGTCTGGGAAGCAAAGAGGCCTAGTGGGGTACTGTGAGGGGCTTTGAGAGTAAAGAGGCTGGGGGAGGCAGATCCTAGATGAGGATATAGTAGAAATCAAGGCTGAGAGATATAAAGAGGAAAGGACAAGGCTAGGAGGCATTCCTAAGGAAGGAGCAAAATGCCTTGTGGTCAGGCAGGGTAACTGGGGAAGGCAGGAAGTGGGGAGGGAGTCGTGATTGCCTGATGTTGGCCAGGATGGGGACAGTGATAAAAGGGAGCAAGCCCTTAGGCGGGCAGGACGGTGTTTGGTTTGGGGGTAACAGTGCGGCAACAGATGGAAGAGGTTTTGGATCCCCATAGGAAGCTGGAGTGATAGGGCTGGCAGGCAGGGCTGATAAGTGAGAGCCAGATGCCCTGAGATTGGGGAGAAGAGGAAAGGCCAGAGAGATCTCACAATACAAGGATGGCAGAAGGAAGAGAAGCCCAGAGGGAATGGAGAAGGCGACTGACTCAAGAGCCAAGGAGAATGAGAAAGGGGAAGTTTCCTAGAAGCTATAAGAAGTATTTCAAGAGAAGCAGGTGGTCAGAAGTGTCAGATTCCAAAGAAAGGCTGTCAGGAAGACAGAAGAGAGAACTTGGGTGATCTTGGAGCAAGCAGCCTCCATAGAGTCACAGGGCGAGGTCAGACTGCCTCGAATTAGTAAAAGAAGAGTGGACAGGAAGTGGAAGCAGTAGGTGTGTGCTGTGCATTTGAGGATTTTGGCAGTGAAGTAAATGAGACTGGACAGCAACCAAAAGGAAAGCCGGCCAAGTAACAGGGTTTATTTTGTTTTGAAGATAGGACAGTCCTGAACATGGGAAGAAGGGGTGATAAAAATGGGCTTTGTTTTGTTCCCATTCTCAGGTACATTTTCTGGTTCTGTTTTCTTACTCCCATCTCTCAGAAGTCCGGAGGATAGTTTGGAAATACCTGGAGGGTTGGGGTTCCTATCACTCCTAAGGTGGGCTCAGCCAGCTCCCTCCTCATCTTCAGATATGCATGCAAGGGCTCAGGGCAGAGCCTGTGGCAGCCGCAGCTCTCAGCCTGCAACTCTCACCAACTGGCTTCCTGAGGTCCAGAGTAGAGGACTCAAGTAGGGCTGGCGGCAGGGAGTAGCCCCAGTGCGTAATCTGGAACTTAGGGAGAACCTGGTATCTCAGTGTCTTCTGCTTGCTTATGCCTCAAATTTTTATGTCTTTTACCTAGAAAGATGAAGTTCCTGGTATGCAGGTACAAGTGCCCCTTCAAGGCCAATCCATAACCCAGGCCCAGGGCACCTTCCTGGTCTTGGGGGGCAGGGTTCTTGCTGGTATTCCAAGAGTCTGGTAGAAAACAGATCCTTCTCTGCTTGCCACTGTGTATGTAAGCCCGGGTTTAGTGCAGAGCTTTAAAGTCAGTTGTTGCTACCCATGCCCAGAGTTCTCCAGAGAAATTACAAGTTGATTAAGTTGACAAATAGACATACATGATGCAGGTCCTTCTGGGCATAGCAGAGGGTGGTAAGCCACCCTCAAAATCAGCTTTGAAAGGACAGAGCCTTGGCAGCTGGCTGCTGCTCTCCCCACAGGCAGCATTTTGGGGGCGGCAGGCAGCCTAGGGACAGATGGCTGCATGGGCCTCAAAGCTGGCTGGGCTCCTTGAAGGGATCACGGTGAGGTTATCCCCATCTGCAGCAAGAAAAGAAGGGTCTTCATCAAAGGCTTCGAATTTACTAGGTTAAAAGAGCTGAGCCATTCTGAGCAGAAGAGAGGGAAGGGATTCGGGGAGTGGAGTGGTTGGTTCGTTGGGGGTAGGGAAGGGTCAGGAAAGGGGTCCATAGGGGCCCCCAAGAGAGGGACAAACGAGGGGGTCTGCAGAGTAGCATGGGAAGGGCTGGCAGAGCTAGCTCCCACCATGGGACCAAAGTCAGTGGCAGGGATAGGCCAAGATGGCAGGAAGAGTGGCAGCGCTGTGTGTCTGTGTGTTGTGGGGGAGATGACCTTGCCCAAGGGCAGAGGCTGATGACTGGGAGAGGCAGAGCAGGGGGCACAGGCTCCAGCCTGGCCTCTCCGTGCTGGGCCCCTCGTCTCTGAGATTATGTTCTTGGCTGCCAGGAGCAGCTCCATGGGGGTGGAGTAAAACAAAGCAAAGGCCCTTTTGTGGTGCTCAGTTCCTAAGAATAGCTGTGGCTGGGCTCCAGAAGGTATCTCCTACAGCCTACACATCCCGCCACTTGTTCTCAGAGGTGACCCTGTGCCTGCTGTCGGAGGTGCAGATTACTAATTGTTGGGGGAGTAGAGACCATCAGCCCACTCTTTCTCACCTCGGCCTCCAGTACCTACCTGTGCTTGCCCAGCTCAGCTACGGGAGAAGGCAGAATGATGGGGGCAGAGGAAGAGTGGGCGCAAAACTGGGGACAAAGGCCATGGGCCTGGGGAAAAAAATCTAGAGCCTTCCGCTAAAGGCAGTAAGGCTCCTGGGAAGAAAGGAGGTGGGATGAAGGTCCAAAAAAGGCCAGGGGCAGAATAAGTGCGGATGTCACACATGGAAGCGCTGGTGGAAGTGGTGGGAGGAAGCAGATCATGGCAGAGGAGTAGGGAAATAAATGCAGGAGACCAGAACACGGAAAGAAAGGGGACAAAGAATTCGGGGGACAGGGTGATAGTGAAGGAAGAGATGGGAGTTGACAGGAGAGCAGATGAAGGAGAAAAGAGAGAAGTGGCAGAAGATAGCGATATTCCTATAGCCACTTGGGCAGAGGGCATGGTGTAGCTCTCTGTAGACTTGGAAAAAAGACTCTTGAAGGCCATTCCTGTGAGATAACAATGCAGTTCAAATCCCTCCCTAATCTCTCCTCCTATTATTAGATGTGGAGAGGCCACAGGTCCCTGGGCCCTGTCCTTTCCTTCGTGCCCTTGGCTAGAATTAGACATGCATGCCTGCATGGTCATCTGCTAAGCATTGTCTTTCTGGCTTCTGAGCAATGTCACTGGAGAAGAGCGTGGAGGGGTGGCAGGAAGCAGATGGAAGGTCAGTGGACACCCCTGTTGATATGCAGCACCTAGAGCCGAGGGGTGAAGAGGGACACTTCCAGCCTGTGTGCCAAGTTTTCAGATCAATAAAATGATCACACAACCATCATGGTAACCCAGTCCAGAGTGACAACAGTTGCCATGTGCAAGATAACTGGAAAACTGAGCTCACAAACAGGGATGCAGAAGAGGAGGGCATAGGGAAGGCTCCTGGGGCATGTTAGCTTGGAGGTGGATCCTGAAAGAACTGAACACTGAGGACCCACGTCCACAGCTGCTGGCCAATGGCATGTCATTCTGAAGGGAATGAGGGACACTTGGAGACAGTGGCTTCTATGTCTGCTTTTCTGGCCCTGTCTCTAGGGGACAGGGTGGCCATATACTTTAACAAGAAGTAGCAGATCCTTGGGTTTTCTAAGGAGGACTGGGATTTCCCGCTGTTTGCTTGGAACTGCTGTCTACTTTCTTGCACATTTTGTTCCTTTATGTTTTCCCTTTGGTCTCCCTCTTGCCTTCAATCTCCCTACATATTATTCATTATTTTGATTTTTTAAATGGCCAGAAGTTATTGTGCATATTTTGATCTTGTGCTCTTTTGACTCTGATGAATCTCAATAAAATCAGTGCGTGATGAATAAAGTACCAAAGTGGGTGAGGTGCTGCTGTTCTAAGAGGGCTCCAATTGTTCGTGAAGGATAGGGCACAGATGAGTTTCCCTGGGTCTTATTCAGGGACGAGGAGGAGGAGGAGGAGGAGGAGGAGGGTGAACGTAGCTTGCTGCTTTCTCTTTGTCTTTCTGCCTCTCCTTTTCTCCCTCTCAAATCTCTTCCTCAAATCTCCCTCTTCCCTCCTTTCCTCCTTTCCTTCTCTCCTTTTTCTCAAATCATAAAAGTAATGTTCATTACTCTAAAAATTCAAATAACTGACCCAGCACTTGGGAGGCTGAGGCAGGAGGATTGCCTTGAGTTCAAGGCCAGCCTGGGGTACACAGTGAGCTCAAAGCCAGCCTGAACTACATAGTGAGACCCTGTCTAAAAAAAAAAAATTCAAATTATTAATCTTCTACAAGACAAAAGAAATGAAGCCCCTTCCACTCTGCAATCTCATCCCAAAGATAAACATCAGAAATCTCTTGTGTGTATGTATAACATAGATGTTGACATTTTTCTTTTATGAGACAGGGTCCCGCTATGTTTCCCAGGAATGCTTTGAACTCCTGGGCTCAAGCAATACCTCTGCCTCAGTCTCCTGAGTAGCTAACCGACATGCCACCACACGTGATGTAAGTTATTTTTTTTAACTGGGTTATATAAAAATGAAATGTTTGAATCTTTTGGAGACGTCTCATGTCATGAATAATCCTAGGGGTCCACTTCAAGATGGTCATGAGAGGCTCCAGAAAATAAGAATAAAAAGAATAAAAATGAATATACAAATCAATAAAAAATGAATATACAAATGAATCAAAGAGGCCAGGAAAGGATAAGTAAGAGGATGCTGACACTGCTCCTTTCTGCCAACAGTCTTTCTTTGCCTTCCCTCTTGGGAGAGGGGTCGCTTGGACACAGAGACTCTGTCTGGCAGCAGAAGTGACAATGGGCCCATGGTGGCTCTCCTGTTGTAGGAGATTATCCTATATGGCAGTGAGGTTGTTACCTGTTTCTGCCTGGGAAAAAGACTTTCTTCTACAGCCGTAACATTGATATAATGACACCTGATAATTTCTTTCACATTTCATGTTCGGAAATTTACCCAGTCATTTCTGTTGAACTCTAATGTATGTCCTTTGTTGCGGAAGTTCTGAGGTGGACAGGAGTCAATGAGAAGTTCTGACCAAGATCCTAACATAGTCGCTGACTGAAGCAGCCGTGCTCTGGCAGGTGGGGCCCCTGTGCCAGGGCAGCAGATCAGAAGCATCAGAAACACCCTGCTCCCCACCTGCTCCCGGCTTCTCCTGGCTGCACACCCCATGCTGGGCCAACACTGGCTCCTCAGCTCTCTGAACTTCTTGGAGACCCACCCTAGGCCCTGACCAATCAAAGGGAATGGGCAGGAGTGGAAAAAAGGAGATAAAAACATAAGGCAGTTATTATGGATCTGGACAGAGCTCCCTCAATAGGATTAGGGCCTGAGATACAGAACCAATCTGGTCACACAGACGGGGAGCGTGCAAGCAGAGGAGCAAGACAGAAAATCAAGAGAAGGAGGGGCCAGGGATTTAGCTCAGTGATTCTGGTGCCAGCCTTGCAGGCGCAAGGTCCCGAGTTCGATCCCCCATACCAAAAAAAGAGGGAAGGATGGGAAAGTGGGGTCCACACACCAAAAGATACTGCTGAGCCTTAGGAAGGCCTCACCTCTCTGGGCAGTGCCAAGGATCCTGGGGAGGAGAATATGCAGTGGCCTGACTCCCGGCCCCTCTGACCTTCTCCTCTCCCACTCTCATCACAGCTGCAGAGTTGGTCCTGCCCCAGCAACTGACCCTGTTTCAGGCCTGAGGACAGTGGTGGTGAGCATATGGCATGTGTGTTGTTGTGCTTTTTTCTTTTAAAACAAAAGATATTAACATAGAGTTGTTTTTTCTAAACTAATATCTCAGTATTCAGATTTAATTTCGGTGTTGGCACTTTGCGATAAACAAATGGGTTTTAGGTTGCAGTTTGGCATTCTGTCTCTAAAAGTTTCACCATCACTGTCCTAGGAGGAGAATCTAACAGGCTCTGGTCCCCACCTGGAGCCTCAGCTTCAAATCACTGAGCCCTGTGTCGCTGTGCCCTGGTTCTAGAAATTTAGCTTCTGTCTTGTTCCTAAGACTTGGGCCCCACCCTGTGCCACAGTCTGGTAACTGAGCCCTAGTTTTAGTCCCTCTGCCCAAGGCCCTGTCTTAGTAACCCTCTTGGGTTTTCTGGTTCCTATCTATTTCTCAGGGAGTAGAATTTTTCTCTTAAGCCCCAGTCTGGGAGCTGGAGGGCCTGCTTCCTGATAGTAGAGGGAGATCCTGAAGTGTTTGCCTTATTGACTAAGAATATAGGTTCTATTTACAACTTTAGTTATTTTGGTACTGGAGCTTGAACTCAGGGAGGGCTGAGCCCTTACTTTTTTTTTTTACAAGAGTGGCGGCCTAGGGGGCCGGGGATTTAGCTCAGTGGTTCCGGCGCCTGCCTTGCAAGGGAAAGGTCCGGAGTTCGATCCCTGGCACCAAAAAAAAAAAAAAGAGTGGTGGCCCATGCCTGTAATCCCAGAACGCTGGGAGGTTGAGGCAGAAGGATTGCAAATTTAAGCCCAGCCTGGGCAATTTAATGACTTAGAGAGACATTTTCTCAAAATGAAAAGGGCTGAGGGTGTAGTTCAGTGTGAAGGCCCTGGGTTGAATCCTCAATATTGAAAAAAAAAATTTTTTTTTATACTTTGAGATAGGCTCTAAGTTGCCCAGGCTGACCTCAAATTCAAGATTCTCCTGCCTCAACCTCCTGAGTAGTCAAGATTACAGGCTCTCACACTACCATGTCCAGCAAGAGTGTAGGTTTTAGAGTCAAACAGATCTGGATTTGACTATCCTGGCTACGTGGCCTAGGTGAGTTACTTCAGTTCTGAAAAAAAAAAATTAACAGTGTTTTGATTCAAAGCACAATCTGTGGACTGGCAGTACTGACATCAGTGGGAATTTGTTAGATCTGTGGAAATCTAGGCCCCAACCTAGGTCTATTGAAACATTAGCATTGTAACATGACCTCCAGGTGATTTAGTGCACATTAAAGTTTGAGAAGCACTAATATAAACAAAAGAGCTCAGCTTTGGGACCAGGAAGATCTCACTTTGTATCCCAGCTCTAAACCTCAGTCTTGTCTGTAAAATGTGGGTGGTTAATACCTACTTCATGTACTTACCTTGAGGATTATGTATATGCAGTTATAGGCACAGCTCCCAACAAAAAGTGAATGCTGAATGAGGGGCATCTATGAACATATGTTACTGCCACTTGCCTGCTGGGTCTTCCGGACTTGCTCCACTGCCCCCTTGTTAGACCATTGTCCTGATTCTGACTGCTTTAATGGACTAACTCCTTTTATGTGCTGCCAGGCTGGTCTGGACTTCTTCCCAATCTCCCCACTGAGAATTGTCTCTAGGACCTGCCCTATCTTGGGGTCTTACTCGCTGCTTCTTCCAGGCTGACTCTTCAGCCAGAGTTAATAAGCATGACAGTAGTCCCATGAGTGGGACTATCCCTCACCACACCCAAGAATTCATCTCGATATTCCACCACTATCGATCAAACACCAACTTTGTGGCAGGTGCAATTCTGACTTCAGGAGCTCACAGGTTACTGTTGTTAAAAAGGTTAACAGAGGCACAATGAAAATTTAAAGAGTTTATTTGAACAAACTAATATGTTAATCAGACAAATCCAAACCAGAAATGGTTTGGGAATCCAGTGAGGGAATGTAAGGGAGAGGCTTTTATGAGGTGAACATGAAAGTAAATCAAAGCAAATAGTTGACTGGATACAGTTACAAAGTTGTCTTCTTTGGTCTATCCCGTTGGAAGGTCTCTAATCATGTAAGTTTGTTGGCAGTTTCTGGTTGTTGAGCTTATGTTCTGTTTTTCAAGAAGTAGCTCAAGTTAAGTTTTGCTTTGGGGCTGGGGATATAGTTCAATGTTAGAGAGCACTTCACCAGCATACTTGAAGTCTTGGGCTCAATCCCAGCATGCACGCATGCACACTGCACTATGATGGCAGAAGTACCAAGTGCTATGATGGAAGAAGATCCTCATGCCCTACGAACAGGAAGCATGGCCACTTAATCTGACTACAGATCAGGAAGTCTTCCAGGGAGAACCACACTTAAGGTGAGACTTGGAGGACAGGATGGAGTTCATCAAGAAAAGAAGGAGCTGGGTGGAGAGATCAGCACGTGGAAAGCCTGACTGATTCAATATGGCTACAATGGGAGTGAAGGGAGGGGGAACCAAGAACTTGGAAGGCTGGCCGGGGAAGGTCACGAATGACCCTGTGAAGCATGTTCAGGGAGTCTGGGCCTTGACTTATAGGCGCCGAGTTGCTATTAATGTGTTTTTTGTTTTGCTTTGGTTTTGGATTTTTGCAGTGCTGGGGTTTAAACCCAGGACCTTGCGAATATTAGGCAAGTACTGTAACACTGAGCTACATCCCCAGTGCTGTTAATGTGTTTTAAGAGGGGAAGTGACACTAACTGATTCTGTAGAATAAGTGTTAAAGCCAATCATTTTTTGGAAAAGTGACATTTAGTTTTTTTCATTTATTTGGATGAGGGATTTTCAATTTGTGACCACAGAGAAGAAATGAAGAAAGTTGTCTAAAGAAGTTGGGTATTGCTGGGTGTGGTGGTGCACACCTGTAACCCCTGTAAGCACTTGGGAGGCTGAGGCAGGAGGATCTCTGGAAGTTCAAGGCCAGCCTGGGCTACACAGCAAGATCCTGTTTCATTTCCCCCATCTCCCCCAAAAAGTTAAGTATTAGAGAAGAGAGAGGGGAAAGTGTCCCAAGGAGAAAGATATTCATCACTATTTCTACTGTACTGTAGATTCCACCTCCTCCCTTCATTTTCATTGTCAACACTAGACAAGGTCCTTTCTCATGCCTGGACAATTGTAGTATCACCCAACTAGTATCATAAGTGCCCATTTCATCAAATAGCTGATAGACTCTATTTTATAGTGTCTTTTCTTACATATCTGCCATTCATAAAACTTCCTAGACTCTCAGTTGTCTCCAAGGCAAAGCCTGGACCCCTCTGGCTGTCATTTGAAGCCACTCCATAAACTGTCTAATTGTTCCACTCCATCCTGTCAGTCTCCCACCTCTAGATCTGATGGGTCTGCACAGCACACTCATCTCAGGTAGGGCTTCCCCACTCCCTGACTCTGTGGGGCTTTTCCTGCCCGCCCTTTCCTGCCCAGCTTAGTGGCTCTTTATGAAAGCTCTTTCCAACCTGATACAGCTACTCCTGAAACACATAAACCAAACACAACTTTGTTGAAACTTTCTAAGTACAAATGACATCCAAGATCTCCTACACAATCATATTAACTCTTCTCATATGTCCAGTTCTCTCCAAGGTGTGTGTGTGTGTATGTGTGTGTGATATACTTTTTGTTATGGCTGTTGTGGGTAGACATGTATGTGTACAATCTTGTAGTCTGTTAAGTGGCATTCCATGTTTCTACAATCTTATAACTTTTATAACCAGATATTCTACTAATATTTATAAAAAGAGATAATAAAAAGGGGGGTTGAGGCACTGTGATTTTCAGTTAGGACACACAAAGGAAGCAGAGGGACATACATCTTTATATATGTTACCTACATGAAATCAATTTTCAGTGTAAAGGCAAGATATAGTAAAAGTAAAAGTATGGAGAAAGACCACGCTGATACCAAATAAAAAAAGGAAGTAACAATAATGATTTTACATTTGTTCTGAGGCAGGGTCTTGCTATGTAGTTCTGGCTGTTCTTGAACTCACTATGCAGACCAAGCTGGCCTTGACCTCTCAGTGGTCCTCCTACCTTAGTCTCCTGAGTGCTAGGATTACAGATATGCACCACCAAGCCCAGCAACAATATTAATTTTAGACAAAGAAGATCTCAGAGAAAGGAAAATTATCAGGGATAAAGAAGGGTATTACATAATGATAAAAGGACCAATTTTCCAAGTAGACATAAGAATCATTTCTGAGTATGTACCTAACAAGAAATGATCAAAATACACGAGGCAAAGTGATAGAACAGCAAGAAGAAATAGACAAATCCACTATTATAGTTGAAGACTTCAACACTCCTAGCAGTCAGACAGTCGGTAAGGGCACAGTTGAACTGAATATCCATCAGTCAAATGGATCTAATTGACATGTATAAAATACTTCACCTAATGACAGCAGAACACACATTTAACTTAAGCTCACATGAACTTATTCATCAAATCTTATTCATCAAAATAGACCACATTATTGGCTATAAAATACACCTGAACACATTCACAAGAATATGCATCATACAAAGTACATTCTTAGACCATAGCAGAATCGAAGTACAAATCAATAACAGAAAGATAACTGGAAATTTTCAAAATATTTGGAAATTAAGCAACACAACTTCTAAATAACATGTGTGTTAAAGAATAAGACTCAAGATGAATTTTTTAATATTTTGGATTAAATGAAAATGAAAATGCAACTTCTCAAAAGTCCTGGAATATAGAATCCAATGGAGATTCAGAAGTTAGTACTACCACAGAAATAGTAGAGAAAAAAGTATGCTGTAGCTGGGCATGGTAGCACATGATTATAATCCCATTACTGGGGAGACTGAGGCAGGAGGATCATCAAGAGTTTGAGGCTGGGGCCAGGAATTTAGCTCAGTGGCACCACACCTGCCTTGCAAGCACAAGGTCCTGAGTTCCATCCCCGGTACCAAAAAAAAAAAAGGAGAGAGAGTTTGACGCCGGCCTGCACTACATAGCTCAAGGTTATTCTGAACTACACAGCAAGACCCTGTTTCAAAAAAAAAAAAAAGTTGTAAATTTTACTATGAATGGCAATAGCAATTTACAGAAGAAAAGTGAAATGAAGAGAAAAAAGCTATTTGTTGTACAAGAAAATAAAATTTAAAAATTTAAATGATTTCAATAGAGATCATTTAAAGAGATCATTTAATAGAAGATGTTTGACATCATTAGCCACCAACAAATGCAAATCAAAACCAAAATAAAAAGCTACTTCATATTCACTATGAAGTATTGTGACTATAATTGGAAGATAGATTATAACAAGTGTTGGCAGGGGTGTGGAAAAGTCAGAATCCATTTATATATATATATTTATTTATTTATTTTTGGTACCGGGGATTGAACTCAGGTCCTTGCACTTGCGCAGCAGATGGCAAAACCACTGAGAGCTAAATCCCTGGCCCAGAATCCATTTATTGCTTGTGGGAATGTAAAACGGTGCAATCAATTCAGAAAAGTCTGAAAGCTTCTCAAATGGTTTAATATGGAGTTACCATGATGTTATGTTGATTTCTGTGCAAAGTTCTAATTTGACAACTCCATTACATCAAATCCAACAGATATTAGACCTATTAAATCAACAAATTCCAGCAAGTCACCTAATGATGTAATTGAAGTTAAGGCTCTAGAGAAGAAGAAAAGTGATTTTGTTATTGATTTGACAAAAGAAAGCCTATCCAACTACAACACAGAAAGTCCAGTATTCACCCTGCAGTCACCTTCGAAGGCTGTTTTAAACTCAAAAGAAATAACTCCGGTGGCAGAAAATGCAACCGAGGATTTGGATTCCTTTGAGCACCTGCCACCTCCCCCAGAACCATTGCCACCACCGCCTGAACTGATGGACCAAATTGGAGACATGCTCCCTCCCCAGAAGCCTGAGCTGAAAGTGAAGTGGGCGCTAAGACCCACGGCCATCGCCTTAACCTGGAACATCACCAAGATCGACCCCAGGTGTGCTCCTGTGGAAAGCTACCACCTCTTCCTATGCCACAAGAACACTAATGATAAGTTGATTTGGAAGAAAATTGGAGAAATTAAAACTTCACCACTCCCAATGGCCTGTACTTTATCAGTTTTTTGCTTCCTCCAGATACTATTTTACTGTTCAGTCAAAAGACATTTTTGGGTTTTATGGACCATTTTGTGACATAAAATCAGTTCCTGGGTTTTCTAATAACTTTATGTAAAAGTTCAGTAATTATTTGTTGTGTTTGACATGATCTGTTTTTCGTATTTGAGTTGTTAGTTTACAATGTTACTGTAACACTACTTACCGTTTTACAGGGCCAAATTGTGAGCCCCTTGTATGAGGACAGTCCTCTTCCATTTTTTGTAATTAGCTTATAATTCCATGAATTTCTGACTTGCATAGATTTCCTCTGTGTGTGTGTGTGTGTGTGTGTGTGTGTGTGTGTGTGTTCTCAAACATACTGTTGTGGGCCCATGTTGCTAAGGTGTCTGGGATACAAGCAGCCATTGTTGCCTCTGTCAACAATCAGCTTTGGTGACCTGCTTGTGGTCAGTGTAGCGCTAAGAAAATTGGCCCTTAACGTCTTCCCATTCTGTTAGAATTCTAGGTGGGCTATGGATCTGTGCCCCTCTCCTTATTTATTTTATTATTTTATTTTGTTATTCATTTAGAGAAGTCTAAAGTTTTTGCTGAAGACTGTTGTATGCTTATGTATAAAATGTGTTAAACATTGTGTGCTGTGTACACAAAAACATACACCATCTCATAAAAACACTGTTCAACCTGCTTTAAAAAAATATGGAGTTACCATATAAGCTAGCAACTCCATTCCTAGATATACAACTCAAAGAAATGAAAACATGTATACCCACCAAAATTTGTATACAAATGTTCATAGCAGAACTATTCATAATAGCCAAAAAGCGAAAACAACTCAAATGTCCATCAAATGATGAATGGATAATCAAATGTGGTATATCCATGCAATGAAGTATAATTCAGCAATAAAAAAGAATCATGTAGTGATATATGCTACAAGACGAATGAACCTTGAAAACATGTTAAATGAAAGCTGCAAGTCACAAAAGACTTACTACTGCATAATTCCATATCAAAGAAATGTCAGAATAAGCAAGTCTACAGAAACACAAAATAGATTAGTGGTTGTCCACTGTGGGGTTGGGGAGGTTGGAAAAAAAGGAGTGACCACTAATGGGTTCTGTTTTTCTAGAGTGGAAAAATATTCTAAAACTGATTATAATAAACTGGGTACAGTGGTACATATCTTCAATCCCAGTACTCTGGGAGGCTGAGGCAGGAAGATAGTAAGTTTAAACTCAGCCTAAATAACTTGGCAAGACCTTGCTTCAAAATAAAAATTTTAAAAAAGGGCTGGGGATATAATTCAGACCAAAGGCTCTGGGTTCAGTCCCCAGTACTGCAAACTGATTATGGTAATATCTGACAACTCTATGACTACACTAAAATCATTAAATTGTATCTTCAATGATTAGTTGTACAGTGTGTGTTTTTGTTCAGGCTGATGTGTGTGCCTATAGTTTCAGCACTCAAGAATCTGAGGTAAGATAGCTTGAATCCAGAAATTGGAGGGAAGCCAGGACAACACAGTGAGATTCCCCATCTCTAAACACAATTTGTTTTCAAAAACAAAAACGAAACAAAACAAACAAACAAAAAACTGGGGATGTGGCTCAGTGTGAAGGCCCTGGGTTCAATACCCAGTACTCCCCTCCAATTTTTTTTTTGCTCGGGATATACTTGTAAATGTTACAAATGCTGGCCAGTTTATGGAATGGTTAAAGGAAATAGAAGACAAATTTAATTAATCATCTTGTGTTCCTTGAGCTTGTTGGTTGAGAGGAAGAGCTTTACAAAGATTTAGCCTTTTATTAACTCGGAGATTTTCTTGTGACACAAGGAATAGTTGATATGTATTTTTATAATAAAAATAAAACAAGGCAATGTAATGTGTTCTCACTGATATCATAATGCATATAAACTTGCTAAATTTTAAGTTCTAAGCAGGAAAAGCTTATTTGTGACTAACTAGATGAGCTTGAGCAATTATGTTGAAATAGACACTACAGGGGCCGGGGATTTAGCGCAGTGGTTCCACCGCCTGGCTAGCAAGCTCAAGGACCGGAGTTCGATCCCCAGCACCAAAAAAAAAAAAAAAAAAAAAGAGAGAGAGAGAGAAATAGACACTACAGAAAACAAGTCCTGATGAACATAACAAAAGCTAATGGTTAACTGATTAATCAGATTATTCCAGCGCCTAGAGCTTCAGGCCTGGGCTAGCACCCTGCCACTGTCTTCTGGAGTCCAGACAAGTTAGAAGCCAGATTTCCCCACCCGCGCTACCAAGGTTAGAAGGTTATTCTTTCAACTGCAGAAAATATCTCCAAGTCAGATATGATTCCAGTACTGGGAAAATCCAAGATCATCGTCTGCCCTTTTACTGTTTTATTTTCTACTACACATGATGGGAACAATTAATATCCACCCAATCGACTTCACCAGCCTGCGGGAAGCAAGCGGGCTGACATATTTGAAAATACAGTATTGAGAAAAGATGACGGGGGCGTAGCACAGTCTGGGTTTGAATCAAGTCCTGCCGCGGCCCTGTGGGACCAGGGGGTAAGTCATGTAGCTCTGAACTACTTCCTCAACTGTAAAAATGAATTCCCTTTCACGTCCCCAGACTGGCAAGGGTGAGGGGAGTCAGGGAGTCGGCACCTGGTACACAGCAAAGGGGCGGGAGACTATCCTCACAATCGGCTTCTAAACTCTAGCTCTGGGCTTCTCTGGCCCAACTCTTATTTACTGATGAGAAAGGCTCAGAGACCAAGTAACCTTCCCATGGTTGCACACGCACTGTTATTTATCGATCCAAAGGCCAGTTGGAGGTGTCCCGGGCAATGGCGGCTCCGCAACGTGGCTGCTTCCCAGCAAAGTCGAGGCATGCCACATAGCGGCCTGTTTGGGCATTACAAGGGAGGCGAGGTGAAAAAGACACTGGTACTGCGGCATCCAGCAGCCAATACTCTCACTTCGCTCAGCTAACTCTTTTTTCCTATTGGGCTTATCTAACTTTCAGTCAAATCATTTACGCAGCTTTTGTTGGCTTGCCTTGAATCATTTTCCACAATCTACCAATAACATGCTTCTTTCCAAGATCACCTTCACGTCATTAGAGCTACTCCCGAGTCTGACGAATTTAGCCGGTTCCTTTCATTCCATTGGCCAGATCAAGCCCCTGCTTCTTCCCATCCTGTTTAGGGCGGAAGTGACAGAGTCCCTATTTCTATTGGTTTAAATTTGCAAGCGGCGCTTGTCTATCAAGTTTATGAAGTCGGCTTTAGCACTCCGGAAGTATGGCACCGGAAGGGGCGGGACCCGTCAAGATGGCTGCGCCGGTAAGTGCCTTGTGCTTTCTTCCTTTCGCAGTTATGGTTGCTGCTTTCTTTTGTTTCAGCGGCTCGAGACAGACTGTTGGCACCAGGGAGTGAAGGTGATAAAAGCTGCTTCAGGGAGATGGCCTCCCTGGCACAGCGGGGCAAGAGCAACAGTAGGGAAACTTAGGGCTGGAATTACAGCGGCTTTCCAGTTAACCTGAGGGACTGGCTGAGGCGAGCTCCCACTGCACCAAAAAGAGAAGGCCCGAAGTGTCTGGGGTGTTCGGAAGAGATGGGGGAGTTTCTTACTCTAGATGTTTTGGCTCATCATCCTGTGTAAAGAATGACTTTTCGGGGCCGAGGATTTTAGCTCAGTGGTTTCGCCGCCTGCTGCGCAAGCGCAAGGACCCGAGTTCGATCCCCGGTACCAAAAAAAAAAAAAAAGAATGATTTTTCATCTCCTTGTTGTAGGAGGTACTGGAGTCAGAGGTAACAAATGCCGTGACACTTTTGAAAAATCTCCAGGAACAGGTGAGTAGATTAGTCACGGATTGGCTTTAACTTTCTGTGTGTCATACCCAAACTTTGGTGATTTGAGGCAGAGATTTGAATGCTACCGTACCTTTAGGGTAACATGATTTAATGAAAATCTTTTCAGACTAGAATTCAAAGTAATTGATTTTTGCATCCAAAGAGATACAGAAAACTGCAAAAGGAAAGAATCATAATCAATTTCCTTTAGTCTTACAACTAGGGAAACGAATGCTGGTAAAGTGATATGATTGGCACTTTGGGTGCCTAATATACATTTATGTAGTTCTGAGGTTTGTAAGTTCAATCAGTACAGATAAAGTTATAGTTCTCCCACCACCACTGTTCCAGCCCTCACCCTTTCGCTATGGTTTGGTAAACATGTTCTCTTTAGCTATCAGAAGAAACTAAAAAATTTTTTTCTACCTTTTGAAGAACTATCAGAAACCATCTCAGAACTGAGAAGATAGTACTGTTATTTTGCGTGTCAGATAACTTTTTGGTAGCATTGTTTAGTTTTTACTCATTTCAATTCACAGACATGATTTGTAGTCTAGTCAGCCTTTATTTTTGGGCTAATTTCAGGTGATGGCTGTAACTGCACAAGTACAGGCACTGACAAAAAAAGTTCAAGCTGGGGCATATCCTACAGAGAAGGTAAGATGTACTTTTGGAAGAGTTAGCATCCCTTGACTTGATGTTCTCAGTAGTTCTTGATCATAGATTTATTGTATATTATGTTTCCTAAATGCTAGAGCATCAAAGGATGAATGAGCTGGAGTCTGGTGGGGAAGATAATCAAAAGGATAGATATGGGGCCAGGGATTTAGCTTAGCGGTTCCACCTCTTGCCTTGCAAGTGCAAGGTACTGAATTCGATCCCCGGTACCAAAAACAAAAAAGGATAGATATGAGCAGTGGCAGCCATGTTACAGAAGTGCAGTGCCAGCCACTGAGTGACATTAACTGCCAGAGGAGCAGAGGGAGTAAAATAAAGTTTCTCAGAAAGATAATGGGACTTTGAGGGATAAATAGGAGTTAGAGGGACAGAAAGAAGCACTGTGTGCAAAGGCACAAAGGCCTGAAAGCATGGTGATATTCTGGGGAAAGAGATAAGTGATTTTTGTGAATGGATATACATTTTGTTTCATAGGGGTAGGAAATAAGACTGGAAAGGTAGTCACACTGAAGAGCCTTGTAGGTCAACTAAGGATTTACTGTGGGTTTTTTTGGTACTGGGGATCGAACTCAGGTCCTTGCACTTGCGAGGCAGGCGGCGGAACCACTGAGCTAAATCCCCAGCAGGATTTACTGTTGTGTTTCATCTAATCTAAGACACTTGTTCAATTTTTTTTTTCTTTTTTTTGGTACGGGGGATCGAACTTGGGACCTTGTGTTCAATCTTATTATTGGTTATTTTTAATCTCTTGCCATGCCAAATTTATGTTAAAATTTATCATTTATATGTATGCATAGGAAAAGCAGCATATATAGGATTTTGTACTATCTGCCATTGTGGCTATCCACTGGTTCTTCGGAATGTATCCCAGTATGCTAAGCCAGGCACATGCCTATAATCCTGCCAACTCTGTAGGCTGAGGGAGGAGGACCACAAATTCTAGGCCAGCCTAGGCAACTTAGTGCAAGACTCTTGTCTTAAAAAAAAAAAGACCAGGTATTGTGGGACATGCCTGTAATCCCAGCACTTGGAAGGCTGTGACAGGATGGTCACTGAGTTCAAGGCCAGCCTGAACTACGTAGCAAGGCCCTGTATCAAAAAACCAAAAATAACTAAAAAGGGCTATGGATATAGCTCAGTGGAGTGACTGCGGGTTCTATTCCCACTACTGCAAAAAACCGCCCCCCCAAAAAACCCTATTAATATGTGGCATAATGCTAAAATACCATTGACTGAAAAATGTATCCCAGTTCAAAGAGGTTGCCAGGCATGGTGGCACATGCCTGTAATCCAAGCACTCTAGAGACTGAGGCAAGAGGATTGCTATGAGTTCCAGGCCAACCTGGGCTGCATAGAATTCGAGGCCAGCCCAAACTACATAGTGGGACCCTATCTCAGAATTGTGTGTGTGCGTGTGTGTAAATAATTGTAGTGGGTCATTAAGAATCATTGAAGGATAGCTGGGGATATAGCTCTGTGGTTCTGCTGCCTGCCTTGCAAGCGGAAGGACCCAAGTACCAAAAAAAAAGAATCATTGAAGGATTTTTAAGCATAGAAGTTGTAGTAGATTTGTGCTTTTAAAAAGATAACAAATTTTAAATTATCTTGATTTCTCTTGTTTTCTTTATCTCTCCATTTCCTCCGAGAGCCTTTGGATATTACTTGTTCCCTCAGATGACCTCTGTCCTTGCTTTCTAACACTGTGCATTCAACCTCTAGGCTCTGCTTGTTTTTCCCCCTCTTCCTTCCTGCCATCATTCCCCTTCTTTGTAATAAAATCAGTCTAGAGCCTTGGGTTTCCACTTTTACTCCTGCATGTGATTGATGTTTCAGTTTCCCCTTTCATCTTCACATTGAGTGGTGTTTCGCTTTCTTCCTTTGACCTTCAGGGATTCCTGAGCCTCCATTCCCTTTCTCGTATCCTTGCAGTGCTGTCTGCCTCAATTGCCCAGACTTTCTTGCTGACCCCGGTCAACTACCTACAGCCTCACCCCACCTCCTAAGGTCATCTGCTGCCTTCCACTCAGTAAACCCCTCTCTTTCAGAGGCAGAGTGGAAGAGGAGGTGGAGAAAGAGCAGGGAGTCTTTGTTTTGTTTTTCTGGTACCGGGATCGAACTCAGGACCTTGGGCTTGTCAGGCAGGCGTGCTGCTGCTGAGCTACATCCCTGGCCCTTGCAGGGAGTCGTAAGGAAGCAGGCACTGGTTTTGTTTTTGGTACCGGGGATCGAATTCGAGACCTTGTATTTGTAAGGTAGGTGGCAGAACCACTGAGCTAAATCCTTGGCCCTTGGCACTGTTAACCCCAAGGGCTTCTTGACTTTTCTTTCTCATAGTTCACTTTTGTTCTCATTGCTTATGTTCATTTTTCCTAATTTTTTAGTCTTTGTTTTTTCCGTACATGCTTCTAACCAGGTTGAACTTGACGGTACCCAAGCAAGTCAGAAAAGCCTGTTGTTCATATTTCTTTACTGCCTATGTCCTGAGTACCATGTTGATACATTTCAGTTTTGGGCTGCTACCGTCTTTTTAGATCACCATATATTATTTTATTCATAAAACAGATGTTTAGTAACTTATCTTTTATGGCCAAAGACTTTTACAAGGTGCTTTACAGGTTACAGGTGCTTTTATGGTATCTTATTTGTGCCTTGTAATTATTCCTTGGAGCAAGAAAGAAATATTGAACATATTTTACAGATGAGGAGACTGAGGTCACAAGGTTAAGTGACTTAACTAGTATTTGGCTACCAGATGCCTAATTCAGAATGTAAGCTCAGCTTGGCAGCCTTTAAATCCTTTGCTCATCCTCCAGTACTGTACTAGGGCAGATTCAAGGGCTAAACATGTTGGTATAAAGATGCCCAGGGCTTAGGTGTCCAAGTCAGACTGAATTTGAATTTCACCTCTATTTCTTTTTTTTTTTTTGGTACCGGGGATCAAACTTAGGACCTTGTGCTTTCGAGGCAGGTGGCGGAACCACTGAGCTAAATCCCCAACTCTCACCTCTATTTCTATTACTGCGTGATCTTGGCCTGAGTATTTAGCTTGTCTGAAATAAGTTTTCCCAGGGCTGTTTGCTTGATTTTCAGCCTATAAGTATAATACTGGTTTGTTTCCTTTTTGTGGTGGTGGGAGTGAAAACCCAAGGTTGACAGTCACTCTACCATTTAGACCTCCAGACCTGTGATACAATTTTAGTTTTGGAAAGTTTGGTGGATACATAAAAGCACAAAGAAGAAAATGAAAATTAATATAATTACTACCTTAAGATAACCACTAGGGTGCATTCTTTGAGGTTTTAAAATTATAATTGAGATACTCTTTTTAAAAAAAATTTTTTTTAATTGAGATACTCTAATTGGGATATTTTTTGTTACACTATATGCTTGTTGGAAAAATAGTTTTTCATGGTGTAAGCACTCCCTTCCTATCCTTGTCTCACTCTGCAAAGGTATTAGTTAATTGTGTGTTGTCTTCACATTTTTTTAATGCATATAAAAATGTGGATATCATATTTCCTGCCCCACATTGGAATCATAAACACTTTGTACAACTTTTGCTGACAATTGGTTTACAATTTCATGTCTATATATATAAGCACTGTTTTAACCTGTGTTATATAATTATATTAGGATAAGATCAGTTATTATTTTAAGTTAATTTTAAAATTGACTGTGTGTGTATGTATGTATATTTCATTTATTTTTTGGTGCTGGGATTGAACCCTGGGCTTTTACACAGAGCTGCATCCTTAGCTCTTTTAAAAATTTTTTAAGGGCTGGGGATTTAGCTCAATGGTTTCCCCAACTGCTGTGCGAGCGCAAGGACCTGAGTTCGATCCCCGGTACCAAAAAAAAAAAAAAAAAGAGGCCTCAGATATGTCTTAAAATTTAAATTTCAGGGTTAGGGATTTAGCTCAGTGTTTCCGGCGCCTGCCTCACAAGCCTAAGGTCCCGAGTTTGATCCTCGGTACCAAAAAAAAAAATTTTTTTTTTTAAATTTTGAGACAAGGTCAGACCTCCGCACCCCAGTTGGTGCCTAAAACCATGGATAGTTTTAAATCCTGTATATATTGTGTTTTTTCTGTATGCCCTGTAGTGTTGCCACGTGGCACCAAAATTAATCTGTGCTTCCACATTTTATACCCTGATGCCTCTTTTTTATTAATCTCTCTTCTTGCATCTTGGGACCATTATTAAGTAGGATAAGGGTTACTTGAGCAAAAGCTCACAGTACCTTGATAGTGGATCTGAAAACTGAGGTGGCTACTAAGTAATGGCAAGTGGCATGTTCACTGGATACCATGGATGAAGGGATGATTCAGGTCCTGGTGGAGCAGAGTGAGATGGCACAGGATTCATCACACTGTGGAGAACAGTGGGCAGTTTAAAACATGAATTGTTTATTTCTGGAATTTTCCATATAGTATTTTTGGACTGCAATTGACTGTGGGTATCTGAAACCACAGAAAGCAAGACCACAGATAAAAAGGGACTAATGTACTTCTAATACCTTGTATTAACCACATGGGAAAAACTTGAGCTTGAAAAAACATCATCCTGTTTGCTTTAGGCACTTAAAATTCTTTTTTTGACTAAAATTGAATTTGCATCTCTTACTCATTTGTTTAACTCAGGGTCTTAGCTTGTTGGAAGTGAAAGACCAGCTGCTGCTCATGTACCTTATGGATTTGAGCCACCTCATCCTGCACAAAGCCTCAGGAGGATCTCTTCAGGGACACACAGCAGTTTTGAGACTAGTAGAGATTCGCACGGTATGAGGGCTTTGGTGTCGTGGAATGCTAGGTTTCTAAATCTTGAACTCCGAAACTGTTACACAGTAGCTCTTGTTTACGTGAGAGTTCTCCTGTTTAAGAAAACCAATGAACAAAAGGTATTTTGCTCTTCATTTGCTCTACTTCGTGCATATTTTAGGTACCTTACTGGCCAACAGCACAGGGCCTCTGGGGCATATTTGACTTGAGGAAGGGAATGTAATCCTGTTTAATACATTGTAGGGCTGGGGATTTAGCTCAGTGGTTCCGCTGCCTGCCTCAGAAGCGCAAGGTCCTGAGTTTGATCCCTGGTGCCAAAAAAAAAAAAAAAAATTAAAGTTATTACATTGTAGGTTTTGGAAAAGCTTCGTCCCTTGGACCAAAAACTGAAGTACCAAATTGACAAACTGGTGAAGACTGCAGTGACAGGCAGCATCAGTAAGTAGGAGGACCCTCATAAAGGTGTGGGGATCATCATAAAGTTCCAAATCTTGCAAAATCTCTTGGATTTTGTATTTCAGGTGAGAATGACCCACTTCGTTTTAAACCTCATCCCAGCAATATGATGAGCAAGGTAAGGGGTACATTTTCCTCCTGCTTTTCCTGAAGGAAAAGGAACCCCTTGGTGGTCCTGAATTTCCTGGGATTCTCTTGTGACTTGATTTTCTAGCTTGTACCTTAGGATGTTTCAGTATGAGGTTCCCTTTTCTTCCTTTTGTTCATACTTCATCTCCCCAGAGCACTCCAGCTTTGGGTTTTTTTCTCACTTGTCTAATAGTTCCCACATTTGTGTCCATCATTTCTTTTTTTTTTTTTGGTACCAGGGATCGAACTCGGGACCTTGCGCTTGCGAGGCAGGCGCTGGAACCACTGAGCTAAATCCCCGGCCCCTTGTGTGCATCATTTCTTTCGTAGTTGAGCTCTGAGGATGAAGAGAAAGATGAAGCAGAGGATGGCCAGTCTGAGGCTTCAGGGAAGAAAGCTACAAAAGGAGTATCTAAGAAATACGTTCCACCACGCTTGGTTCCAGTGCATTATGGTATGAATTGTGGCTGCTGACTCCTTGGCACGAGCTGTGTTTCCATTCTCCTTTTTCTGTTCTGAGATAACCCTTATGTATTTTTATCACATAGATGAAACAGAAGCTGAGCGGGAGAAGAAGCATCTGGAACGAGCCAAGAGGCGGGCGTTGAGCAGCTCTGTTATTCGTGAACTTAAGGAGCAGTACTCGGATGCACCAGAGGAGATCCGTGATGCTCGCCATCCCCATGTCACACGCCAGAGTCAAGAGGACCAACACAGGTAGAAGTTATTTCCGCTTGGGCCAGGGATTTAGCTCAGTGGCACAGTGCCTGCATGGCAAGCATGAGGTTCTGAGTTTAATCCCAGTACCAAAAAAAAAAAAAAAGAAGTTATTTCCACTCTGTAGACACTTGACCTCAGACTTTGGATGAATGTGGAGTTAAAGACTTGAAATGATATTTCTAGGAATTAAGGAGTTTGAAGTAGAAAAAAAAGTATTTTTTTCTTTCCTTTCCTTTTTTTTTTTGGTGTTGGAGACTAAATCCAGGGCCTTTGTTTGCATTGAGCTGTATCCTAGCCTTTTTTATTATGATTTTTTTTTTTTTTTAATTTTGAGACAGTGTCTTGCTGAGACACTAAATTACCTGGGTTGGGCTTAAACTTGTGATTCTTCTGCCTCAGAATGCTGGGACTACGGGTGTGCACACTGTGCCTGCACCCCCCCCCCTTCTGTGTAGGCTCAACCAAATGCTATGTAGAGAGAAATGTATTACAGTAGTAGGGTATTTATTTGTTTGTCTGTCCATTTCTTTGTTTGTACTGGGTATCGAACCCAGGTCCTCCTTTATGCTAGGGCAGGTACTTTTCCCCTCAGCTACATCTCAGCACTGTCTGTCTGTTGATCCCTTTTTGAGACAGAGTCTTGCTGTGTAGTTTAGGCTGCCCTTGAACTGACTATGTAGCCTAAGCTAGGCTTGAACTCACAACAATCCTCCTGCCTCAGCCTCCCAAGTGCTGGGATTACAGGTATGTGCCAATGTGCCTGACAACCTCTTTTAAAATTTTGTTTTGTTTGGTACCAGGGATTGAACTCAGGCCCTTCCGCTTGAGAGGCAGGCGGCAGAACCACTGAGCTAAATCCCCAGCCCTTAAATTTTGTTTTAAAACAGCATCTTGCTGAGCTGCCTAGGGTAGCCTCCAACTTGGTTTTTTTTTTGGTACTGGAGATCATACTTGGGACCTCGAGCTTTCGAGGCAGGTGGCGGAACCACTGAGCTAAATCCCTGGCCCATGGCCTCCAACTTACGATCTTCCTGCCTCACCTTCCTGAGTAGCTAGGATTACTGCACCTGCTTAGTAGGGCTTTAGTATCCTGTGTTTTACTGTCACAGCTCTTATTCTTGTGCAGAGGCAATAAAGGCAAGTTTTTTATAGTGGCGTTGAAAGTATTGTATAACTTCAGGGAAGAGAAGTAGAGACACACTTGTGGCTTGAGTGCCGGTTCATCAGCTTTGCTCAGGTACAGTCTGTACAGTTGACAGACTGTAGAGAGCTGAAATAGGATTTTCTGGTATGATGTTTTACATAGTTGTAATGATGGGCCATGGGCTTATTTCTAGGGATGAGGGAAATCCTAGCACAGAGAACCCTCCCTGCAGAAGCTTGACACAGAGCATTCTCTGTGTCCCTACTGACTGTGGTATTGAGTTGTGACATTTTCTGCAAACTTGCTGAACTTTGATGAGTAAATAACCAGGCCCCAGGTTCTGGACTATAGCTTTCCATCACCTTGGTCTGAGCCTGCTGGAAACAGTGTCTGTCTTTTTCTGACAGGATTAACTATGAGGAGAGCATGATGGTGCGTTTAAGTGTCAGTAAGCGAGAGAAAGGACGGCGAAAACGGGCAAATGTTATGAGCTCACAGCTTCATTCCCTCACACACTTCAGCGATATCAGTGCATTGACAGGAGGAGTTGCTCATCTTGATGAGGTGAGCTCAAGATACAGTGGTAGGAAGCAACTGTCAGGCTTCCACCCATATGCATGGGGGGCTTATTACCCTGAGGAACTTGGGGAGGGTTGTTGGCACTTGGAGACACACCGTCGTTCCTTCACTTCTCCATCTGTTTTCAGGATCAGAATCCTATTAAGAAGCGGAAGAAGTTATCTAAGAAAGGGCGGAAGAGAAAAGGTCAGTGAGCTGCTAGGACTTAGGTGATCAGGTACAAACAAGGTGGGGACTTCAAACTGTCATCCTGGTCTCACTAACCCCCATAATATCTCTTCTGTGCTGGATATTAATCTCTTTCGGTAGACTTACTTGTTTTTTTTTTCTTTCCCAAGCTCAAAATCAGCATCATTCCCAAAAAGGATCTTTAGATTTCATGTCTAAGGCCCAACAGATCCTGTTTAGCCTTCCTTGTATAGAACTATAAAAATGTTACCTGAAGGAACCATTGTTCTATTTTAATTTCATTCCTTCCCAACACCAGTTGGGAAGATGTAGAGCATATTGCTTGGGAAGCCACCACCTCTGTTGAACCCTTCTCTCTAGGTGTCCTTTTTCCCCTTTCTTTGGTTTTTCCAACTGTCCTTTGCCTCATTCTTGGTTTCCCTTCCTTTCAGGTTTTCGGAGGCGACGATGATGATGGGTGTACATATTTTATGTATTTTTTATCATCCTTGGGATATTTCTAATTTCATTGTATGTTAGTTTTTTCCCTTGGAATTCATTAATTGTTTGCTTTGGACATATGGAAAGAGCTTTACTAATAAAACTGATTTTGCTTACAAATTAAAACCCCTTTTGCACATGTATTGTATGACTGGAATTGTTGGATGTGTGAGGTATTTTTGGTGAATGGGTGAAAATGAAAAGATGAAATGATTTAAGAAGTTTGGCTTTGTAGTTTTCTTTGATGATATATTTTTCCCAGAAACTAGGAAGTGGTTATTTTACAAAAAACTTGACAGTTTAGAGTAATCAACTCTTCCCAGTCCATATTTCCCTGACTTCCTGTATGTTTTGCTAAAATGTAATACAACTATTTTAAGATTTGCTAATGTACCTAGTCTGGCCACCAGGTGGCATTAGTGATTCAGGAAACCTTTCCTACTTGACTTTAATGAAAACCAAGATAGAGCCATTCTACACCAGCGCTAGTTATTTTTGTCTCCATTACTCTGGATACTTTCTTTCTAAAATAACATGAACATAAAAAAAGAAATAACATGAACATATTTTTGATTATCTGTCAGTTACTGAGCATTTGTAGAGAATTAGTAGAGTGAACAGAAGACTAGAGTGAAGAATCAATAGTCCTGTGTTTTTCAGCCTCTTTGACCCTCCTATAACTAAGGTCTCTGTTTGCTAGAGTTCATAAAGGCCATCCCTTTTACAGAGAGCTGCAAAAGAATGCCAGCAAACAGGCAGGCAGAAAATTCCTAGCTTAATAGTCAAAAGAAGGAAAGTCCCACAGAAACATCAGCCAAGTCCAAGTTAGGAGACTGGTGGGAGTTACATATATCTGAGATATTTTATCTAGTGAGTAACCTTAATTGGTGAGAGATCCTGCAGGCCTTAGATAATGCAGAAGATGAAAAGAGGAATAAAAAGAGAGACAGGCCATAGAATTCATTGGAATTTTTAAAAAGGGTTTTGGTCTCATGAGCATTTAATTTCAGTGTCTGGCTTTCCTGGCCTATATCATGAGCAAGAATATACTTGGTTGATTGTGAATTCTATTAGTATGGATTTATACTATTCTGCCTGATTGGGGCAAGGGTCTGTTTTCAGTCAGCTGCAGCCTGGTAGAAGTTAGTTAGAAGATAAGATTGATGGCTGGCTGCCTTGTGCTAATTGTGTCACCTTGATCAAATCACTTAACATCTCTGGCCTCTAATTTTGCTCAGCTAAAAAGTGAACATATCTCAGATTTTCCTCCAAATTAAAGAGCCTACAGCTTTCTGCATGGCACCAGGATGGGCTTGCCTCTAACTTCTAGACCCTGGCAGATCTGAGGGAGCTCACTGACATTCCCTGTGCCCTTATATTTCTTTACCTCAAGTGAGTCTAAACAAAGCCACAAAAACAGATGTGGCGATTCTTTTCCTTTTCTAGATTAAAGTAACTGAGTAAGTGGTTTGATTAAAAAATGTTCTGACTGGAACCAGCACATTAATTTCTTAGGACCACCACATTTATTTCTAATTTATTAAGATTTTTGGATTAGGGGATTTCTTTTTTTGAAAAATTTTATATTGTATTATATGCTGAGCTAAATGCTTTATACTTAATCATTGCAAAATATATGGTATCTCCATTTCACTAGTGAGGAAACTGAGACCCTCAGCTTAAGGACTTTGTCCAGAGGCATCTGTCTGGGACATTAGAGAACCAGTTCCAGAGGAGCACAGAGAACTGGGAACTTCATGCGTTCTTTGGTTTATGAGTCTCCAGGATTTTTGTTCTGTTTTTAAAAATGTAGGTAATTTATAATCTGTAGCTCCCTCTCCCTATTGCCACGTTTCTGTTAGAGGCTTTGCCTTCAAAGAAATCTCAAACTCTAGGCACTGTGCTGGCCTCTTGCTCGTATAGCAGTGAACAGAACAGACAAAATCCCTGCCTTTGTGTACTTTATATTGAGTTTTTAATTCCAGGACATCTTGTTCTTCTTGACCTTTTGCCATTGTTTGAAAAAAGAATCATTTTTGAGGATATTGCACCAGAGTCACCAAATAATATTTAGAGCATATTTTATGTGGACTTTTAATGTGAAAATCAGGCATAAGTGGGGGTTACTTTGAAGTGAACATGAAGAGGTCCTGAAGTTCCTTTTTTTTTTCTGGTGTTGAGGAGTAAACCCAGGATTTTTTCACTGGCCTATATCCGCAGCCTTTTTTTTTATTATGTTATTTTGGGACAGGGTCTTGATAAGTAAGTTACCCAGGCTGGGCTCAAATTTGTGATCCTCCTGCTTCAGCCTCCCAGAGTGCTGGGATTACAGGTGTGTGCCACTAGGCCTGGCTAAGTTCCATGTTCTTATGACCCCCTTTCCCTAAGATTCTTGAGGATCTTCAAAGAACCTTTAGAATTCCACTGATCCTAGTTTGAGAAACACTTTTAGAGTAGTAGAGCTGGAGAACTGAAAATGTTAGGGTTTCTTTGTTCACGTTTTTTTTCTATTCCTACCCATAGGTTCAGTTCTCTGATCCTTCAGACCACAGAGACCATTTCTAATGCTCACTAAGAAATATTTGTCATTAGCACACACGAGCACTTGTCCACTGTTATCAGGTGATAGTAAAAGCCCTAGACAACTCAGCATCTCTGCCTTATTTGTTTCATCTTATGGAGTGCGGAACAGAGATTGTCAAAGGCCTGTTTTTACCTCAGAAGCTTTGTTAGGATTTTGTGAAAGCTTGGAGAAGTGTCTGTTCGGTTCACAGCAGTCTCCATGGATACATTATTAGAAAAATACACTTTGTTTATGAGGAAGGAATGGTCGGACTGCAGGACATTAGTTTTCAGCACCACGGAGAGTTCACGCTCTCGGTCCTCGCCTTTGGTTGGTGGTTAGCTACATAACTCAGCGCTGCATGGTGAAGTCCTGCCCCTTTTCACAGAACAGTTTATCTGTCCAGACTCCAGGTCTGATTGGTACAGATTGGATGTGAGTTGCCACCCTCTTCAATGTCTTTCATCCTCCCTGGGATCTGTTAGCTCTTTAAGCCCCAGATTCATGCCAAGGATTTGACCAACTTGATGAAGGTGTATGAATGAAACCCTGCCTTTTGCTCTATTGGCAACATCATTGGTATTGTGATGCACAAGATTTTTACCAGCACTTGAGAAATACTCTGTCTTCTATTTTTCTTTGCTTACAGACCCTTGAGGAGACTTAAAGTTGCTTTTTCATTCCTTGGGTCTCTTTTTCTGCCTTGCATAGAGAAAGGCATCATTACTCTGGCTCTCTGCCCAGTCTTGGTTTTGTATTTCTTTGATCTCATTGTTCAGAGGGTCTCAGAGCAGCCCCAAGAGCCATGCCTTTGCATGTTTAAGCTATTGATGCTTTTGAAATAACAGAGTGTTGCTGTGTAAGAAGTGTATTAAAGGTCTATCTTGAACAAATTTGGGTCAATAGGTGGCAGTAGTTACTGAGTCCTGAGGCCCTGAGCACAAGAACATTTGATAGCCATTATATTTTTAAGGGTATGAGAAAGAGGTCACGTTGAAATAGAAATGGGGAGAAAAGCAATCCTTTTTGGTAGAATCCAGGAAATGCTGAAATGTACTGAGTTTCTTCTGTGTAGTGTTGTGTGGGGAGAAGGGCACTGGTTGAAAAGACTAGGAACACATCTAAGATGTGGGCACTCTTTGAGCAAGGGTATGGCTGCGTTAAATGAGAGCCAGTCCTGAAAGGATGGAGTAGGGTTGGGGGGCGTGCTGAGCTGTGAGAGGGGACCATGGAAAGGGTGGGCTGTGAAGGGAAAGACTGCGGTTAGAGGGGGAGGGGTAACCGGCTGCAATACTGAGCCTGTCTCATGGGGGAGGGGAGGGGAGGGGAAGATATTGGTCTGTGCTGCAGCTGCATTGGCTCCCCTCCCCCACCCTTCCTTAGCCAGAGCTGCGCTGGCAAATCTGTCTTCATGTATTTATTATTATTAAAAATGTGACGATCCATCCTCCCTGAAAGCACAACAAATACTACTGATCACATTTTCCTCTCCACTCCCTGTGCAGAGCCTGTGCATTCTCTTTCTCTCCACTCTCCACCCTGTCCTCCCCCCCAGGTCTCTTTGCCTGAAGGGGGGACCCTTCCCCTCCTTTCCTTCTGGAGCTTGGTGGCTCCCTGGGGGTTTCTAATGGTGGTTGGGAGTTTCAAGGCAATGCTAAGAGGAAGCAGCTGAGTGAGGGGCATCCATTGCCCCAGGGATGAAGCTGTACTCTAATGTCCAGTGAGGAAAGGAAATCACTCAGAAATAAAGATAAAATCCTTTCCCCAGCTAATGAAAAAAGCAGCAGCTGCTCACATCCTTTTCTGTACCTGGCATTCCTCCCCTTTCAAGCCCTTCTCTTTTCTATTGCCTGAATTCTGAGGGGAGACCCCCTTGCAATGGAAAAAGCCAAGAGTTCGCTCTCCTCCCTCCCTTACCTTGTTAAGTCCCTCTCTTCCCAGGAGAGCCATATACAATTTATTCTTCTAGCCTGCATGTTGTGCTGCTGAGAGGTTTGTAGGGCAGAAGCCATGGCTTCTCCCTCCCCACCTGCACCCCAGACTCCTGTGCCCAGGCGGGGGCCTCTTTGTTGCTGTCTGTAATGCTCCACCATACCTATAGGTGGTGCTGCTGTTGCTCTGCAGGCAGGGCCCTCCTCCCCAGAATCATTCCTGCCCACCGGTCACCCTCCCCCTTCCCCCAGCCCTCTACTGCCTGATTGTTATTCCACCAACGTCTCCTTTACTGTTCCCTTCCTCAAATTAATTTTGTGGCGCTCTTTTTTCCGCAGTGCCGTCTTCCTCCCCTCCCCCCTGCTCTAGCTTTCTTGCTTTCTCTCTGTTTCTCTCTGTTTGCAGGAGCTCCATCTCCCCTATCTGAAAGCTGTATCTTACCCCTTTTCTTTTTCCCTATCCCTTTTACTCTTCTCATCTTACAGATAGATGACTCTTCTAATGTAAGGGGCTATAGAGGAGAATGAGGTGAGGAAAATTAAGGGATCAACACTGAGACTGTTCGGGGAGTCACAGACTGTAAAGGGAACATACGGAGACTGGAAAGGTATCCTTTACTGTCCGTACCTATTCAGTTTCTGGATTTGGATAGTGAGCATTTCACTGGCAAGGGATAGTGTTATGTAGATCTACAGAATTTGGGTCTATAGGCTGGGAAAATGAGAATAATGAGAACTCAGATATTAAGGGCTTCATCCAGAAACATGAGGTTTAGGTTGCTAAGGACGGCTGTACTTCTGTTATCCTTTATTTTGAAGGCTGGAGGGACACTGTGCTCTAACACCTGTTCTGTGGTCCCTTAGGAGATATCCTGTTACTGATCTTTTAAGGCCTCAGAAGGTCCTGCTGGGGCAGCTATGATGCCTGTGAGCACCGTGGCTGTCTGGTCATTACTGAGCACATCCTGGCTGCAGGAGCTCTGCTTGCTCTTTTAGTCTGCTACTTTCTATTCTATGTTTCTGCTTTACCTCAACTGAGTTGACATGGTTGCCCCGCTCAGCCCGCAGCTCCCTTTATTGTTTAGTTCTTCCAGAATATTCCCCAAACTCATCAAACCATTCTGGCTCTTCCCTTACCTTGCTTCTTATCTGGAGACTTCTTATTGTGTCACGTGTGTCACAGACCCCAGCTAATTCAGCAGTGTTGTTGATTGTAAAAGTTACCCAGTTTCTAAGATGGCTAATTTTTCTCTTATCAAATTCTTCCTTAGAAATTAATACATCCTAGTACCTCCCTGGCTAGTAGTGCTGAGTCTTTTCCTTGTACATGTCCTCAGAATTATCCACAGTGTGATCAGTGTGGCATCTTTTCTGCTGGTGGGAGGAAATCTTCCTTGGCTTGCGTGGCAGTCATTCCCCCAACATGTGTGAGCCAAGGCTGACTCCTGGACTAAGGAGGAGGGAGAGTATGTCAGAGTCCTGGCAATAGCTACAGTGAAACATGGGGCGAGGTCATCGTGCTTTGTCATCGGACCTGTGCACATGCCCGTGAAGACATGGCCTTCTTGCCTGCCTGCCTGCCTCTTCTGCCTTCCTAAGGTGTATGTGTGTGTGTATTGGTGGAGCTTGATGGGCCAGAGACCTCTTTGTTTTCTCAACTGATTTTCCTCCTCCCCTTCTTAGTCCTCTCTCTTGTCCTATTTAGGCAACTCTAGTTAGGGTCATAGTCTCCTATGGAATAGTGATCTCTGCTAAGGATCCTCTCTCAAAAGCAAACTTCAGTAAATTCTTGTTGCAGCTTTAGAATTCTTTGAAACAGTAATAAATTTCAACAGTTTCTTCTCTAGGTACTGAAGGTACTGGTCGATTTTTGTTTTCTTCCACTCATACACCCTAGAGGGGGATGTGATTTCCCAGAGCCACACAAATAATTAGCAGAGCTGGCATAAGAATCTATGTCCTGACATCTGTGTCTGAGTTTTCCTTTACTACCCCTTGGAAACTAGTGTCCCCGTTTTGTCCCCAGGGTCACTGACAGCCTTGAAGCCAGCAGCATGGTCTGTTTGTATGTGAGGCGCTCTGGTCAGCTTGCTGGCCTGGTCAGTCTGCTGGATTAGTGAGAGGGCTAGGGTGGGTGGGCTTGGCAGGCAAGGGGCCTGGCTCACCAGGGAGGGGTGAGTGGAGCATCACCCAGAACTTACACAGGTCAGCCTGTTGGAGGGGCCTGGGGGCTGAGACTGCCACAGCGGGGGACGAATTTCTTCCAGGTTTGATTTGACCTTACTGTGACTAGTCTGCCCATTCTCCTAAACCTTCTCCCCTTCAGGAGTATCACGGGGCTGGATGGAGCTTGGTGGTGCCCACTGGAGCTCTGGGCTCTTGTTTTTTCCTTACTGCTCGTGTGCAGCACACTTGTCAGTCCCAGGGCTGCTCACTGTCTGGAGCTTCACTCATACAGAATTCCCTGCTAGCAGTCAGGCCATCACTGTGGCTATGTTAGTAAACATTCTCATAATTTTTGTTAAGTAAAACCTAGCACGAGGCTTAGAAAGTGTTTGTATGTTTCCCCTTTAATTGAGCCTGAGGCAACTTACTATAAGAACTGCTTTGCTTTATCTCCCAGTTTGGGCTTCGCCCCTCCCCACCATCCCACCCCCTAGGGAGGGAAGTCCAGAAGATTGAAAGCCCCTGAGCTTCTACTTCCCTCCCTCCCAGTTTAGATTCACTCACTGCTGGCTGTTACAGAAAGCCCTGGGTGGCAAAGAGATTGAATCAGAATTTGTAGCCAGGAAAACCCCATGTCTTAGCTGTAGTGACCTCCTCTGCACTGTACTCAGCTCTGCGGCAGTTCATACCTGGAACCTTCATCTGGCTTTACACCCTGCTTCTTAGTTTCCTTCAGTCGAGGCTTAGGTATCTGTCGCTGAAGGCAGACCTTTCTTTCTGCCCTCCTTGTTTAGCCCCTCCCAAGGCTTTCTGCCTGAGGCTTCCTAGATGTAGCTTCCTACAGAGGGTACTTTCTGAGACCTAGCCCTTTTGCTCTTTTTTACCCTCAAATCCTCAAGTCCATCCCCTAAAGGGTGTATTTCCCCTCAGGGTATCAGATGACACCTCTGGAGAGCCACTGGGGACTGCTGAAAATCCCATTCCTCACCCATTCCCTGCTGGAGCTCCTGGAATCAGATCCTGCAGCCTCCTGTCATTCTAGCCTCCTTTTCTGTTCATTTGGAAGCTTTTCTCCATTGCCTTTGATAAGTCCTGGTTTGGCAGAAATATCCGTATTTAGGAGGATCCTCTGGGATGAGTTCCCAGTCTCTGGCAGCTCGGTTGACACCCCCCCCCCCAAGGATGTGTGCTCCTGCCCTCTCCTTGCAGCACTGCCCTCCCCTCTGCCTGGCCTAGATGGGTAGGATCAGTATATGGAAGTCCTCTGCTCAGTATCCCATCCCTCTTTATCCATCTTGGCAAACAAAGCGTGGCTCTGCCCCTAACTTCCTCTTCCTTCTCCATTACTTATTTCTTCTTTGCCTTTCTCCACTTTTCCCTTCTCTTCTCATGTGTACCCTTCATTCCTTTCAGTTTCCTTTTTGTCCATCTGCTCACCGGTGCCCATCCATGCCCAGTCCCTCTCTCGAACCCATTTTCATTTCCAATAACCATCTTCCTCATCGCCTGCTCATGCTGAAGGTTCAGCATGGTATGAGAAGAATGACAGCGGAGAGATAGTAAGCTATCCCTTTTTCTCCAGAGAATCGGGGGCTACATTTTCCCGTCTTGTCCTCAGTGATCCTTGTGAGCCAAGGAACCCTCAGATGCTGCTGTCTCTTGGGATGAACAAGCTCTGCTCTTGGCTCCATCCAGTGTTGGAGAGGAGAGGAGTTACTTGGTTCGGATGCCCCCTTCCTTGGCTCTTCCTGAGTGTGGGTCTGTCTGAGTCTGTCCCCGTCATTCTCATTGCTCGCTCTCAGTCTCTCCCAACACAAAGCAGCAGCAGGACTGAATGAGTCTGTCTAGAGACTGCCAGCCTATGCCCCTCACTTTTGCCCCTCCCCCTCGCTGTGCGTGCAGGGGAGGGGGCTGGAGGATGGTGGCATGGTGCCAGCCAACCCAGAACCATCTGCAATGCCTTCTGCACTGAAGCAGGCCCGTCTCTCCTGCCCTCCTCCTTTCCTACTCTTCCTCTCCCATATTTAATTAGCTGCTGAATTAATTAAATCCCGCATGCTAATTAACATTCCTACAGGGAGAAATGCCAGGTCAGAAAAATGGCGGGTGCTAAAGCAAGACTTCTGTCCATGACCAAAATGTATAATAGATATTAGGAAATGGGAAGAAAATTTCAAATGAGAAGAGGAACAAGGGATGGGGGAGGGGGGAGGAAAGAAGGGACAAGAAGACTTCTGTCCATTGAAGCAAAAAAGATTTAGGGATGAGAAGGTACTGGAAGGGGGAAGAAAGGGTTCATAAGGAAAGAACAATCTAAAAGTGGGAAAAAACCTAAAAGAGCTATGAAGAGACAGAGAAGGGAAATTATGGAACCTATTAGAGAGGAAAATAATTAGAATTATTAACATTGGAGAAATGAGGGCCAGGGATTTAGCTCACTGGTTCTGCCGCCTGCCTCGCAATCACAAGGACCGGAGTTCGATCCCCGGTACCAAGAAAACAAAACAAAACATTGGAGAAATGAAAGTCTCTAGAAGCCTCTAAAGGTTAAAAGATAGAGATCTGTGAGTCTCCAGTATTGGCATGTGTGAATACCTTGAGAAATAATGATACAAAGGATGCCAGTTTGCTGCCTTGACTACTGTCTTCTCAAGAAAAAAATTCCAGGGCCGAGGATTTAGCTCAGTGATTCCAGCCCCCGCTTTGCAAGCTCAAGGTCCCGAGTTCGATCTCTGATACCAAAAAAAAAAAGGAAAAAAAATGATAATTTTAATAGGAGTGCTTTAGGTGAGAAAGAAAGTAGGACTTCCTTGCAAAGAAGTAGGATATTTAACTGAAGAAACCTGGTTTTTTTTAGAGTTAGGCCTTGCTATATTTTCCATCTGGGCCTTGAACTCATTATATAGCCCTGGCTGGCCTCAAACTTGCAGTGATCCTCCTGCCTCAGCCTCCTGAGCGCTGAAGTTATAGGTGTGAGCCACCACACGG
Source organism: Heterocephalus glaber (assembly GCF_000247695.1). The sequence continues at coordinate 9,082,747 of NW_004624820.1, read as the reverse complement.
GGCTAAAAAACTTTTTAGAAGGTAATTTTTTTTTTTAAATACAGGGTCTTGGGCCAGGGATTTAGTTCAGGGGTACCGTCACCTGCCTTGCAAGGACAAGGTCTCAAGTTCAATCCCTGGTACCAAAAAATAAATAAAATAATAAATACAGGGTCTTACTATGTAGTCCAGCCTGCCGTTCAACTCCCTGTATAACCCATATTGGCCTGAAACTCATGATCTTTCTGCCTAAGCCTCTTAAGTGCTGGGATTCTAGGCATGAGGGGGTAAATTCTTACCTGCTCAGAATGGGTAGAGTTTGCCCTAAGTCAGGGTTGGGGGTGATGAACTTTGAAGTGTTTTTTCTAGATAGACAAATATTAATCCTGCAGCAATGTATTGTGTCCTAGAGAGCCAAGAAAATCTAGAATGGGAAAATTTAGGGTTTGATCTCAGTTCTTTCTTTATGGCACCTAGGGCAAACTCTCTGTGATTCTAACAGCTTTTTTTTTTTTTGGTACTGGGGATTGAACTCAGGACCCTGCGTCTGTGAGACAGGCAGCGGAACCACTGAGCTAAATCCCTGGCCCTCTAACAGCTTTTTAAGCCTTCCTGGGGAGGTTTAGATCGCTGCTGGCTGGCATGGCTCTGGCTTTGGCCAAGGGGGTTAAAGGCAGAATGGCTGGAGTTCCACATGGAGCCGGAAGAAGGGAGTTTGGGGTGTGGACTGTCTGGGGTGTGGCTGCCACAGAGGGAGGACTCCACTGAGGTCAGCACTATGGCCCAGCCTGAAATAGTAGGGACAGCTTATTTAATCTGATTTTTCTCTTCTGAAAAGTAAAGAAAACTATTCGGTACAGTGTCTGGCAGGTTTGTGGAGTCTCCTAGTGGCAGCTACCCCAACCTTTTCCAGTCTGAAATACACCAGGGGCAGCCCTATCTTATGTATTACCCTGACCACCATTAACTTAGTCTGACGGCATTCTCTCCATTATTCCTGCTGTCATAACCCACTCAAAAATGTGTACATATTTAGCCATAGTGGGGTACACCTGTAGTCCCAGCACTCTGGGAGGCTGAGGCAGGAGGATCAAAAGTTTGAGCCCAGCCTAGGCAACTCAGCCACTCTTGAGACCCTCCCTCAAAATAAAAAAGAGCTGAGAATATAGCTTATTGTAAAGGCCCTGTGTTTAATCCTCATTAATACAAAAATAAATAAGTAAATAAAATTACATGTACATTACATATTCAGTGTTGTACATTGAGTATCATTAATTTGTTGGGCAGCTACTCTCTGCCAGGCCATTGGGCATTAGGGTTAGATACAAAAGCAAGGAATGAAACAGAACTACTACATCTAAAGGGTTTATATTCCAGATTAGGGGGAAAATAGACAATAAAGTGCAGTAACTCACTATATGTGCATGCGTGTGAACTCATAGCACTGTTGAGTGTATTTCTTTCATATAATATTATCTTATATTAATACTTTTTCATGTAGCTTATGTTGGTACTTATATGTATCTTATATTTAAAAAGTACCTTGGGCCGGGGATTTAGCTCAGTGGTGCTGCTGCCTGCCTCGAAAGCACAAGGTCCAGAGTTTGATCCCCAGTACCAAAACAAAAAAGAAAAAGTATCTTATATTTATACTTTTTCATGTATCTGAGCTGGGTAGTTCCTTGACATCAGAAACCTGGTGTTATTGTTTATGTCTTGATGTTCCCCCGAAACCTCGTGCACTCAAAGGTGGGGCTTTGGAAGGTGTTTGGATTAGGGGGACTTACAGCTGACTTACTGTTAGGGTGTGGGGTCTGCTCAGAAGAGGTGGGTCACTGGGGGTGTGGTCTGGTGGGGTGTATCTCCCTCCCCAGCTCCTCCCTTGGCTCTCTCTGCTTCCCCTCCGCCATGCCATGAGCAGCTCTCCTCTACCACGCCCCTCTGCCATGCTGTTTCCTCTTTAGAGCCTGCTGACCCTGGACTGAAGCATGAGCTACAATAAACCTCTCCTCCTTTCAGTTGTGGGTGTCAGGTATTTTGTTTCAGTGATGAAGAAAGTGACTAAGACACCTGGGTCCTTAGCGGGGTACATATTGCACTAAGCATCAAGATTACACATTGACAGCCACGGAGTAAATGTGTTGATTATTGTACAACCACACATCATGGTGAAATCATTGCTTAGAGTCTGTAACATGTAACATATCTACTTATGGCAAATGTTTGTCCTCAGAAGAGAGTTCTTTTTCTCCCCCCTTAGTGCTGGGGATCAAGCCCAAAGCCTAATGCATGCTAACCAGGCATCATCACTAAGCTGCACCCCCACAGCCTTTTTTAAATGGTGCTTTTTATTTTTCTAAAAATTGCAAATAGTGTGATGTAAGATAAAATTAAATGCTGAGTAAGAGATTTTTTCCTAAATGGTATTTGAAGCCAAGTCCTAAAGACGGATAGGCCTGAGGAAAAGGAGTAGGTGCAGAGAAAAGGGCACAGCCACCTGCCACCTGTGTTGTATTTCCTTTCACTTTTTTTTTCTTTTTAGGGGCAGTACTGGGGGCTGAACCTAGGACCTTCACACTGAGCTATATCACTAGCAGCCCTCCCCCCTTTTTTTCTTATTTTGAGTAGATCTTGCTAAGTCACTAAATTGTCCTGGGCTCTAACCTGTGATCCTTCTGCCTCAGCCTCCCAGCGTGCTGGAATTACGGGTGTGTGACACCACTCCTGGTTTTCTTTTACTTTTTTGTTTGCTTGCTTGCTTGCTTGCTTGCTTTCTTTCTTTCTTTCTTTCTTTTGTTTAGTACCGGGAATTGAACTCAGAACCTTGTGCTTGCCAGGCAGATGCGGTACCGCTGAGCTACATCCCGGCTCCTTTTACTTTTTTCTTTTTGGTACCTGGGATTGAACTCAAGACTTTGCACTTGCAAGGCAGGCACGTTGCCACTGAGCTAAATCTATGGCCCTCCTTTTACTTTTTTTTTGGTACCGGGGATCGAACTCGGGTCCTTGCACTTGCCCAGCAGGTGGCAAAACCACTGAGCTAAATCCCCGGCCCTCCTTTTACCTTTTAATAGACATTTCCCACCATCTTCGCACTCCAAAATTATGATTAGGGCACTGATAAACACTTGTTTTGTTCACTTGATGTTGTCATATTTTCCAATGGTATTAAAATTCAGAGTAAAAATATTAATGAACATGTAATATCCTATCATGGATTTACCATAATTTATAAAACCATTTCTTATTTGTTGAACGTGTAGAATAGCTATCTTTTCTCTTTTCTTATCTTTCCTTGTTTACTTGGATTTTACTTTTTCTTCTGTGATGGAGATTCACATCTTTTGGATATACCTTTGTTTTCTAAAATGGAATTGGTTGTGCTGGGCATAAAGACCCCGATTCTGGATTTTGGGGGTGGGGGTTGGTTTTTTAAGACAGAGTCTCAATATGTAGTTCATGCTGACCTTGAACTCACTGCGGGACCCAGGCTGTCCTTGAACTTGCCTCAGCTTCCCAAGTGCTGGGATTACAGGCGTGAACCTCTGTATCTGGCCAAGACCCCATTCTGGTCTGTGGATTAACTACATTAAATTGACCCAAGGAAGCTTATTATTAACTTTTTAAAAGGCTTTATGTTTTGAATAAGTAAAATTTTAAATACTGCAAAAGGGAATAGCACTACCTTTGTGAAGTTTGTTTCTACCTTTGTCCCTCATAGTCCCTCTGTAGAGATGTATTCATGGGTGAGTAGGTGTGGAGATATAGAAGATGTGCAGAAAATAGAGGGGCCGGGGATTTAGCTCAGTGGTTCCGCTGCCTTTCTAGCAAGTGCAAGGCCCGGAGTTCCATCCCTGGTACCAGAAACAAATAAACAAACAAAAACAAAGAAAAGAACTTCTGGGAGATGTGACTGAATAGTCTCTATTTTTCTTTTTGGTACCGGGGATCGAACTCAGGACCTCGCACTTTCGAGGCAGGTGGCACCACCACTGAGCTAAACCCCTGGCCCTGTCCCAGAAGTTCTAATCCAGTCTGAAGCAGAGCCTTGGAACCGCTCTCCCGCATCCAAGCTCTCTTGCTAATTCAACTGCACAGCCCGACTTGGGAATCACTAGTTGAGACGAATTCTTGGGATCCTTCCCAGCTCTAAAATTTAATGACTGAAACTCACAGAATTGATCATTTAAAATGGAATAATGATTAATATAAAGACTAAATCATAATCAAATGTAATAATGATTCTCTTTGAAGTGATCTCAGGGATTTGATTTTTGATACTGAATTTATTATAATTAATATAAATAAAGGCTACCATTTATTGGTGGGCTCTGTGGAAAGTGCTTTGTATGTTCTCACTTAAACACAGCACCCCATGAGCCAGCTAAGTAATTCTTTTTTTCTTTTTTTTGGTACTGGGGATCGAACTCAGGTCCTTGCGCTTGCAAGGCAGGCGAGGCAGGAAGTGGAACCTTGCTAAATCCCCAGCCCAGCTAAGTAATTCTTAAACCAGGGCTTGGAGAGATTAAGCAGTTTACCTGTGATCCTGGGGCCAGTAAGTGACAGAGTGAAGATCTGAACCCACATCTCTTATTCCAAGTTCGTTCCCCCCTCCCTGCCCCCAGCCATGAGATTATACTATCCTTAGTATTTGCTAACATCTTGAACATCATTTCATAGAGAAAGGTGGTCCTTACATTTATTTCATTATACATGAATAAATTTTTAAATAAATTTCAAATAATGCAGATAAGGGAAGATTTTGATCTTCATTCCCCAAACTCTTCTAATCATGGTTATCAAATTGGTGTGTATCTTGGCTGGGCACTTTTCTGTGCATTTATATATAAATGAGAATATACAGTTTTGTACTTGTTATTTTTGTCCCCCCCCCACACCCAGGGAGCACTAAGCTGTATACCCAGATCTATCTATCTATCTATCTATCTATCTATCTATCTATCTATCTATCTTTTTATTTGGGAGACAGGGTCTCACTATGTAGTTCAATTTAGGCTGGCCTTGAACCCAGGGTAATCCTCCTGCCTCAGCCCCCTGAATGCTGGGAAATTCTGGGATTACAGGCATGTGCCACCATACCCCATTCAACTCTATTTTGAGGCAGTGTCTCACTAAGTTTCCCAAACTGGACTCGAACTTGTGATCTTCCTACCCCAGCCTCCCAGATACCTGGGATTATAGCCATGGGCTGTTTGCCATACCTTGAAAATCTTTCTCTACCTAAAGTTTTTCCTTGACTTTTTAAAAACGGGTATATAATGTCTACCATTCATATAAGTATTTCCTTGTTGATGAGAGTTGCTGAATAGTTTTTTTTGGTTTCTTGTTATGGTGCTGGGCATTGAACTAAGGGCCTTGCCCATGCTAGGCAAGTACTCTGCCACTGAGCTATATCCGCAGTTTTAAATGTTAATGGAAATGGAGGTTGTTCTATAAAAGGCTAACCAGTTTAGACTTCCACTAGTGTGTATGAGAGTGCCCCTGCCCTTGCCAGCAGAGGCCAATTCCAGCTCTTCCCCTGAATGAGCTGTATGTTAATTGCTTGTACTGGATGATCTCGCTCTCTCTCTCTTTTTTTTTTTTTTTTGGATACCTGAGATCAAACTCAGGACTTTGCACTTGTGAGGCAGGTGTGGCACCACTGGGCTAAATCCCCAGCCCTACTGGATTATCTCTTACAGAAAAGCCAAATATTGACAGATCTCCTTTGATTAAACTCTAGGATAACTTTCCTGTATTATTTCTGACCTCTGTTGTCTGAGATTCATAGACTTTGTTTCTTCCTAAGAGTCTAAGTGTCTAAATCTTGTGCCTCTTCTGGAGCCTCCTCATGCCTGTCTGCATCTCCCTTTGGTAGTCACCATTATGCCTGGAGTGTTTTGAGCATAACTCTGCCTAGAGTCAGAATGACTTTTCTCATTTTTATATTGGCAGATGAGAGGCAAGAAGAAGAATTGCCATCATTCATTTTAACACATTTTCTGTTTTAATGTTTTCTTTGCTATTATTTATGGTCTGTTTAGAATGTGTGGGTCAGGCTAGCTTGGCATGGAAGCCATTAATGGGTTGGATCAGTGTACATCTTTGTGTCTGTGTGAGCTCAAAAGGCCCCTTGAGTTCAGGGCAACACTGGCTGACAGGGTGAAGATGGGCCTGCCTTAATAATAGGGGTAGGCTCCTTCAGCCCTGCTGACTTTCAGATCACACATACAGGAATAAATAAATAATACTAAAAATTGCAGTCTGGTATGGTGGCTCATGCATGTAATCCCAGCACTCAGGAGGCTGAGGCAGGAGGATTGCCGTGAGTTTGAGGCCAGCCTGGAGTACATAGTGAGCTCAGGGATAGCCTGAACTACAGAGCCAGACCCTGTCTCAAAAGACAGAACAAAACCAAACAAAAAACTAAAAATGAATGAGCAGAAATAAATTTTATTTAGTTCAGTTGCCTTCGTTTTTTACAGAGAAAATGAAAGAGGTAGATGAATTTAGGAAGCCTTCTATTCCTTTAAGGCCTTCCTTGATTTTTCTCCTGTGTGAGAGTAAATGTGGAAAGGGAGTTAGAGATCTCTTTCAGCCCCAGGGGTCTAGGACTCTTGAGTTATTAGGAGTATCTATTAAAATAAAAAAGCTAGTTTTGCTTCTAGATACTGTAAAGAGATCAATGAAGAAAAACTGATGTTGAGAGATGAAGAAATTTCAGAGCATCAGAGCTGAAAAGAAGTTTGGAGGTCATTTCCAGTGGCTATGGCCTAATGGGTCTGGAAACTTGAAAAATTGACCCTGAAACTCATCCATTTCTTAGCTGTACAGCTTTGGGCAAGTCATGTATCCTCTCTGAACCTTGATTTCGTCATTGGCAAAGTCAAAATAATAACTGCTTCCTAAGGTTTTTATGAGTAGTAGAAGGAAGTATAAAGTGTTTCTCAAGTGCCCAGTATGTGGGGTACAGTACCCAAGGTTATTATCAAGAGGTTATTGTCAAGCACCCTCATTTGGGTAAGGAAGCTGGCTCAGGTAAACCAAGTGGCCAGCCTCATTCACAGAGCTCATGAATAACTGAGCCAGGCCTGGGATCTAGATTTTTTGACTCTTAATTCAGGTTCCTTTCTACTAGTCTATAATGCAGTCTCTCTCTCTCTCTCTCTCTCTCTCTCTCTCTCTCTCTCTCTCTCTCTC
>NW_004624820.1:9025496-9074896 GCF_000247695.1 Heterocephalus glaber | reverse complement strand
AAAAAAAAAAAAAAAGAAAAATAGATTAGGGCCGGGGATGTAGCTCAGTGGCACTGAGCCTACCTGGCAAGCACAAGGTCCTGAGTTCGATCCTCGGCACACACACACACAAAATCACCTTCCAATTACTTGCCTGTAAAAAAAACAAAATAGGGCTGGGGATTTAGCTCAGTGGTTTCGCTGCCTGCTGTGCAAGTGCAAGGACCCAAGTTCGATCCCCGGTACCAAAAACCCCCAAAAACCCCTGAAATAAAACATTATGGTCTCAGGGTGCATCCATACTCCTAGAAATGGCTCAAGTTTACCTTTCTTTATGGCACAGTAGTACTCCATTGTGTGAAAATGCCACATTTTCTTCATTCATCTGTTCAAGGACATATGGGCCACTTCTCATTCTTCATTTTGAAAAAGGAAACAGTAGAAATGAGCCAATAGTTTTCACCATCCCTCTTACTCTAACGTACACATTTCTTGTCTTTCTTTGTGTATGGGCAGATAATTGAGACAGGAACCCTACAAAGTTACAGGATAAGAGGAAGTATCTAGCAGGGGAGACTTAACTCACAAGCTTATCAAAACTTATTGTCAGGCTGAAACCAGTGGTCCAGCTCTGGCTGTAAGCCGGGAAGGTATACTCAGAATTCCTCTACCACTACCCCTTATTTCCTTCTGTGTTCTCAGCTTCTGATTAGGTTCTGATTGGCTGAGACTTCCAAAGGGAAGAGGCTGACTTGAGCAAATACTGTGTTGCCAAGTCCGTGTTCTGCTAGGCAGGAGCTGCTCAGAGAGAAAAACAGCAGGTTGATCTTTGAGACTGTTGTCTGCAATGTGCAGAGGGAAGAAGGGAGGAGAAGAGGGTAAAACTGAAAGGTCTGAGGCTGAGATGCTGGCCTCAGTGAAAGGACACAGTATCTCCGGGAATGCTTAGCTCCATTATTGCTGAATTTTGTGATTAAGTTGGAGTGCTTACCCACTTCCTTTTGAGCCAGCTTTAGGGACTGCCTAGCCTGTGCTAACCAGCACAGCTGCCAGAGCCTCTTACTGTGGCACCCTGCGCACTGGACCTGTACTTCCCTTTCTTGATCATATTTTATCTTTTCCTACTTCCACTCCCAAAAGGCTGTATTTTCTGTTCAGAGACAGTGAATAAATGACATCAGCTAACCACTGCTAATGAGTTTGATTGCTCATGGTACCCTTCCTAGGTGACCTAATGGTTTAACCTAGATAAGAGAAGCACATCTGTCTGCAGAAGGCCACAAGGGAATAACTAGGCAGGCATGGCTAATTCAGGCAGCGTGGTCTCTGCAACAGGTAGCATTTGCCAGCTAGCCCTTTTTGAGTGCTGCTTTTTTTAGTAGGTACTGTGTTAGGTGCTGGGATAAAGCATGAGCTTCTCACAGAGTAATTATAATATGAAAGGCAGTTGGGCATGCTCAAATAGTCATTGCCAATGTAGGGCATGGTCTGAGGTGGGCCGTTTGGGGAAATAGGACATGAGATCAGCTGAGCAGATCTATTTGGTCAGATTTGAAGGCCTTCATCCAGACCTACAAGTTAGTGGTGGGAGCCCACACTTAAGCTATGGACTCGGGGTCATATGGAAACTTGATCAGTAGTGGAGGCAGAACTTCAGAGGAGTTTATTGGAGCAGAAGACTTGATAGCATTGTTTAGTTACATCTGAGGGCACAGAAACACTTTACATGTTTTTATCCAATGTGATGTGGTAAAGTGGAAGAATCCTAACTGGCTAATAATAAGACATCAGTGCCAGTCCCAGTTCTCTTACCTAGAACTAGACCAGTTAACAACTTTATTGAGTACTCCCATGTGCAAGGGGTGGAGAACGCCTTTCCTGACCCCAAGAGCCAGTGGTCAAGGTTCAGGGCAGTGCTCACAGGGGTTAACAGGAGGAAGGATAAGTAATTTAGTAACTACTATCGAAATAACCCAGTGGCAGGAATTGGGATACAGATAATTCATTCTCTCCCCCACCCAACTGCTTGGACCTAGCTAGGTACTTAGCAGAGCCCTCAGTAAATATTAATTGATTGACTAAGAAGTAAGCCATTTCTTAAGGCCTTGGTGAAATGATGTTGTATTACTTGATGAAATAAAACTTCCTTAGCTCTTAAAAGTATATATAGTGCTTTAAGATCCTCTGAGGGAAATGTTGAACTAAATGTAGGATGCCATCATTAGTCTGACCCATGCCACTGGGATATACATGTCCTGTTATGAGATGTGAGGGGCCTATGGCTTCAATGCAGGCTATGCGATATAGTGAGAAGTGCCCTGAGCCAGGCACAGTGGCACATGCCTGAATCCTAGCTACTCAAGAAACTGAGGCAGGAGAATTGCAGAGTTGAGGCCAGCCTGGGCAACATAGTGAAACTCCACCTCAGAAAATAAAAAGGGGAGCTGGGTGTGGTGGCACACGCCTGTAATCCCAGCACTCAGGAGGCTGAGGTACTAGATGACTGTGAGTTCAAAAACAGCCCGTACTACACAGTGAGACCCTGTCTCAAAAATAAATTAATAAAAAAGTATGGCTGAGGGTGTAGCTTAGCGTTACAGTATTGCTGGGTTCAATTCCCGGGACCCCCCAAAATGCCCTGGGCCACAAATCAGATCTGAGTTCTACTCCCACTTCTGCTATTTATCAGCAGGGTCACTTTGGAAGAGTCAGCCTACGTTCAGCTGCCTCATCTTCAGAGGAAATCTTCCACTGCTGTATGGGGCAGGAAATTCCCAAAGTGAAGCTTAAAGTCTAATATGTTCACATCCCCAAAACAACTTTCTCAGTGGCCTGGTGATGCACGCCTATAATCTGAGGATTCTGGGAGCCTGAGGCAGGAGGATTGTGAGTTTGAGCCCAGCCTGAGCAACTTAGTGAGACCTTGCCTCAAAATAAAAAATAAAGATGAGGGCCGGGGATTTAGCTCAGTGGTTTCGCCGCCTGCTGTGCAAGCACAAGGACCCGAGTTCGAACCCTGGTACCAAAAAAATAAAAAATAAAAAATAAAAAAATAAAGATGACTGGGGATATAGCTCAGTGCGAAGACCCTGGGTTTAATCTCCAGTACTGCAAAACAAACAAAAACCCGTAAAAACACCTTCCTCATGGAATTTGTTCCCTTGACTTTAGACAGGGCCCAAAGTGGTGATGGTTAACCTTTCAGAGAACAAGTGCCTAAACTGCAACCCAAAACCCACTTATTTATGGCAAAGTCCCAATACTGCAATTACTGTAAACCTGAATACTGAGGTTTTAGTTTAGAAAAAAACTGTTATCCTATGTTCGGCTGCTGGGGTGACTTGGCTTGTGTGCTGACAGAGAGGGCTCTGCATGCCTGCTGCAGCATGTATGCCATAGGTTTGCCCCCACTGGCCTAAAGTATCTGTTTTTCAGATGAAGTAACTGGGCCTATAGAGGCTAAATGACTCATGGACTGTTTTGACCTACTCTTATCTTAGTTTCAGAGAAATATATCTTTACTCAAGTACCATTTTCTCTATACCACTGTACTTAAAATTGCACCTTGCCCCTCCTTCTCTACACACTCCTATGTCCTTTCCCTGCTTTATTTTTCTCTGTAGCAGGATGACCATCCATGTAGTATAAGTACTTACTTACATTACCTGATGGTACATTTCCCACTGTCACTTCAGAAGCACAGGAAGGAAGTAGAGTGACTAGTGAGCCCTGTCCGTGCGTGTGCCTTGTACCTTGTCTTCTGGCTGCGCAGGGCTTCACCCAATGAAAGAATCTTGGTAGTTGGCTCAGGTGGGTTCAGCTTGTAGGTCAAGGATAAAGCCAGTAGTAAATAATGTTTGGAAGAAGAGATCTGGAAATAGGCTCCTGGATTCCTGTGCTTTTGTGCTTGGCTCTGTCATATTAGGGGAGGCCAAGGAGGGCTCTCAGGACTCCTGTTCCCTAGAATGAATTCTCTGTAGATTGATGCAGTTACTAATAAGGTTACTATATGAAAAATGCAGGGGCTAGGGATGAGGCTTTTTTGGTACAGTACTTGCCTAGCATGTATGAGGCCTTGGGTTTGATCTCTAGATAACAAAAAAAAATCAGATTTATACAAAATATAATGATCAATGAAAGAGGGATTATATACTTATAAAAAGATTTGGGGCATTTATGTGTTGTAGATGACAAATCCTAGGGCCGGGGATTTAGCTCAGTGGTTTCGCCGCACAAGCGCAAGGACCCAAGTTCAATGTTCAATCCCCGGTACCAAAAAAACAAAACAAACAAAAGAGAAATCCTAGACTAAGGCTTAGCAGTTCTGCATTCCAGTCATGGCTTGGCAGCTAATTATCTGGGTGACTGTTGATAAGGAAGTTAACTTCTCTGAAATTGGAGTTGCTTATTTCACTCTTGATTGTAAGAATCACGTGAGATCATAGGTTTAAAAGACTAAAGGTTACAAAGGAAGAAAGGAAATGAACATGTGTTAGTATTTATTGGTTGACTCCTCAGTACTACTCAATAATAGCATAAGAGGTTTTCATCAGCAAGATTAACTCATTTAATTTTCAACCCTTGGGCCATTTCAAAGCTATAGATGAGAGAACTGAAGCTTAAGGGAATTTGTCCTCAGAGAGTTGATAACTTTTCCAGGGTTCTGCAGTCGTGGGTCTTGGCCCACAGAGACTTCCAAGTGACGCTGCCCCAGCTGCCCCCTTGGAGCACTGCTGTTTGTATGGGCAGGGTTCTCTGCTGTGCTTCTTTCTCAGTGACAGTAAAATGGGGGTCATCAAACATGGCCATCCTAAGCAGTGTTCCGAGTCAGTAGCCTAGATGGGATAGATTAGGATGATCCCAAGATCGCGGACCCTGCCCGAAACAAACTGGTGCATCTCAGCGTTTGAGCTGTTGACCTCTTCTTCCTGAAACTTCCCCATTGGCTTCTGGGACATACATTCTCCTGTTTGACTTTGTGCCTCTCTGTTTCATTTTGGACCCTTTTGCCTCAACTCCTTCTCCTACCTCTTAGATGAGTTTGTTCTCTTCCTTGTTTCTCACTCAGTTTTCTTACTGAGTGATGTTCTTCTCTCCCAGTTTTAACTGCATCACGTTTTCATGATTCCTGAGTCTCTTATCATCAGTCTGGAATTCTTCCTTGAGCTTCTAACGCCTATATTCATCTGCTTTATGGGTGCTTCCATTTGGATGATCCGAACACACTTTAACATTCCTTATAGCAAACTCAGCTATTTTCTCAAATCTATTTTTCAAGACTGATAATTCTTCATGTTGCCTATTATTGCTGTTTTTATTTACTTACTCATCATCTGAAACCTCAACCAGCCACAGCCTCCTGGTATAACTGTTTCTGGTTTTGTCCCTATTTAAATCTGTCCTTCACGTAGCCTCCAAAGTCTTTTGTTTGAATCATAAATCTTACAATACTCCCCTGCTTAAAACCTTTCAGTTGTTCTCAATAGCCTCAGAGTAACACATTTCTTAAGTGGCATATGCGTAAGGCCCTTTCTTTTCTTTTCTTGTTTTTTGGTAATGGGGATCGAACATGGAACCTTGCACTTGTAAGGCAGGTGACGGAACCACTGAGCTAAATCCCCGGTCCCTGCTTATCTTTGCCTCAGACTTTGCGCTGCACAGCAAAAATCTGCTTCTAGTTTCTTGTGCTCACTATAGCTGTTTTGCAGGCCTAACATGATTCCTGGTGTCAAGTAGAAGCTTATTAGTTGTATGTAGGATGATGGTGAAATATATAAATGTGAGAGCCACTGGGTTCAGAGTTTCCAGAATAGGACATCAGTCTACCACCTTAACTAGAGAATTTAAAATTTCCCTAACTGAGGGGAATGTGAACCCTAGAGACTTGATAAAATTATTTTTTTCTCTTGATTTGAGGATGGGGGCTCAAGTCCCAGAGCTGTTCAGGAATTAGAAAGACTCAGAGCCTGTCTTGAATCTGTCGTGAGAGGCAACTAAGGTCCTATGGCTAGGCCCCAAATCAGTTAGCAAGCAATGTGGTTGAAAGAGAGGGCTCTATAACCCAGAAATCAGTTTAAAATCCTAACTTTCTCTCACTAAAGAACCTTTCCTTGCCTTAATCCCTCCATCTGTAAAATAGGTGTAATAAAAGCCTGTATTTAGGAGCTGGGGATTTAGCTCATTGGCAACACGCCTGCCTTGCAAGCGCAAGGTCTTGAGTTCGATCCCGGGTACTGCAAAAAAAAAGGGAAAAAGCCCATATTTAACAGAGCTATTAAATTAGACGAGTTAATATAGTGTCTGATAAAAGGGAAATGCTGAGTGAAAGTTGCCTGCTAATATGATTATTACTTTTTTGTTTGTTTTGTTTTATTTTTGGTTTTTTGATACAGGGTCTCGCTATGTAGTTCAGGCTGGCCTTGAAATCACTACTTAGCCAAGGCCAGCCTTGAACTCTCAGTGATCCTCCTGCCTTAGCCACCTGAGTGCTGGGATTACAGGTGTGCATTACCACACCCAGCATGATTGTTACTGTTGAAGGACATAAAGCTGGACTTTGGAGACCCCCCCTAGGTGACAGACAGTTACGAGCTTAACATAGTGGAAGTAGAAGGAACCCAGGGCTCCTTTTCAATCCCTAGTCCTGGGTCTGATCTAGATGTCTTACATCTGAGTGACTCAGTCATCCTGTATGTGGGATGGGCAGGAATAATGCTTGCCTCTAGTATATTCTCAAAGTGGAGGAGCAAAAGACTGCCTTCCAGAATCTTTTTGCTGCATCTAGCCCTGGGACAGGGCTATGACAACCTTGCCTCGGACTTGTTTCCATGCCTTCAAGCATCTTATCTTAGAGAGCCCAGGAGCCTTTCCACTGAGGTCTGACTGATGCTCAGGCATCATCCCTTTAGGAACATCTGCTTCCTGGAAAGGAGCCCCTTGAGGAATAGTGCCCTCAGTGGTAGGAATGTTAGGTTTCCTTCAGTTTCAACCTTTAGAGCTGCCTGGGCTAGAGTCTGTTGTGCCTGCCGCTTGAAGGCATTCCAGCAGAGCTCAGGCCCAGGCCACTCGGCTGATTTCTGCTGGATTTCTTCATGTAAAATGGACAGAAGGAGATAACTTTCATCATTCCAGACATTCATTTTTATCTGCTTACTTTCCAGGATGAGATATTTAAACTTAGAACTTAATTGCTAAAGGAAGGCTGTCAAAAATATTACAAGGTGCGGAGTCAAGACACTCTGGAGATACAATCTTCACTTTAGCTCAGCACTGCCCTCTTCCACTTCCTCAGTTTTTTCCCCATGTTTGTCTAAGTGCTGTTTTAATTTTTAATACCTCTGGTGGGGAAAAAAAAGTGACTATCCTAATCTTCAGGTCCAATTCTTCTAGTCTTAATCCTGGACAAAGCCACATACTGCAGTGAAGAAATAGCAGTGGATACCTTTAATGATAAAGTCACCTAGCTGTCTGTCTGCACCTGAACTCCCCAGGTGTGGCACAAAGAATAATTATTAACAGCAACACATTTAGGGTAGGTAGGTGGGGAGAGTTGTTAAAAATCCTTCTTCTGTTCTATTAAATCAGTGTCTTGAAGGTGGCCTGGAAATAAGCATTGTCAATAAGCTTATCAGGTGATTTTTTTTTTTTTTTTTGTATCGGGGATCAAACTCGGGTCCTTGCGCTTGCGCAGTAGGTGGCAAAACCACTGAGCTAAATCCCTGGCCCTATCAGGTGATTCTTAATGGTTGCTTAAATTGGAGATTCATGCTCTAGAAGTTGTTTTTCAGTTGGGGTGGCCTGGAGTAGGGACTGAAGCTTGTGGAGGACCTAGCAGCCTCACTGAGTACAGGTTGGGAAGGTGCTGAGGGTTTAGCATCCTACTGAAACATCCGGGTTCCCCTAATTGGCACATTCTTGAGGCTGTGATAGAGACAGAGGGGAATGTGGTGTGTATCAGCCATCTTGCCAGAAAATACAGAACCTCAAAATGATGGCCTATCTCTTGCCCTGGTCCCAACTCCAAATGACAGGATTGAGCAAATAGGTCTGACCGAAACATGTAAAACATGTACATTGAATCTTAGTTTCATTCACTCAGCAAGTATTTTTGAGCACTTCCTCTGTGTCAGGCGCTGTTACTCGTGCTTCAATGTCTTAGTTACTTTGCTCATTGCTGAGATAAAATACCCAGCACCCAAAGTGCAAGGAGGAAAGGTTTATTTTGGCTCACAGTTTGTAGAGGTTTCAATCCATAATTGGCTGGCTCCAAGGCAGGGTGGCATATGGCAAAGGGGCATCAAAGAGGAGAAACAGTTCATGGCAGGCAGAAGACAGAAGGCAGAAGGCACCAAGCAAGCGAGCTACAAGTGACAAGTACCACACTAGCCTCCTTTTTATCCCTTATATTTTTATCCAGGCTTCCCACCCTTAGGGCAGGTAGCACTCACACCCATGGTGGGCCACCCTTAATCCTACCTAGAACTATGACAAACCAATCAGTGGACTAATTTACTAATCACACACCCTTAATTCCAGCATCATACACTAGATCCAGCCACCTCTGAAAAGGCCACTTATGACCACATGAGTCTTCAGGGGGACATGTAGACACAAGCAATAACATTAGGATACCTCAGTGAACAGGGCTTTATCCCTGCCCTTGTGGAGCTACTTGCCAGAGGTATGAAACAGAAAGTAAACAATAAATATAAGGAAGTAAATTATGCAGTGTGGTAGAAGATAATGAATGAAGTGGAAAAAAGAAACAATAGAGCAGGGTAAAGGGGATTGATGGGGGCCAAACTGCATGAAATAGGGTGGTCAAGATAAGCCTCTCTGAGCAAAGAGCAAGAAGATGGCAGGAAGCTGGCTGTGCAGATATCTGGGGAAATGCACACTGAGCCCAGAGAACAGCCAGTACAGAGGCCTTAAGGTGGGGATCATATGTGGGTCCAAGTAGTCTTGTTCATGTTGGGGAGCTGTAACAGTGGTGGGACTAAGGACTTTTCATCCCTCTGTCTAGTTTCCCTGCCCCCAGGGGGAGGGCATCAGTAATCAGTCTCTTTCCCGCTCATTGGTGCTAATGGTGGGTGGCCTAGAGAGTGGCTGTCAGGGCAGAGTGATGGTTCCAGAAGACAATATACAGTTTATCAGTATTGAGTTTTGTAGCTCGCCTCTGCTGCCACCATCGTAGGGAGCTGGCAAGGCTTGGCAATGTTGTCTGATAATCTAATAATCATCATTTATATTGCAGCTCCATAGTGCCTCTGCTACTGATGGTGGCTCTGTGCGTAGGTGTTGGAGAGATAAAACAGACTCTAGAAGGGAACACCAAGTGGATTGAAATCCATGACTCTGGTAGGGTGGACTTTGGTCTCTTTCACTGATACTGAGAGGGGATAATTTAGCAAAGATGCCACCTCAGGATAAAAGCAGCCCTGAAATGCTTTCCTTAAAAACTTTGCCCTGTTAGAATATCTAAGTTTTTGTCTCTTCCTCTCTAGTTGGGCACCTGAGTCACTTTGTCCCTCTTAATCCTGTGGTTTCTTGGCTAGAGGAGTGGTCAGCAGGTGGACAGTGGGTCATACCCTGAGGTTGCTTTACCAGCCCAGTGTCACAGGGCCATCAGGAGTATAGGCTTCTGTGGAAAGGGTTAGAGAGGGAAGGAGGAGATGGGGTCAGATGACATATTCATAGACTTTTAGAGCTGGAAGGAAACTTGTAACCTGGAAATGTGGATGTACATGTCTTTGACAAATGAAAATTGTATTTCAAAGCTCTATTCTCTCTTTAAAATGATGTGATGAGGGGCTGGGGATTTAGCTCAGTGGTAGAATGCTTGCCTAGCAAGCATGAGGCCCTGGGTTTGGTTCTCGGCACCAAAAAATTAAAAAAAAGAAAAGCAAAAAAAAAAAACCAACAAAAAACAAAAAAACCAAAAAAGACCAAAAAAACCCAAAGTAACCAGCACACACAAACAACCTTTGGGCCGGGGATTCAGCTCTGGTTCCACCGCCTGGCTTGCAAGCGCAAGGACCCGAGTTCGATCCCTGGTACCAAAAAAAAAAAAAAATGATGTGATGAATTATCTTGTGAAGAGGGACCGGGATTGTTGTATACTGGAAGGGTGGGTATAAAATATAGCAGGCCCATGCAATAGAACCCAGAATGCAAAAACAATTTAATAACGTTCTATAGACTTTAAAATGAGCTATTACCATTGGTCTCCACATAGAAAAGATGGGCTGACTTTGGAATACACAGCCTTTCTGCTATCCCTGTTTATGGACAGTTGGAGCCTTGCCGATAGGCAAGTCGCAGTGGCAGACACTTGTAATCTTAGCTACTCAGAAGGCTGAGGCAGGAGGACAAGTTTGAGACCAGCCTGGGAAATATAGGGAAACCCTATCTCAAAATAAAAAGTAAAAGTAGAGCTTAGTGGTAGATTGCTTGGCTGGCATGCTTGAGGCCCTGAGTTCAATCTCCAGTATCACCAAAAAGCAAAATATAACAAAACAAACGAAATAATCCTCCTAATGGGGCTTCTAGAATAGAACCTGCCCTGATCCCTTAATGATGCCAATGCAGAACACTTTGTGAGAATACAAATAAAAATTAAGGTCTGGCAAACATATACTAATATGAGAAAAAAATTAAGATCTGAGGTTGTAGCTCAGTGGTGGAGTGCTTGCTTAGCATGCCCAAGGCTCTGGGTTGGATCCCCTAACTGGAAAAAAAATATTGTAAAGTAGGGGTTCCATGACCAAATGAGTTTGAGAATCAATAGGTTAAATACTGTAAATAGTTTCTCCTTCCTCTCTTCTTCCTTCCCTCTCTCCCTCCCTCCTTCCTTCCTTTTTTTCTTTCCTTTTCTCCTTTTCCTGTTCCTTCTTTCTCTAAAATAGACTTCTCAAGGCTTTAACATACCAGTATGCATTATGCATTTCCTAAGAGGAAATATATGATATTCCCCAAACTAATTTGATTGGAGGGGTCCTTTTGTTTTTTTAGGGGATTTCACCAGATTAGTGCTTCACAGAATACCCCTAGAAAGAAGTTTCACTATACTGGCATCTCTCTCTTTAAAAGCAACTGTAGCAGTTCAAAATTAGATGACTTTTTCTTGGTTTTTCCCCAAATTCTTGACCTTCCAGATGGGTAGGAATGCCTACTTTTCTACTCTGAAACCCCAAAGGCAGGCATTGTTTTTTCACGGTCTTTCTAAGGCAGCCATGCAGGCAACACTAGTGATTGTCTCCATTGAATTGACACCTTCACCTGGACAGAGGTATAGCATGGATGGGCCACACTGAGAGCAGTCTCTTGGTGACCGCGTCTGAAGGTCAGTATGGCTGGTTGATGGATATTAGCTGTTGCCACTCTAGGCTGGGCTAGGTGGAGGCGAGTTTGCAGACGAGGAATTGGCTGTGTCTTCTTTGGGTGGTAAGGGCTGGGTTGCACTCGCTTGGACCTCAGGTTTTAAACCCGCGTTCCATGACCACCTCCTACCCCACCTGCCCATTGCCACTCTTTCTCCCTCGTCCCTCCTTTGCGTTCCTTCTGTCTCCCCTGCGTTCCTCTAAGCAGCAGACAAGCTCTCCTTCCTCCTCCTCCTAATCTCCACTTGTCTTCTTATCCCCTCTGCCCCCCAGCCTGGCAGCGTGCCCTGTAGGAATGTTAATTAGCATTCATGATTTAATTAATTCAGTAGCTAATTAACGACTGGGGACTGGGAGTGGGGAGCTGGGGTACAGGAAGGGTTGGGGGCTGGAGGTGGTAGGGAGAAATAGCAGAGCCTGCAGAAGGCATCGCAGATGGCTGTGTGGTGGCTGGCACGGTGCCCACCACCATGGATGCAAACACACTTGCACGGACGCACACGTACACACAAAAAACCCCAGAAAGGGTGATCGAGGAATAAAATCAAAAGCAGGGAGAAGGGCACAGGGGCCCCGGGAACTGGGACTAGGGGTGGGGAAGGCTCTAGATCCATTTGAATCTGCTCCGGAAGTGGAAGAGCAGAAAAAAAGAAACCACAGGCGCAGAGAGAAGAGAGCTCTCCCGATACCCCACCCCACCCCACCCCAGCCACCCCTCCTCCCTGGCATGGTATTCATGGGCACCAGCTGAGGACAGGGTCCCCTCCCTCCGCCTGCCATAAATATTGGCACTGAGTACCTAGACTATGAAGGACAGGACGTTCCAAAGAAAATAGTTTTTCTTCTTAGTTGCTTTACAATATATACATATGTGTATCTGTGTATATACATACATATCTATGTATGTATATACACAGATATGTATGTACCTTTTAAAACTGCACCTGTGTTGGTATGAGGGGGAAGGCGAGTAGAAGAAGGTGACCGAGCCGGGAGGAGAGAGAGCACAGATGGCTTGGTGGTGGTATGGTGTGGTGAGTCGTGGGGAGGAAGGGGGGTCTGCAGAGGTTGGGGGTGGGCAGAATGAGGACCCGGTTTTCCTCTTTCATTTTGCTGTAGATGAAGGAGAGAGAGAGAAAAAGAGAGAAAGGGGGTGGGGAGAGAAGCGAGACAGATGGCAGAGTGGAGAGGCGGCAGCCAGCGCCGGCACTGCCCAGCCTGGGCGGACCCAGCTCCCCCGCCTGCCAGCTCTCCAAATGCCACCCTTCCCCCATCCTCCCCTTCCCCCATCCCCCCCAGCTTGGCACTGATCTCGGAGGGAAAGGGAGGGAGGCTGGGCAAAGAGCATCTGTTCCCTCCATTCTCCCAGCTCCATCGGCTGCCAACCTAGGGCCATCGTCTGCCTCCATCACCCCTCCGCCCGCCCGCCTACCCACCCAATCCCAAATGGGTGCTGGATCAGGTGCCGAATCTGGCTGCCTCCTCGGGTACCAGTCACTGTGCATTGCTGTGTGTCTGCCACCGCTGCCTGGCACTCATGGGGCCGTGTGTGTGTGTGTGTGTGTGTGTGCGCGCGCGTGCATGTACATGTACGTATAAGCGTGTGCTGTGTGTGAGCCTCCTGGGCATGGGTGGGGGGGTGGCATTGCGGTTGCCAATTTAGTGTCCAACCAGAAGGACAGAGGGATGGAGTGGAAGAAGGAGGGGAAGGGTGTGGGGCCTGGGAGGGGAGAAGAGGGTGCATGAGTTGCTTCATTCTGCCTGCTTGCGGGCATTGGCACTGCAGCTGCCATCCCTGTGCCCATAGAGATGGGAGGAGGTGAATGGAGGGGGTCAGCGGCAAGAGTCCCAGTGCTCTGGGAGGAAGGCACGGTACACAGGAGCTGTTGGCATCACATCTGTCAGGCCAGTGCCCAGTGCTGGAGCAGTGGGGAATGGCGGACCCAGGAGGCAGGGAGGAGGGACAAGAATTGTTGCTGGTGTTTCTGTCCTTCTAGAAGCTCAGCTCCAAGAAATGGCTGGACTTTGAGGTGGTTGGTTCTGTTCCAGCCTGGGGAAGTAAAGTGGTGGAGAGTAGACAGAAGTGCCAAGAAAGTCCCAGAGCTGGCAAGGATGGGCTGTGCCACCACTGACCAGGGAAACTTGTTTGGGCTGGCAACATGGCCCTTTGTCAGAGCACTGAAGGAGACAGCAAGGGGATGGGGCATGAAGCGGGGAGGTTGGCACTGTGCATGGAGACTGGCACGAGCTGTGGCATGGTGTAGAACAGGCATGGGTGATAGTGCCTCCTGCCAATGTGGTTGGAAGGATTGTTGTGCCAGGCGTGAGAAGGGAGGAGGTGCAATGGGGGGCACTTTATTTGAGAGAACAGACTTTTTTTCCTGCCAGGACCTCCTTCCCATTTCTTCTTAGGCATAAGGAGTGGAATGACAGACAGAAAGCAGCGTGAGGACACAAAAGAGGAAGCGCGCCATTGCTCAGACCCCAAGGAAGCAGCGTGGAGAGCGGCTGCCAGTCCTGCTTGGCCTCCAGCCAGTTCCCGCTGAAGATGGCCGTACCCTCTAGTCTGGTCTGTATGTGCCACTGTCGCAGGCGTGGGGGGGCAGGGCTTGCTTGGTGAGCTGGGCTCTAGAGTAGGTAGGGCACCTTTCTGCCGATCCCATTTGGACTCTTCACTCTAACAAGTAAGGTGTCTGATTTTTCTTTCTGGTGCCTCCTTTCGCCTCACCCCTCTTTCATCTCTCCATCACCACCTGGGTCCTACTGCTTGGCACCCAACCAGCTAGATGCTGCCACACTTGGCAGCGCTGCACTGGCTTGTGAACAGTGCCTCATATCCTGGCACTGCGGCAAACCCAAAGCCGCCCAACGTGCTCACAACGCCACTTGGTGGCAAGGAGAGAGGGGAGGCCGCACACAAAGTGGCAGGCATTGGGTGGAGCCCTGTGCTAGGAAGTGGCCAGGGAGGAGACCCTTAACAGCTGGGCTGAGACAGCATTCTTTAGACCACCCCAGCTCTGCCATTCTCCTAACTAGACATCCACCTCCCTCTTTTCCTTACTGCCTCCAAGAATGGATTTACGTGGTACTGTAGTGTGTTTGAATGGCCATGCCAAGGGAAACAAGCACAGAGGCACACAAACACCAGCTATAGCCACACACAAGGCTTCAGGCCAATGGACTGCATACCTCTCTGGGCAGCAAGAACAGGAGGATGAAATGAGAGCCTGGGGAGAGAAATATGCCGCTAAGTTGTCACAGAAATGGGCTGGGAATGTAGCCCAATGGTATAGCACTTGCCTAGCATGCATGAGGCCCTAGAGCCAATCCCCAGCACTGGGAGAGAGAAGAAAAAGAAAAGATACCAGAAGAGATTGAAAGGGATAAAGCAGGAAGGAGAGAACGTCAGACCTTGCTGTTGGGTATTGGGGTTATAGTAACTGGTATAAATTACCTTGTACCTTGTGATCAGCTGAGCTATGGTTGAGATGAACTCATTCATATTCAATAACTGTCCTAGAAAGATGGAGAGGTATTCTAAGCCTAGAGAGGTAGGCAAGTGTTTGGAAGACAATGGCATTTGGGACTTGCCCATCCAGAAAGGATGCAAGGAGATTTTGTGGTTAGGAATTTCTCAATGACATCTCAAGTGGAGTTGGATAGAGTTCCATATCTTTAAAATCTGTGCTGGAAGGGAGAATGAGGATGAGCAGTGAACTCTGGGAGAGGGAAAGGCCCCTTGGAGAAGAATCCCCGTATCTGTGGTAATAGAGACTGTCCCTTAGAAAATTTAACCTTGAGCTGTCTGTCACCTGAAAGAGTTTCCAGTTGGATTGGCTTTCCCTGCTTTCTGGGTTTAAAGAAAAAAAGAGGCTCTAGGTCAGTGGCCTGGAAGATCTTCTGTGGAAAATTTGGCTCTGGGTGATGTCAAGGAGGAGGCTAGGCCTGTCCAGAGGGAAGCGAAGCCGTTCATTGCCCATGTGGGACTGAGCTGCTTGGGGCTGGGAGAGTTCTGATTTCAGCATCTCTAGAGTGGATGGCAGCTTCAGAAGAAGTAAGGTGGTTTCCACAGCAGAGGAGAAAGCAGAAGGCACTCAGCCAAGGGGGTGAGTGGACAACATTTATATTTTCTCTCCTGTTCAAGAGCAGCCACCACAAGTCAAAGACACTGTTAGATTTTTAATATATTGGAGGGTGGGTGAGTGTCCCTGTAATGAAGACAGACCTGAGGGGAAGCCAGGACACTGTGCAGGATCCCCGGGTGTGTGTAGCAGGGCTGGTCCTGGCTGCTGGAAAAGTGTGGCAAGTTACAGGTGTATATGAGAATGAGGTCTCTTAGTTGGTGATTCTCAACTTCCAGAGAGCATAGATCACTTTAGCAGGAGTTTCTAATTCAGTTGATCTGAGGTGTGGTCCAGGAATGGGCATTTCAAACTAGTTCAGGTGACCATGATGCTTGTGGACAAACTCTGAGAAACACTGTCCTAAGAGATGGCATTCACTTTGTAGGACAGTTGATCTAGTCTGGATTTCCCTTGCCTTTGCTTCTTCTTCCTCAGCTGTATTTACATCCTTATGCTGGCATGTTTGGATGTGTATGTTTGGAGTGTGTGTGTGAATGTGGTATGTGTTTTGAATGGGAGGGATTGTGAAGTCCAATCAGTCACATGTCACTTGTTAGAGTAATGATTTTCATTGGCAGTTCTTATCACAGAAAAATCCCTTTGGAAACATTGTGAAAGTCATTCTTCCTTTCACCCCCATTCTCAATGGCTCTCTGCCCATGTGTTTCTGAAACCTTATCATTGAAAACCATTAGGTTAGGAGCATTGCCAGGAGATTGTTCTCTGTGGTCCAGTGAGATTTGTGTGGATTTTGTGTCCGGTACAGGATAGGCCCTAGTCACATGGCTTCCTGAAGGCTGGATCCTGGGTGGTGAAGTAGAGTCAGCAGAGTACAGGGCCAAGCTTACTGCTCACGCTAAGCAAATTACAGAGCTGCTGCTGTTTGAGCATTTGGTGGGGATCCAGAAGTGAGCAGTGTGGGGATTCTTCAAGCTGAGTAGACAAGGTGCAGTTTTGACATCAGGGAGGGACTGCAGTATGGAGCAGCATTGAGCCTCTGCTAATTACTTGCTACAGTATTTTAGCTATTTCTTGTCAAAGAATGTGAGTATGGTTGGATAAGGCTACATGGATGGGTTAGGCTTCTTTCTGGTCCACCTGTGTTACTCAACCTGCTTCTCCACTAGATAGTAGCTATGCACAGCTCTGTGGTCAGGGAACTGAAAGAAACACTAGGCTCAGACTGACAGGGTATAATGACAATTATCCCGTGTCTGTGCTTTGTGCAGAGGGCTGACTGCACTGGATGGTTACTCAGTTGGATCACCCAGGGTGTCACCCAATGCCTTCCTGTGAAGTGTAGTCTCTCCCAGAAGGGGCTTTCACTTGGGATTACTTCCCATCTTTCCCTACACTTGATGGACAGTGGTCTAGGTTTGCTACCAATGGTCTCTCTCAACTTTTGTTTCATTTGATCTTTTCCTACTGTATCCAAACTATAATCATATAGGCCCTGATGCTTGGTCTGCTCCTTTTTTTGTAGCATGTGTTCTCTTGGTATTATCTGTGTCCTCTAGAAATGATACTCTCACATATACAAGTTTTTGACTAGTGTCTGAGAGAAATGACTTCCCTTCTCCCCACATGCCAGGCTCTTTCTGTAACACCTGTCTCAGCCCACTTTCCCCTGATTCAGGGTGATATAAGAATTTTTCTAAGCCAGGTGTGGTGGTACATGCCTATAATCCCAGTGCTTAGGAGGCTGAGGCAGGAAGATCACTGTGAGTTCAAGGCCAGCCTGGGCTACATAGTGAGTTCAAGCCCTGCCTGAAATATATACTGAGACCCTGTCTCAAAGAACAAAATGTAAGAATCTTTCCAAAACTTTCCTCTTAATGTCTTTTCTACCTCTCCTCCTTGGACTCCAGAATCATTTACTTGGACTCCAGAGTCATTTAAGGTCCTTTTCCCCATTCCTTACCTACTTTAGTTCGAGGAAAACTAGCATGTATTGGCGAGTGTTTCTACTCTGTGAGAGTAAAGTATGATCTTGGGACAATCTCTCCTCCTCTTCTCTTCTCTTCTTCCTCTCTCTCTCTCTCTCCCCCCTATGTCTCCCTCTCTCTAAGGGATACCTTGCTAGCACTTGCGTGTATCCCTGGAGACCTTCCAGCTGGGGTCTGCTTCTCTTTCTGAGTGTGGGTTGGCCTATTTTGCTGGTATACTTATAGACACAGAGCTCTGTATTTCAGGTGTGAATATCTTTACAAGGATGAATGATTGGATGAACATGTCTTAAAATTGGCCAGGATGTGGAGATTTGGAGGAATAAATGATCTGGTCTATAAGTCCTGCAAGTGGATGAGGAACAAATAGAATAAGCAGGTGGGTACTACTATGCCTGGAATAATGGGCTTTCTTGGTTCTTACACATGCTTAAGTACACTCTGGGTAAAGGGAGAGGGTAAGAACAGGTTTCCTTTTGTGGTCCTGCTGCAGATATTGCCCCATTTGGCCACTAAGGCTTTAGATTTTCTCATATTCAGCAGACTTTTATTTTTGCTCCTAGTTAACAATTGGGCACCTTAAGGTACCCTCACAAAGATTCTGGTCTAGAACAAAGACAGCCAAGATCATTTATACTTCCTGCCTCTCAGTAATGTCTCTGGCAGTAAGCAGAAACCTGAATTTGGGTGCTTCTTTAGAACTGCATATTTCAATTTTAGTATATGTACTGCCAAAGTGAGCACAGGACTGCATATTTCAGAAATCTTAGTTCTTTGCCCCAAGCTGTGGAATATCAGTCTTATGAGCCATCAGTTCAGGCTTATATTATGGATAGGGTGGGATGGGGTGCTGTAAAATAGGCATTGATGTGCCAGGCACTGCAGTTAAGTCTGTTACTCCACAAGATCTTAGTAACATGGCGGTCACCTCTAGTATTCTGCACAAGGGTATGGTGACTCAGCCTTTTGTCCTCCAGAACTACCACTATGTGTTGTTCTCTGAAGCAAGGTCACTTCTAGGGATGTCTAGTATGAGAAAGTGACTGGGGAAGAATGCTCCCTGGGAATGTGCTCCCTGGGAACCGTGCACCCTCAAGAAGCACTTTGATTGACCAGTCAGCAGTCAGCCAAGCTCTTTTGCCCCCCAAATTCCAGGGTATAGTTGTTTAGTGTCAGCTCTTCATTTGCACTATGAATTTACAACAGTGCCTCCTAGGCCAGAGTGTTTAGGTGTGAGGTGTTGGAGGGCAAGAGGAGAATTTCTGGCTGTATTAACTTTTGATGAAAACATTCACAGTTCAAAATAAAGCCAACCTATCCTGACTGTAAGTCCCTACGATGCATGATACCATGCTTCTGATCATCCAGTGCTAGGTATTTGCCAAAGTTTTCTTTAAAACATCTCTTTTTCTCCTTTTTTTCAAGTTTTATACATGAGTCACATTCCCAGAAAGCAGAGTGAAAAAGCTTCTTTCCTCATGTACATGCTGCTAAGAAAATAGTTTTATACACAGAACTTCAACTGGACAGCGAAAAGGACAGGGAGGGAGGGGTACCAGAGAGGTGTCAAGAGGCAAGAAAAGGACAGCAGCAAGCGCCAGACCACAGCAGGTCATTTCTCTCCTGTTGCCTACATCTGTAACTGGCATTTTTGGTATCATCAGAATAACTAGCTCCACCCTGCCTGCAATTGGCTAGGATAGTAATTTTTAATTTTAAAAGTAGATGGGACAGGAAGTAATATTCACAGAATACATGGGGACCAAGGACTGAGTTGACTTTTCTCTCTCCCTCTTTAGAGAGGGAGTTATAGAGGCAGTGAGGTGAGAAAGCTTCTCCCTGGTGAGTCTTCGTGTGGGATCCCCTAGTGACAGCACCCTATCAAAGACTCACTTTGGGCTTCAGTCCTCTCCTTGTACACCCACTGTCTCAAATGATGTCAGCTCCAGACCCCCCCTGGGTCCTTTGTGGATGCCTGCTGTGTAATGGAGGAGCTGAGCTGGGCTAGGCTGGAGAGAGCAGGACCAAGGATTGAGGATAAGGGGAAGGAAAAGCGGATGGGGAGCCAGGGACCCTGCAAAAACAAAGAAGGTTCAGTGTCCAGAAATGTAATGGGGCCACAAGGGAGGGGAAGAGCAGGTTTGTAGAAAAAGTAAATGAGTGGAAATGGTGGTAGGGGAAAGAGATGCATACCTCCATTTCACAAAACAAAGTCACCCTTTCTTTCTCAGACTGCCAAGATACTTCCAGTGACACTGACTTTTTCTGACAACTGAGAATGAGGGGCTATATTACCTATCTTGTAAATACTCGATTCAGGCCACACTGCTTCCAGTCCCATGAGGATCACCAGACACCAGCAAGAAGTTAAAGCCATTTGGTCCTCCAGAGACAAAGTGGTTTAAAGACACCCTTAAGATGGGGGAGGGGTGGCACAAACAGGAAAAAAACCCACTTGTTTGATGGGAGAGGTTTTTTTTTTTTTTTTGTATTTTCCAAGTTTGTTTTTCTTTAGTTCATTTCTCTGATCTCTCCATCTCTCTTTTGTGTGCATGTGCACACACTCTCTCTCGCTCTCGTTTTTTGGTTGTGTGTTTCAGTCTTTTTAAAATAACTTTGGATTTGCCGTTGGTGGGCAGCGCCGGTCCCTGGAGGCTGAACTGCCCCATAGCAGGGGTACGACAAGGGGCAGGCCCATGGCTGCTGAGAGGATCTCTGTGTTTAAAGCCTTTGAGAATAAACTACTGTAGTTCCCAGGGTGCAGGGTGGGGCTGGCAGAGGGGTGCCTGGGGCGGCTTCTCCTAGAGTCCAGGCCAAAGGGGCCGGGCCCTGTCAGGCGAGGAGAGGGTTAGGAGGGCAGGGGGTGGGGAGAGTGAGCTGGGAGCCCTTCTCCCCCTGCCAACCTCCAGTTTGGTTAAGAGTTTTATGGGCTCCCTGCCCATTCCAGGCTCCAAACTTGGGAGCCCACTGTGTTTTTGGAAAGTCTGAGCAGTATGAAGCTCTAGACAAGGGGGTGGGAAGAAGAGGGAGTGGCGAAGTTTCTTTTCTGTCCCCCTTCTTTGTCTTGGGTTTTCTTCTTTCTTCTTTTCTTCTTTCTTTTTTTGTCAGTGGGATACAGGGGACAGTGTGTTAGAGTGGGGGAGTGCTGGGATTCAGTGGGGAAAATGAAGATGGAACCAAGGGTATATTTTGTGTATGGCAGGCAGACAGGTTATGAGTAATAAGGATGCCAAGGTCTCTGTGTGTGTCTGTGAAGATATAGGGGCAAGGGTGACATCTGCAAGGATTGCGGATAAGGATCAGTGTCTGTGGGGCAAGGGAGGAGGCAGGACTCTGCTGGAGGTGGGGTGTGTGAGGCCCACTGAGGGTGGGAACTGAAAGATTCCCATGAGGTGGGCGGAGCCGAAGGTTGGGGCCAGGGATCTGAGCTCCCACCAAACACCCCTTGGGGTAAAAGTAGGAGCCCTCCCATCTCCCCATCTTGGTTTATCTGTTTATAAAGCTAGAAGTGTAGAGGTAGTCGTAGTTTTTGGGTTGGAGTCCGTGTGAGGTAATCTTGCTTCCTCTTTGGCAAAAGCCACAGCAGCCGTGGCAGCAGTGGCGGTGTTGGTGACGGTGATGGGTGGGCCCCCTGGGGGTGGGGCTGCCTTGCGCTTGTGGGCCGAAGAGCGCAGGTGGGAGGCCAGGGCTTCACGGCCACTCAGAAGCACCTCGCATGCCAGGCAGTGGTAGGTGCAGATGGGCACCCGTAGTGGGGGAGGCATAGAGCCCCCAGAGCCCCGCCCAAAGAAGCAGAAGGATCTCTGGTGGGCGGTGGCTGGGGCCTCCCCATCAAATGCCATCTTGCACTGGCGGCACAGGTAGCGGTGAGTCACGTCCACGGTGGAGATGCCAGTGCTGCCTGTCAGCAGCTCCTCAGCCTCGCCAGCTTCTCCCTCCCCAGGAGGTGACAGTTCAGGAGGTGGCTTTGGAGGTGCTGTGGCTGTGGGTTCAGGGGGCTGGGGTGGTGGCTGGAGCAGGGCATTGGGGAGCAGCCCAATGAGGGTCTGAGGTATCACGGGGTTCATGGGAAACAGCCCCTTCTTCATGCCGTAGAGCTGCTGGAAGTAGGCCCCCTGTAACTGGGGGCCAAAGACAGCTGGCGGTGCTGCCCCCCCTGCAGGGGGAAGAGGGAAGGGCAGGAATTGGCCTCCCAAGAGGGCTGGGACAGTGGCCTTCAATGCTTTGAGGTTCTTGAGGGCATCAGTGGAGGAGTTGATAGGGGCTGTAACTGGCTTTCGCTCACCAGAGACCCTGTCCCCCGAGGGCTCAGGAGGCGGGCCGGGGACAGGGTCAGTGGTGCTTGCTGTGGCGGTGTTGGTTTGGCCGGGCACAGGTCTCTGAGGTAAGGGGTGGCCTGGGCCAGCAGTTGGGGCCACTGTGGTAGTAGGCAGGACTGAAGTAGCAAGGCTGAGGAGGCCTGAGGAGGCTGCAGGGCCTATCAAGATGAAAAGGTGATGAAGGATTAGCCATGTCCTGCCTCCACTGACATGCCAGCTTTGGACCACCTCCTGCCACACACCCACATTCCCATCACCCAGTTCCCACACTCCCTTCCCTCCTTTCCCCTAAGAGCCTAGGCAGTGAGGGCAACCCTTTTAGAGCTTTCAATAACAAACCGCCCACTGTGGCACTCATGCCATAGATTCGCCGCCACTGCCCTAGAGCAAAGGAAGGCCACAGGAAGAGACTGGACATGGGAGAGTCTGGAAGGAAAAGCAAGGGCAACTGCCCCACTCACCTGAATTGAAAGGAGCTAAGCTGCCAAGTGGTGGCTGGGCCAGAGCTGAGCCAGACAAAAGGACTGGGGCCAGGCGAGGCAGGGCTGGAGCAGCCCCCAGGGGCATGGAGGCAGGTGTGGTGGCAGGTGGAGCCTTGGGAGCTGGGGCTGCCTCAGGTGCTGGGGCCAAGTCATAGCACTTGCTTTCGCTCTTCAGCTGGGCTCGGACTGCCTCCTTGAGCTTGGCCAGGTGCTGGCGGGAAAAGAGATGGCCTCGGCAGGAGACATAGAAGTCATACTTGACATCACAGTAGGGGCAGTCGGTACGCTGGGCTGCTAAGGAGCCCTCGCTGTTGGCCCCATTTCCCCCAACGGCCATCCCTTGCAGCTTGGCCTTCTTTTCCTTGGCACGAGCATTCTGGAACCAGACCTGAATGACTCTCTTGGGCAGCCCGATCTCCTCCCCCAGCACCTCGCACTCCTGCATGGTGGGGGTGCGGTACGCTTCATAGCAGGCTTTCATGATCTTCAGCTGTAGGCTGCTCATCTGGGTCCTATAGCGCCGCTGCCCCATCCCATCGGGAACCCCATTCCCACCTCCTGGGCCCCCACCGGTCCCTCCAGCTCCAGGGGACTCTGGTTCAGCCAGGCTGGAAGCAGATGAATCACTCAGATCTCCTGCAGATGGACTACAAGCCTCGCTCTCTGGAGAAGCTTTAGATTCTTCGGGGCCCTCATCTTCACTGGGTGGAGGGGGAGGTGGGAGAGGTAGAGGTGGCTCTGGTGTGGCTGTCCTGGCCTCTCTCCCTGGTGGTAGGCAAGGCAGTGGCCCAGCACCTGGGGCGGCCGTGGGATAGGGAAAAGCAGGTGCTTCCCTCTTTGGGGCCTCCTTCCCAGTCCCATCATCTGTCTTGCCCAACAGGAGGTTGAACTTGGGGAAGGGTGCAGGGGTGGGTGCGACTGTGGCTTTGACTACTGGACTGGGCACCACCCCAGGAGTGCTTCGAAACTGGCCTTTCCTCTCCCTGGCCCTGGTATTCTGGAACCAGACCTGTACCACTCGCTTTTTGAGCCCCACCTCCTCAGAAATGCAGTCGAGCATCTTGCGAGTTGGGTTAGAGTCCTGCATGTACCAACGGTACAAGATCTCCAGCTGCTCAGGCAGGATGGTGGTGCGCAGGCGCTTGTCCCTCGGGGGCTCACCCTCCCCTCCACCCCCTGCTTCACTGCCTGTGGGGGACAGGCTGCCGTCCTCATGCTTCCTTTTGAGGGCTGGCCCTGGTGCTGGTGGAATGCCTGCTACCAGCGGGTTTCGCTCCCCAAACACCAGCAAGGGCAAATCTAGGAGCTGAGGAGGAGCGCTGGGTTGCACAGATGGCAAGAAATGCAGTTGGTGGTGACTGGTCAGGAGGTCCTGGCTGGGGAAGGAGATGGCACACTGGTCACAGGTGTGGGCTGGGGAAGGCGAGAGAGGAGCCTTCCCTTCAGGTTCTTTGCTTCCTGGCTTTGTTGCTTCTGCTTGGCTCAGCTCCTCCACTTCTGGAGGTTCTGGTGATGGACCCTTAGGCCTTGTTGGGGCTTCCAGGCTCTGTTCCTCCTCTGCTTCTTCTTCCACCTCTTCTTCTTCTTCCCTTCTCTCTGCCTCTTCCTCCTCCTCTTCGGGGGTCTGATCATCATAACACTTCTTGAGGTGCCGCACCAGCTCAAAAACACAGGAGAAAGTGGTGTGGCATCGCCTACAGCCAGAGCCTCCCCCGGAGCTTCCTCCAGTCGGCACAGGCCCTCCCTCACAGGCATTTTTGCGTGCTTTCTGGCGGGCATTCTGGAACCACACTACTACCACACGGCTAGCCAGACCCAGAAGACTTGCGAGCCGCTCTACCTCTCCATCCTTGGGGTAAGCACTGGTCTCAAAGAAAGACTGCAGGGCCTGGGTCTGGAACTCTGTGAACTTGGTTCTGGAGAATCTGCGGCCTGCAGGTGCTAGGGGAGGAAGGTTCCCTCTGGAGCTCTCTTCCCCCTCTGTAGGCCAGCATCCTCCTGCCCGGCTTTGTTCTTCAGGGGCATTCGTCCCCCCTGCCTCAGGCTCTGGGACCAGGAAAGGTGGGCCCAGATGAGGAGCAGGGGTCTCCAGAGAACCATCGGGAAGTTTGAGGGGCTCCACAGGGGGTGGATATAGGCTATCATAGCTCTTGCGAAACTGGGCAGCATAACGGCTCAGAGCCTCGAAGGGCAGAAAGCGGCGGTGGACATGCTCCTCGTGTGTTTTGAGGATAAGCATATTGGAGAAGAGTTTCCCACAGGCCCCACAGGCCAGCTTGTCCCCACCCCCCAGGGCCTCTGGAGGAGGTGGTGTTGGGGGAGGGGGCACAGCCTGCTTCCCTTCGTTGTACTGAATCACCAGCTCAAAGCCGAAGTTTTCCAGAAGGGCTTTGGCTGCGGTGCGGGAGGCCTCATTGGGCGATGGGTGGGATGGCGAGGACGGCCCTGCCTCATTTCCCTCCTCAGCCATGACAGGCCGCTCCCATTCCTGCTCAACCAGCTCAGCCTTAGGGGGTGGAGGCGGAGGAGGTGGGGTGGCAGCTGGCAGGGACAGCATGGGTGCAGGCCCAGCTAGTGCCAGCTTGGGCCCCACCTTGAGGTCATGGAGGTAGAAGGGCAGGAGCAGCTGCTGCTGCTGGAGCTTAAGCAGTGATTCGGGCACCAGAGGAAAGGGGGGCAAGACTGGTGGAGTGAAGATGGGGGCTGGGAATCGGTGCAGGTCCAAGGGAGGAGGAGGTGGGGACAGGAAGGGCAATCCAGATATGAAGCCGCTGGGCTCAGGGACCTTCTTCTCAGTGCCCACCTCCCCCTCGGTCTCGCCTTCTTTGGGCTCTTCTTGACTACGCTCTGGCCCCTCCACCTTGGCGTCAGTCTTGGCCCCTCTTGAGCGAGTCTGGTGCAGAACTGACCGCATGTGGATCTCCAGGGTAGAGCTCTGGTTGTAGGAAACTCGGCAGACTGTGCACTTGAAGGGCTTGTCTGTGGCAGTGGTAGTGGTTGGTGGAGCCCCAGCCTCTCCTCGGGCAGGGCCTGAGGGGTCAATGGCAGCCTTCTTCATCTTATGAAGGTGGGAGACAGAATTATAGTGAACCAAAAGGATGTTCTTCTGGGTGAAGGACTCCTTACACACAGTGCACTTGTAGGGCCGGGCAGGGTCGAGAAACTTGTCCAGGGCAAAGTTGGTGGTTTTCCGGTAGGTCAGAGGGTGGCGAGAATCAGCTGGGGTTGGCTCTGCAGAGCGGGGCTCTCCCATGGTCCCATCTTCTTCTTCAGTTTGGGTGGGTGGAGGAGCTACTTCTTCAGCTAAGGTGTCAGGCTGAGGGATGGGAGATGGGGCTGGAGAAGGGGGTTGTTCAGGGCTTCCCAGGGGCTTGTCTGGAGCCTCAGCTGGGGCCAGGGGAGGCTCAGGAGGAGGATCTGGGCTGGCCTCTGAGGTCAGGTTGGGGCCTTCTATGGGAGAGAGAAGAAGGTGCAATGAGCAGGGAACTTTTGAGTGCCCCACCCATTCAAAATCCAGGGCAATAAACCCTGGCCTCATTTGTCTTCAGACCTTCTTGGCCCATGGAGATGAGCTTCCCTTTCCTGCCCCCTTGGAAGGTATGCTGTCCCCTTCCTTACCTCTTGCCTGGTCTCTGCCGGGTATGGGCTCTGGCCCAGGGGTGGGAGGTTCTGGGCCATCCTCCAGAGGGCATAGTAAGGGCCCAGACAGCACTTTGGTTGTAAAGGTCATCTCTACAGTTGTAGCCTGTAATGCAAGAAACCCTAGTGATTTCACCACACCCCACTGCCACCTCCCGCCATGCTCTTCCTGTGCTGAGCCCTCTTCCCCCTTCCCATGGATCAGCCTCCTCTCTGAACGAACACCCCTCCTACTGGCTGCTTTCTCCACAATGAAGGCCTGGGCTGCTGCCTTATTTTTCAGGTTCTCTCCTTCCCCAGGCCAAAGTCATCTCTCCTTGAGGCCACCTGGCCCTGGCAGACCTGGGGCTGCTGTCTTGTCTGTCTTCTCTAGACTTAATAGAAGTGAGAGAAATGCTGAGTTTTCTCATCCAGTAGATGCAGCTAGGCAGGCTCAGTGCAGAGAGTCCCTCCAACTCTAAAGTCCCACTTCAAATCTGTGAAATGCTCCTTTCTTCTTCACCCTCCTCCCCAACACATACACTTGTCTGCATGTCCACTGCACAGCCTTGACTGGGCCTCACGGAGCTATCCTCACCCAGCCTGTACTTACCACAAGAAGCAGCTTCTCAACACACTCGGGTACCACGTTGTGCAGGTGGCTCAGGTGGAAGTGCAGGGCAGGCCGGCCCACTAGCTGCTCTTGGCACAGTGGGCACCTGTATTTGGGCTGCACTGCATGCTGGGAGAGTGTATGAGCCCTCACCTGGTCAGATTCTGAGCTCAGGAAACTGCAATAGGAACAGCAGTACACCTGGGGAGCACAAATGGACAGTGGAGGAGGTGTCAGGCAGGGGGATCCACCGTCACACGGTCCTTTGGGTTTGTCAGTGCAGTACTGTCCCTCCTCCAAATTTAGTAGGAACAAACCAGATGGGAAGGCATCTCAGCCCCAAGTCCTGAAAGCTGGCTTCTCTCCCTCCCATCTCCCTTGGACTGAGACAAAGATTTCGCCTAGGCCACTGCTCTGCCTTCCTCCATTCTTTGGCACTCTCTCTTCATCCTGGCCTCTATGTTTTTGTTTGTTTGGGGTTTTATTCGCCCCTTTCCCTGTCTCTGCTGTTCTCCAGCTGACAGATTGCCCTGTACCACCCTCCATCTCACATTTAGTTTTCTTACTCACACCTCTCCTGCCTGTATCTTCTCTGTGAAATGTCTCCAGTTCCTTTGAGTACTCTCTGGACCTAGAGGTCTCTGCCCACTTTTGCTGCTCAGGGCCCTTGAATGTGTCCAGTGGAGGGGTCCTACCTGTCTGCTCAGAAACTGGCTCATTCTCCCTTTGGCTCAGCAGCTCCCACTTTTTTGTTTTTGTCTTTTCAATATGAACAAATGCCACATCTTCCCCAGTGGTCCTGGGAAATTCTGCCTGGTCCTCAGCATACTCCTGCCCATACCTCAAGAGGAGAGGCCCACTGTCACCTGACTCAGCTGTCCAGCCTGCATTCTGCCTGAGCCTCAGAGCAAGCTTTTGTCTGGCTCACTTCTCTCGTCACCTAGAGTGGCTGGCTATAGAGGAGAGGACCTAGGTGTGCTCATCTTAATGCACCTACTAGCCCTCAGGGCAGACCTCATAATATCTGTTGGAGGAGCAGGAGTTAAAAAGAGAAGCTGGGCTGGGGATTTAGCTCAGTGGTTTCGTCGCCTGCTGCACAAGCCCAAGGACCCAAGTTCAATCCCCAGTACCAAAAAAAAAAAAAAAAGAAGAGAAGCTGAGAATACAGTTGCCACTGCACAATGTAATGCAATCTGAACACTGAGTCCTAGGATGGCATTTCAAGACCAGAGGTTGGGAATCCCCTCAGAATCAACATTTTCAGATTACAAAGCTAAACCACTTCTGGATCCTGCTAGGTCCAACTCTTAGGGGTTTGGAGGTTCGCTTTCAGGGTGAATCATTTGCTTGGTGCCTCTACTTTCAAGAAGAAGGTGGCAGGACAGTTCCATCCAGACTCAGGGCTTTCTGTAGGATGGGAATATCCGTGTGTAGTTGTCTTTCTGCAGTTGGTCTTTTTGTTTTTTATGTTTGCTTTGTTTTTTGAGATAGGATCTCCCTATGTAGTCCAGGCTGGCTTTGAACTCACTATGTAGCCCAGGGTGACCTCGAACCCACGGTGATTCTCCTGCCTCAGGCTCCCAAGTACTAAGATTACACTGTGTGCCACCACGCCCTGCTCTGCAACTGGTCTTTTAGTTTTTCCCTTTCTTTTCATTTCTTCACTCTCCTCTTGTCCTTCTCATCTACCTCCAGTCATTCCTATTTTAATACAGTTCCTCTCTTTTACCTTTCCATCAAACTCCTACCATCCTTTCCTCTCATCTGCTGCTATGCTCCATCCCTTAAGGCCAGCTCTGCCTTGTTTGTGCTGAACATATGTAACTGGCCCTGGATATAATTTCTCACATGTGGTATTCTGAGTGAAATAAGTCATAAGCACACTAAAAGCCCCTAGAATATGAGCAGATCTCAGCAAAGCCAGACCCCCGCCTTCAAGTCATCCCAGTTTCTCCAGTTCTGACCGTAGTCTGGTTGGCACTGTCTCTGGAAGGGCCAGTCCTGTTCTCTGCCTCTTCAGAAGCTGAGGATGAGAGAAGAGGAGATTAAGGGACTCTGACAGCCCTCCTTCTTCTGTTCACAGACACCCCCAGCCCTTAAGGAGGTGATTTGTAGCAGAGAATTTTCAGGGCAGCAGAGTGGGCTCTCAAGAAAGGGGAAAAGGGCAAGAAACTCAGTACCCAGGAGAGGCCTGACTTAGAAGCTAGGCAGGGGCCGACTGCAGGTTAGTAAGGTGGCCAGGTTTGGGTCCTTAGAGAGGGTAGAAGCACCTAGCCCTCCTTGGCTCAGCCTCCCTTCCCTCTAATGAGCCCTTTCATGGACCAGTTTTGCTCTCTCAGCATAGGAGGCTTTGCTGGGTGCTTGGATCTCTGCAAGGTCCAATGAGCATCTCAGAATGTATGAGGACTGGGAGAGGAGAAAGAAAATGGGACCAGAGAAGCAACTCACCCAACTGTTCTGTCTTGTTCTGGGCATCTTTCTCAAGGGTGGGTGGCTCGGCTAGGGGGGTGACAGGAGCCTTCCCTGTGTAGAATGGGGGAGAGTCAGCTTAAAGAGGTGAAGCATCAGGGAAGGCAGAGGAAGCAGGGCAAGCAGCCAGTCAGTGAAGAGAGAATGGATGGGTAAATCAACAGGCAAGTGAGGACAAAAAGTCCCCAGAAGAAATCATCATCCAGAGGGTAAAAGGAAAAATTATAGTCATGGAACTCGTAAGGTCTAAGAGATAATCTTGTGTCAGTCCTGTCCCCTTATCCTTTTATAGGAATAAGCCCTACAATA
The DNA here is from genome assembly GCF_000247695.1 of Heterocephalus glaber. The sequence goes on along the minus strand of NW_004624820.1, from coordinate 9,045,659 downwards.
GGCAACAGAAACTGGACTACATCGGGATCCCCTGTCTTGACTCACTCTGGAAGCAGGGAACCCCAAAAATATAGTGGGAGGGGCACTCAGGAGGGAAGCTGAAGTTGAATGGGAGTGGCATTGGTGGTGGGCAGGAGGCAGCAGGCCTAGCTGGGAGAGGAGATTACCACTCAAGTAAGAATTGACAGATGTGTAGGAATTTATTTTCAGTGGCAGCCTAATTAAAGTGTTAAAGTTCCTTAACTCCATTCAGCCCTGCACCAGGATCGTTTGCTATTGATCTGGGCCCCTCCAGCACTTAACTCCAGCCAGCATATTGGCAATTCAATTAGCACCAGTCAATGCTGCCTGTTCCCGGTTCCCGCTGCCCGTGTCCTCACCGTCGCCCACTGCTGGCCTCTCCAAAGCCCGAAGCCCATGCCCACCTCTGTCTGACAGCCCCTTCCAGGCTCTTCTGCACCCTCTGGATCAATGACGCCTGGCTGGCTGTTTCCGGCCTTTGCTGGTACAGCCTCAGCTGCCTAAGGGGGACTCTAAGCCCAGCCTTAGGGCTGAAGACTTCCTACGAGACAGGAAGAGGCTGGGAAGCTTATCAGGGCCTCTTCCCAACTCTGCTGCCTTTGGACTATGCCCACAGCTCCCTTCCAACTCCTGGCTCAGCAAGAATCAGGTTCGACTTTTTCTACCTTCTCTCTCCTTTCTGACCAGCTCTAGCCTGCTGCCCCCACAGCCACAGGTGCTAGGACACTAGTCAGTACTTGGGACTCACTGGGTGATTCCTCCTCACCTCCCTTCCTGTTCTCTATTCTCCACCCAGCCCTTCTCTGCCCTCCTCCAAATGCCTCTTGTACCTCTTCCTCATAGGGCAGCCCTTGTGGTTCTGTAGCTCCCATCCTGTCTTATTCCTCTCCACAGCTCCTTTCTGCTTGGTATAGATGGCCCACAGACCCATTTCTCCTTTCTGTGTCACTTTCTCGTCAGTTCCCTGCATCCTGCTGCCCTCCTGCCCAGCCCTTATTTTCCAGTCCCTTCTTCCTCACCAGGAGTCCGGAGCTGCCCATGGCTGAAGCTTAGGATGCTTTGAAGAGCTGAGAGTCCTTCCTCAGCTGTTGGGCTGTTCTGTAGCAGCTGCAGACGCCTCTGGGCTTGGGCGTCCCGGTGGGCAGGTGCGCGGAGGTGTTGCAACACAGCCAAGCGGGAGGGTGTTTCCCAGGCACACAGTAGGCAGCGGTAAAGCCCCAGCTCAGCCCCTGCCTCTGCTCCCTCCATTTCCAGCAGAAACTAGAATCATGGGAAGAGGCTGACACTCAGACCCTGAAGGGACACGGCCAGATCACAGGAGACTGCGCTTCCCCCAAGGGAGCCTCACCCTCGCCCACCCTGTGCTTCCTCCCCGGGCCCTCGTTTCCCTCTTGTGACTACCTAAGTATCAATGCTTGGACTGGACAAGGCTCTCGCCTAGTATGTGAATGGAATCTATTCCCATCTTTCTGAACTTCGGGTGACAGGATGGACTGAGCTGACATAGACTTCTCCCTCCAGCCCCAAATACCAGAAGAGCTGAATAAAGTCTTTGTTTCATTTTCTCAGAGTCCACTATCCTTTGGTCTCGAGATTCTCCAGGTCTGTCCAGTTAACCCTGGTGCATATTTCCCTTTCCTTCATTTCTGCTGACCTGAGTTTTCCCATTAATTCCCTACTCTGCAGCTCCTCCTTTCACCATCTCCTTTCTCTTTTCCTCTTTCCTGTCCCAGGCTCACCTTATAGATCTGGCTGTTTTCTTCATGGGCCGAGCCCCGGGCATGCAGCTGCATCTTCTCCTTGCTGTTGGACTCAAAGTCACAGATGTTGCAGCGCAGATGCAGGGGGGAAATAGATCCATAAGGGGTCCCATCTCCCAGAGGCACTGGGGAGGGGGAGCCCATGGCCCCGCCCCCCTCCCGCAAGTGGGCTGCTAGTTGGTACTTTTGTGCATGTTTGTCAGTCTTGAGGTGGAGTTGGAAATTGGCTTTGAGCTGGGTGCCATAGCAGCAGAGCTTGCAGCGGTGGGTGTCACCTGCCACCTCCTTCCATTCAGCTTCTGGGAGGCTGCGGCCAACACTGCAGTGGTACAGCAGCAACTCCAGGCTGTCTGTGCTGAAGGCCTGGCACACCAGGCAGCGGAACACCTTCAGGGATGGGCTGTCATCTGGGGGTGGTGAGGTGGACAAGCCATCGGATGAGGAGCCCAGGAGCTGACTTGGAGGCAGGTGGGCTTCAGGGGAGAGGCTGCCAGGGGCTAGGGGACAGAGCCAGATTAGTGCCTAAGAAGGAGATGGGGCAGGGTCAATTACGTGGAGAGGAGGGTTAATAAGTCAGATGGTACTCAGGGGAAGTAAGGGTTACCTAAGCTGAGAACTGGCCTTTGGGAGAAAGCAGGGGATAGACTTTATCCTGGACGGGGACAGAGTTCAGGGAGCTTACCAGGTGTGGGAAACTTGCGGGTAGGTGCTCCAAGGTGGTGGAAACCGTTGAGAAGCAGCTGGGCTTCCAGGGGCTTGTCTGACCTCAGCCCTGGGCCAGGCATGGGAGTCTGAGGCTGCCCTAGGGCCTGGGGCCCAAAGTACTGGAAGAGTTCAGGGGGATTGGTGGGGGCTGCCCCTGGCGGGGGAGGAGGTCCTGGCCCCACCAGACCAGGGGGCAGGCCCAGTGGCAGCCCCTGGTGCAGCATTAGGACGTTCTGCATGTGCTTCTCAGAGGTCATGTGGATGCGCAGGTTGCGGGAGATATTTGTCTCATAGCTGCACACCTTGCACTGCCAGGATGATTTGGTCTTGGGTTCTTTGTCTCCTGCACAGGATGGGAGTGATGCTTCTGGGGGACTTCCTTGTCCCCCAGACCCTGCCTGGAAGCCTTGCAGGTTGGCCAGGTGCTTGTCAGATTGCATGTGGATGCTGAGGTTGCCTTTGGTGGTAGTGGAGTAGTTGCAGACATCACAGCGGTAGGGCTTATAGCCGCAGTTGTAGCTTTCTCCTCGAGCGAGGCGGGGGTGTGCACCCCCAGCACTGCAGTAGCTGCAGTGGCTGTTGCTCTCTGGGTGCTTCTCCCGCATGTGCACATCCAGAGTCTGCTGGTACTTGTAGTGCCAGTTGCACTTGGGACACTTGAGTGTCTTGCAAGAATTTCGGGAGTGTAACAGGGACATGTGGCTGGACAGGCTGAGGCCCTGGAAGGCTGCAGGAGCTGGAGAGTAGTCGTCAGTCAGGCGGTAGGGTTGGGGTGGGTCGTTGGGGTCTTCAGGGGAGCCCCCTGGAGGGGGGAGAGTGCCCCCCTCCTTGGAGGTGGGTGAGCTTTGGTTGAGTGGGGGACAGAGCCCTCCATCCTCCTGCCCCCCGGGGAACCAATCTGGCCCTGCCTCGCCTGCTGCTACTGGCAATTCTTTGGCTTGGGTTGGGCTGGGGTCCCAGGTGGCTGGAGTTGTGGGTGGGGAGGGTGGGCTGAGGGCCATGACTTCTTCAGCGGGGAGGACAAGGGCCCGGACTTCTGCCTCGGGAGGGCCATCCTCAGTCTGGGCTGCCCTCGCCTCTATGTTCACTGTGCTGCTGTTGTCAAGGGGTGTTTCAAGAGGGGGACAAGCAAGGGATTTTGGTTCCAGAAAGCTTATAACAGCTGGGCAGCCCTCATCTCCCTCCTGGAGCACAGCTGGGCTGCCCAACAGGCCCTGGTATTGGGCAGGGGTTAGCTTCACCCCATGAGACTGTGTGTGCCCCATAAAGGCCTGGGGCCTGCTAAAACCCAGACGGCACTGAAGGCAGAACCAGAAGAGTGCCCTGTGATCTCCCCCACTGCTCCCCGTGGGACCATCTTTGGGATCTCTGGGTGGGTTTGGAGCCAGCTGGTAGCTCCAGAAGGCTCCATCCCTTCCCTCACAGGCAGCCGGAGATGGCGCTGAGGTATCATGGGACAGAATTTGGTCAGAAGAGCTAAAGCCTTGGATTGGGTCAAAGCCATGTTGGATGTGAAGGGCAGTGAGGTGTGTGGGGGTTGGGTGGGCAAGGAGGGGCAGGCTGGGCTCTTCCTTGATGCCTGCCTCACCCCAGGGGAAGCCCTTTGGTAATAGGAGTTCATTGCTGCCTGGCAAGGACAACTTGGCCACTAGGTAGGCCTCACTGCCAGATGAAAAGAATAAGTGGTTGCTTATGTCCATGGGAGGGAACCCTTCTTCTTCTTCCTCCTGCTCCTTGTCCTTTTCTATCCTCAGGTCCTTTGGTGTGAAGCCACCACAGCCAGGCTCTTCTTGGGGCTCCCCAATCTCCTTTGGTGGGATGAGACCACAGCCCGACTCCAGAGGCTGTCCCCCTAGCTCTGAGGGCCTCATGCTCTCAGAGGTGGAGGGGGCAGCAGGGGCATCTTTGGTGACAGGGTTAGAGGGGGAGTTGGAGGAGGAGGTGTCCGGAGGCGGGGACGGGGCATTGTGCCCAGGGGAAGGGGTGGTGCCAGCGGCAGAGGCTGAGTTAAGGGTGGCCATGGTAGACGGAGGAGTGCTGGAGGTTCATTTCAGCGTGACAGCCAGTACCCTGCAGGGGAACATGGAAAGAGCAGTACTGTGAGGCCACAGGGATACCAGTCAAGCTGAATCTCTGGATACTCCAGCCCCAGTTTCTTCCCTGAGCATCATCAGACTTAGATACCCACTTCCCAACCTGAAACTTCACTTAGTGTTCACTAAGCTTCAAAAATTAACACATCCATTGTTTCTCCCTGAACTTGCTCCTTTTGATATTAACTGCTTATATCAAAAGTTGATATCATTTATCCAGTTGCTTAGGCTAAAAGTCCAAAATTTTTCTTTTGCTCTCCCACAGCAACCTCTACACCACATCAAAGCCTGCACTTACCATCTTCCCCACAAGCACCATTCTGGCCCAAGCCATTACTTCTGTCCTAACTACCTACATGGACCTCCCATCCCTACTGCTGCCCCTCCAGGTCAGTCTCCTTCCACCCAGCAGCAAGAAAGATCTTTTACTTAATTCTCAATTATGAAAAATGCCATTTATAAAACTGCACCAAATAACATAAGGAAATCTTTTTTACCCATTATCCAGTTAAAAAAAAATCAATTTATGACCAGTCTTGTTTCATTCGTGTCCTCACCAAGGTCTCCGAATTTCATGTACTATTTTACAGCCAATTTCAAAGCCCCCAGTTACTTTCTTCAGAGATTTCTCACCACCAGATATTTCCTGGTTTACTTATTTCTTCCTCCTAGAAGGTAAGTTCTGTGAAAGCAAGAACTGTCATCAGCATAGAGGATGATGCCTGCCACAATCAGTAAGAGTCTTGACGGAATGAACTCTGGGAGATAACCTCAGATTTTCCAAGCCCTGAAGAGGTAAGCTGTGCAAGTCAAGGTCTTCTTGCCAGAGATAGGCCACAGCTAACTTCCCCTGCATGCTTCCAGATCCATCTCTGGTCACGAACACATGTAATAGGAGTTTCCCTGCCAGTTCAAAGACAACAGCTTTTATGTTGCCTCCCTCCTTCCCAAAGAGATAAAAAGAAAAAAGTCATATTATTCATAGCTATTGAAGCACATACATCAAGGTCCTGGCCCCATGGTAAGGGTTTATCAGTGATCTCATTTAATCTCATAGCAACCTTATTTTACAGATGAGGCAGCAAAGAAACAGGCTAAGAGAGCCGCTGGTGTTCGTTAGGCTCCAAAGTGGTGAAACCAGAAAAGGACTGGCCAGACACAATAAGAGCACCAATTGGGCCAGGGATTTAGCTCAGTGGTTTCGCTGCCTGTTGTGCAAGCACAAGGACCCGAGTTCAATCCCCGGTACCAAAACAATAATAGCACAAATAAGCCTCCAAAGGAGAAATTGGGAGCCCTGGGCTGCCTCCCATCTGAGTAGGCTCGCCACGGCTCCTTTGCTTCTCCGAAACTTTTTGCCACTACCATCTCTCAAACTCACCAGTTCCCCAGGCCTCCACCCATTACTTCTCCCAGCGTCCCAAGTACTTGCCTCCATCCTTTCTCCTTGTGTATCTGAGCAGATCTAACTTTGGCACTTTTTTTTTTTTGGTACCAGGGATTGAACTCGGGACCTTGCCCTTTTGAAGCAGGCAGCAGAACCACTGAGCTAAATCCCCAGCCCTCTGGCCACCTTTAACCTCACCTCCAAATTCCTAGATTTAGAATGGGTCCTTGGTATGGCCTCATCCAGCCGGCAGACCTCTGTCCTCCATCCCTTCTCCAGGAGGGGGTCTAGCCAGGCATGAAGTCACAGCTTTTAAGGAGCTCTGAGAGGGGCTGGATTACCATGCTAATGAAAATGCAAATCAGGACCCAGGAGAGGGTGGGTGGGAGGGACAGGCAGGGAGTCTGAAAACCAAAAGGTAAGTGAAGAAACTGGACTGAGGGAAGTAGCTTCCTGGAAAAAGGAAATCAGGGACCCTAAAGTTGTAGGAGATAGGTATTCTTCCTAGGGATCCTTGGTGGTGGGAGGGGATAGGTGCAGTGATTTGTGAGTGTCTTAGATTGCCCCTGTCCTTCCTGAGGTTGGATCCCACTGCCTTCCACCACCTTACCTGGTGCAAGAGCGGGGACCCTTGCTACTGAAGGCTGAGCATAGTGCGTGCTCTCTCTCAGTGGGCCTGGCTGCTGTCACCAGCTTCTTCCTGGTTCCTAACTGAACTCTACCTCACAGTTCAGGGGAGACCTAGGTAGACTGTGCAGTAACTCCCAGATGCTCTCTCCAAAGAGTTTAGTTCCAGGACTGGAAGAAACAGCTGATAGAAACCAAAGGAGCTTTTGGCCAGCTTGTGAGAGACCCTGATGGGCGCAGGGTAGGTTGGCAGCTGTTTAAAATTGCAAATCTCTTCCCCCTCTCCCAACTTACCCCTCCTCTGCTTCAGGAAAGAATTTCAATTGCAAATTTATCTCTGCCTCAGTGCGTCTCCCCCAACACCTCACTGCCACAAATTCACCCTCCCCCTTTCTTCTCAGTGCTTCTCCCATCACCCGCCATTTATTACTAATCTTTTGCTGCAGCAATTACTTTTTTCCCTCCTTCCATTTCCCCCTTCCATCTTTTCTTCCTTTCCTCCTTGAATCCCCACGTCCCTTTCTTTACCTTTCCCACTTTGAACTGGAGATGACACAGAAACAGGCCTAAAAGTATTCCCCCATCCATGAGCCAACAAACTTGTTCACCCTCAGACCTACTGCCACGGCTCTCTTTAGGTCCTGCTTTCTTCAAGGGCATCTTCCTCCCTTGGGGCACATCTCAGGTGTGAGTAAAGGGAGAAGACCCTGCCATCCCTGCCTCTTAAGGAAAGGAGGAAGAGGACAGAGGGCGGGTCCCTGGAACCAGGGACTGTCCGAAGGACCTGGGTAGAGGCCAGGGCTGGGGGCCTCTGTGGAGGAGAGGGGCTGGGGAGCCAGTAGGCAGTGGCGGCAGTGTGATTAGAGTGGAGATTGATGTGAAGGGGTGCCACAGACAGCAGAGAGAGTCAATAAAACGAGAGGATCACATTAGAGGCGACAGAGAGAGCTTTAAATTACAAGGCTGCTGCCACTGAGGGGGATGGGAGGAGGGAAGCCTGGAGCCATGGGAGGCGGAGAGTTCCGAGGGCGTAGTCATCCCGAGGTGAATCTGCCAGCTCCAAAATGGCTCTTGGTCTCCAGAACTCCCCAGCTACCCCTTCATTCTGTTCTCCCTCCCTAATGCTTCATTCCCTCACAAGGGTGAAGAGGACAGGAGGGGGAACTCTGCAGAGACAGGTTATTTTTCTTTTTTTCAAATTGCCTTCTTCCTTCCTTGGCACCCAGATCTCTGGTTATTCCTTTGGAGGAGAAGGCAAGGATAGAAGTGCTACCGTCAAGCCCAGCAGGAGTTACTGCCTCACAAACAAGCAAACAAAATACAGAGTCGCAGTGACTGAACTACAGAGGTGAGCAGAGATATGGTACTTAAAAAAAGGAAGATACCAGGGAGCGATCCAGGAGGCAACAACATATACACTAGGACCAAGAGAGTGAGAGAGAGGTGTCTTATGAGAGAAACAAAAGGGCCTGGATGTGAAGTTGCAGGAGCAGAGGGAAAGCGGAACAGGTGGGCTCTGAGACCCAGCAAGACAGAGGACACTAGATGACATTTAAAGGGAGAATTACTGGAGCCCAGGGGGCAAGGGCAAAGGAAAGACCAAAAAATGAGTGGAGAGCATGTGCCCTTCCCAGAGAGGAGTCAAGGTGGGGCTTGGGTTGGCTGCAGAACCCAGATAAAGCTGGGTGCGGGGGCTGCTTCCTCAGGAGCACCGACAAGACCACGCTCCCCTTGGTACAACCCCCTCCTACCTCTGACCAGCCAGGATAGGAAGAGACACTACTGCTCCCCAGTGGTCACCAAGGGAACATCAAGAAGAGGGCTGACCAGATGCTGGACAGTCTGGTTTTCTCCTCCCCAATTCCCTTCCAAAAAATTGTAAAGCAAAACCTGCCTCTCTCCTTTTCTCCAAACCCAACTACAGGGAAAAAGCTTACTTTTTTTTTATTGAGACAGGGCCTAACTAGTTCATGCTGGCCTTGACCTCACTATATAGCCCAGACTGGCCTCGAACTCGTGGCAGTACTCCTGCCTCAGCCTCCCAGAGTGCTGGGATTTATAGGCATGCATCACCATGCCCAGCTCCCAGCCCTTTTTATTTTACCCTAAGACAGAATTTTGCTAAATTGTCCAGGCTGGACTCTAACTTCCTCTGATCCTCTGGATTCAGCCTCCAGAGCACCTGGGATCTGCCACCTTGCTCAGCAACTGAGCTTTATTTCTTACAGTAGTAGAACATGGACTTTGGATCCATGCAGACCCAGGTTCTGTCCTGGCTCTGCCATCCCTTGGAAAGGTACTGATGAAAACGCAGCTTCGGGGCCGGGGATTTAGCTCAGTGGTTCCGGCGCCTGCCTTGCAAGCACAAGGTCCCTAGTTCGATCCCTGGTACCAAAAAGAAAAAAAACAAAACAAAACAAAAGAAACAAACCCCCCAAAACCGCAGCTTCCTTATCTGGGGAAATGGGAATAATGATACTGCCCTCCAGTTTTAAAGACCAGAGTAGGAAAGGTGTGAAAAGTGCCTATGTTGGGTGTCAGTGAGATAAATTCTTTTCCTTGTCTCCTCCCCTGGACCACAACAAGATGGATGCACAGAGGCTGCCACCTTTTGCTTTGCCCTTTCTTGATGGGCTCATCCTCTGATCTCTGCCCTTTTCCTTTTATTTTTTTTGAGATAGGGTCTTGCTATATACTTCAGGCTGGCCTTGAACTCACTATGTAGACCAGACTAAGCTTGAACTCATAGTGATCCTCCTAGTGATCCTCCTGCCTCAGCCTCCCCAGCACTAAAATTACAGGCATGAGCCACCATGCCTGGCCAGATTTCTGCCCTTTTCAAATAAGAGTAACACAGGCGGACAGAATTTAAATATAGTCTTCCCAACAGTACAGTTGACTTCTTACCTAGCCTTCTTCACTGCTGGGCCTAGAAACACTCATTATCCCAGGGCAGAGTGGAAGTTTTGCCTAGATTTCCATATGGACTGAGTACAGCAGAAGCTAACACCTGGATCAAAATTATGGCCTCATTAAATAAAATGTTATATCCATACCAAAAAAATTATGGCCTCAGCTGGGCATATGGTACACACCTCTAATCCCAGCACTGGGGAGGCGTAGGTAGGAGGATCACCAAGAGTTTAAGCCCAGTCTGGGCTACATAGTGAGTTCAAGGTTAGCATGAACTACAGAGTGAGCCCTTGTCTCAAAAAAAAATATTATGGCCTCCCCCTGCATTTAAAACTATCATTTTCTTTCTAAATCTTGTTTTCTTTCTTTGTTTTGTTTTTTTTTTGGTACTGGGGATTGAACTCAGGACCTTGCGCTTGTGAGGCAGGCGGTGGAACCACTGAGCTAAATCCCCGGCCTCAATCTTTTCTTTAACATTTATTTATTTATTTATTTATTTATTTATTTTTTATTTAGAGACAGGGTCTCACTATGTAGCACAGGTTGGGCTTGAACTTGCTAGTATTTCAGCTCCCCTTGAACTTACTATATAGCCCAGTGTGGTCTTGAACTGGTGAACCTCCTGCCTCAGCCTGAGTGCTGGGAATACAGGCTTGTGCCACCACACCCACCCTCATATTTTACCTTTTGTATTTAAAAGAAAAGTGAAAAAGCAGTAATCCTATTTCTCCATTTCAATTCTACCTATCTCTTCTGCATCTCTTTCCTCCATCCCTTATAAATATTCAGGGAATGCTTACTTCGGAAAAGATAAGTTTTGTCCAAAAGAGAGAGAAAATGAATATCGTAGGAAATAATAACAGACAAACAGAAGAAATGTCACAGAGGGTAAAGAAAGGGGCAGTTAAGGCAGAGAGAGGGAGAAGCAAAGACCGGGAAGTAAGGAAGGGGATGAAACTGGATCTTTTTTTTTTTTTGAAACTGGATCTTGATGTACGCATAAAAACACAGGGGCACTCCCAGGCCTCCAGCTCCAGCACTAGATTGTGCAGGTAAGCTAGCGAGAGCAGAGGCAGCAAGAAGAGGGGTCTAAAACCTTGCAAGATGCCTACAGTGGGCATGAGGAAGTTGGGCCAGGTGTGAGGGGAAAAGGGGAGCCTCAAAGGAAGATGGGGGTAGGTGAGGAGTAGACAGGAGGGAGGGCAACCGTGGGCTGGCGCCACATCGAGCCCCATGAGCATGGCTGTTGAGCCGTGCTGCAATGGCTGCTGCTGGCAGGGGTGGGAGTCCAGGGAGGAGCCTCCTGCCCAGGCATCTCCCTCCCTGGATGACTCAGAGAGTGTTAGATATCTTAGGACAGCAGTGTGGAGCTGTCTGCCCTGGAGAGGTGTAAGAGGGGCTCCTGTTCTAAGGTCTCAGGCTCAGCTGGCTACAGGAAGCCCGCTCAGCACACTTCTTTTGTGTGAGCACTGGGGCTGGAGGGGCAGTGCCTCATGCCCTTGAATTCAGATGCAGGATCCTGTCTGGTCCTGGCACTGGCGACCTCTGCAGAAGATGGTGGTCTCCCTGACTGGAGGGAATCCCAAGCAGCCCTGCTACAGTTATTTGAAAGTGTACCATTGTAAAAGGACTGTTAAGTCTTTCTGGTTCTTTGACTTGAGATGAAGCTGTGTGATGTAATAGTACAATTAAATACTATAACAACAAGTACTACTAGAGGTTGAGCATACTTAATCTGGAAACCCAAAATCTGAAATGCAGGCTACAGGTATAGCTCAGTGGTACAGTGTGCCTGCCTAGCATGTGCAAGGCACTGACTTTGATTCCTAGCACTGCAAACTAACAAACAAATCCAGAATGCTCCAAAATATGAAACTTTTCCCCCCAAATCTAAAACATTGTTGTGTATGTGTGTGTGTGGTACTCGGGATTGAACCCAGGGCCTTTACACTGAGCTATATCCCCAGCCTTTTTTAAAAATTTTGAGAGAGGATCCCACTAAATCACTAAATTGCCCAGGCTGGCTGTAACGTGGCAATCCTCCTTCCTCAGCCTCCCAGACTGTTGGGATTACAGGCATGTGGCACCACACCTAGCCAAAAATCTGGACCTTTTTGAGCACCAACATGCCAATTCTATAAGTGGTAAATTCCACACCTGGCCTCATGTGATGAGTTATAGACAAAACAGAGGTGCCTAAAAATATTGTATAGTTACCTTTAGGCTATATGTATGTTATATAATAAACATAAATGAATTTTGTTTAGGATTTAGGATTAGGTGCCCTCCTGAAGGTATCTGGATGCACATATTCCAAAATTAAAACAAAAATCCATGCCATGCGTGGTGGTCCACATCCACTGTACAATCCCAAGTGGAAGCAAAAGTGGAATTCAGCAGCCTAAACACAGCACCTCTACTCTTGGGTTAACCTGTAAGCTTCTGAACTCTGGCTGTATTTTGAAGGAGATCTTTGAGTGTGTTACCCTGTCCTTGTGTGGGTCCCCTTGAGCGTATGTGTAGTCATGCTTTTTCTCTGAGCTTGAATGTGCTAGATGGCTATTGGGAGTTTGTTTTAGTAGAAGATAGACCACTAAACTGGGTGTGGTGGCACGTTCCTGTAATCCCAACACCTGGTAGGCAGAGGCAGGAGGACTATTGGGAGTTCAAGGCCAGCCTGAAGTACACAAGACCCTCTCTCAAACAAAAACAAAAAAACAAAGATGGTCCAGAACAGGATCACTGCTTTGTGCAACTCTAGGGGGCGCCATTCACACTGCAGTCCCTGCAGGGCTACTGGCCATTCTGTGAGTGTTGGGGTGGTGAAGATTATCTGGATGATGATATGTGTGCCTGTTTGTGATAATGTCTCTGGAAATTGAAAGTCTACATGACATGTATCCATATTATATAATCTTCATCAGGTAGACAGTCTGGTATTATTTAAAACACAGCCTTGGGTTACTTAGTATGTGCAAGGTCCCTGGATTCAATCTCCAGCACTAAAACAAAACAAATTAGAAAACCCCACAGCCTTTAAAATCAGATAGATCTGGTATCAGGTACTAGTTCTATTCTTAATATGTAAATGACTTCAGCTGAGTTTCTTTATCCTGAGAATGGGAAATCGCACCTCATGGAGTTGTGTCCATTGAGATTGATCATTATTGAGACTGGCACTTTTGGTGTGGTCAATAAATGGAAATGACAATTATCTACCGGATGCCTTATTTCCCGAGTCGGGGTAGGTGTGTTTATAGCCCTTTGTGCGTCGGGGATGTGCGAGCTGAAGGCTGTTCAGGCACCTCTTAGGGAGTAGTTAAGGTGCTCGCTCCTGCCCCAGGCGAGCTCCCCCGGGCCCCTGGTACACCGGAGGGGACCCTGGGCTTTCCCTCGGTGCAGGCGCCCGTGCTTGCGGTGTGTTGCTGTGTGCTGTCTGTGCTTGGTGGCCGGCTGGGACGGGCGTGTTTGGGGTGGTGGTAATTACTGGGATGGCCCGGCCCTAATGAGTGTGATCTCGTTACACTCTCGCTGCCTCTAATGGAGCTAACCTCATTTCACAGCCATTAGAGATGGAGATGAGGCCCCGCCCATGGGTCCCACCAGCTGCAGCTTTCGCAGCCTTGGCCGCATTCTTTCCCTCCCTCTCGCCATTGCTCGGTTCCACCTCGCCTTCTCCCTCCTTTTCTCTGCTCCTCCCTCCAGGTTTCCCTCTCCTGGTCCCCATTGTTCTTTTCCCTATCCGTCTTCGCACTCCTCTCTCCTTTTCCCTTCTCTTCTCTTGTCTCCCTTCTGTCTCTTCTCCATTTCTGGCTTCCTTTCCCTTCACTCAGCGCCCACGCGGATTTGTCCTCCACATTTCCAATTCTCCTTCCTCTTTTCCACCCGCCTCCCCGCCCTTCACCGCTGCCCTCCCCTCCCCCACACTGCCCTGTCTGGCCAAAGGACAAATCTCAAGGGGAAACCAGCAAAGACAAACAAGGAGCAGTGACTTCATTACCATCGTTAATTTGCCACTTCAGTTCCTCCCGCAAGGGTCAAAGCCAGCATGGCTTGAACTCAGGACTGACATGGAGGCTGAGGCCACAGCCAGGCTCTGCAGGGCTGCTGTGCACGTTGCCCCACTCCCATCCTGATTTCCCTGTGTGTGGGGGGCTGGCTTTCTCTTTAAATTCTAGTCCTCACAGCCTCCTACCCTCTCCCTTTTCATTTAAAATGTGGACATCTCTCCCTCCAACTCTTTTTTTGAGACAGGGTCTTACTATGTATTCTGGACTGGATTACATGTAGCCCAGGCTGGGCTCAAATTTGCAGCAATCCTCCTGTCTCAGCCTCCCCAGTGATGGCCTTACAGACGTGCACCGCCACACCTGGCTCTCTCCTCCCTCCATCTCTGCCACACTCTCCTCTTCTCTCCACTTCTCCCTGCCCAGTCTATAGTGAACCCCTTTCTTGTCCTTCCATGCTCGTCTCTCTTCCTAACCTTCAGTGTACTTCTTTCCTTAAAGGACCAGGATGTATCTCTAGGTTTTTGGAGGCCAAGAAGTCTGAAGCAGCCAGAGATGGAAAAAAAGCATTTGTAGTCTAAACTGATCAAGTGATCCCAATCACTTGGAGACAACTGTGAAGAAAGCAGCAGGCCCAAAGCCCCTGAGTACAGGGAGGGAGGGAGGGGTGCAGAACACTGAGACTTTCACTCAAGATCCAAGAAAATGGAATGGAAGACAGAGGCAGGGGGTCTTGGGCTTTTGTCACTGATAAAGACAAATGAAACACAGTGTGTATGTGCACATGTGTGTGGGGGAGTGGAAGTGGTATTTACCCCATCAGTTCCTCCAGGGAAATGCAATCTAACACTGGTCCCACCCTCTGCCCTCCTTCACTGAGAAGCCAAATGGCTGGCAATTGACTCTTGACCTTTAGCGCAAACCCAGGCCCAAAGGGAACAGCCCAGGGCAGTTAGCTGTGACTGGGGAAATGTCTACACAGGAAGTAAAGATTTCTGGCCCACACCCATCCTGCCCCATTGACTTTGCACTTCAACATGCCACAGAAGACCAGACCCTATGCGTACACACCCTCTTCTCTCTGCAGAGGGCTCTTGCACACCCTGGGCCAATTATGTCCTCCTAATTGCCCAGATCTCTATGCCTACACCATTCCTGTGGCTCAGCTGTCTTGGTGGGGATTAGAAAAAGATGTCTTCTTCCAGGCACATGCAATTCCCATACCACTGGTGTAACATGGCCACAGCAGCACAGGATTTCAGCCCACTGGAAGTCACCTCCAAATTTTTCACCCCTGCCTCACCAGCCTGGGCTGGAAGAGGGACAGACAGACAGTTCTCTGGGGCTTTCACTACAGAGGCAAGGGGCTCTGGGAAAGTGGGTGGTGGGAGGTCTGAGCTTAGTGTGAGTAGTCTGAGAAGAAAGATGGAAAAATCAATGAAATGAGTTTCTAACGGTGAGGTAAAGGACCGCTGTGTCGACAGCCTGTCGCTTGCTGCAAAATATGAGCTGCCCAAGTCTGTAGCGGAGGCTGACAGTGCACACAGCCACCTCAGTCCTTCCTTCAGGCCCCCTAACCCCACCCTCTTCCCCCGCACACTGGCCTTTCTTATTCCAGCCAGACTCTCCCCAGAGCTCTCAGCTCACTCTCACCTGTCTTCATTCCTACATTTCTCAACTCACTCAGGGTCTTTTGACTCTTTATTGCAGAACAGGGTAGGCCAGTGGGGGTGAGCCTACGGCACGTGTGCTGTAGCAGACAGTATCCCAGAAAGCTCTAAAATGTTCGCCGTCACTGGTATAGGATTGTCTCTGATTCCAGTCAGTACACCTTTCTCCTCTATAGCTCTTGTATATTTAGACCCCTCTCTTTCTGCAGACACCGCCCTCAGAGTTGTGGTGAGCTCTGGATCTCATCTCTCCCTCTTCTAGGTGCCTCGAGATTCTTTCAACAATGGGCGGTCAGAGCTGGGTGTGGTGGCGCAGGCTTGCAGTCCGTAGTCCCAGCACTCCCAGCACTCTTGGAGGATGAGGCAACAGCACTGCAGGTTCAAGCCTAGCCTGGGCAATGTCAAGCATCCCTCACATCTTTAGGGATGACTTCCATATCATCACCTGGGTTTATAGGTGGGACAGATGTTTAGGATGGATCTGGTGTTATTTATGAACTTTTATTCTATGTGCGTGTGTGTGTGTGTGTGTGTGTGTGTGTGGTGGATGCAATTATAGTTGCATGATTGGGAATGGGGTAAGGATACTACTTTCCATTCAAATTTGCCTACTTTCTTTGGCAATAACTCAGCCTTCCCTGGAAACCGCCTCTTTTCACTATCTTCCTCCACACCTTCCTCTGGGGCTCCTAGGACTGACTTCATTCATGTTTTTTTCCTGTTCTCTCTGTACAGTCTTCCCAGATCAGGCCTGAGAGCCATCCCTGGCTGCCCCAAAGTGTGCCCCTAACCCAGAGTCTCTTTTCTCTGTCTCAGACCTAACATCACAGCTTAACTTCCTTCCAGTTTCTGGTTTTTCAACTCTGTTGGCATTTGCTAGTAGATATTTATTAAGCCTGTTCTGTGTTAACAGACACTGTGTTGGTGCTGGAAAACCATTAGAAACTAGCTGGGTATGGCTGCAGGTGCCTGTAATCCTAGCACTCTGGGAGGCTAAGGCAGGAGGGTCTCAAGTTTGAGCCCAGCCCAGCCTTAGCAACTTAGTAAAATCCTAAAAATAAGTAAATTAATTAAGGGGGTGTAGGAATGTAGTTCCTACAGTGAAGGCCCTGGGTAAAAAAGAAACTAGGCAGACTCAGGCCCTGTTCAGGTGATCACTGTGACTCACATCAGAAGGCTTCATCTCTCAGACCAAAGGAACCTTTTTTTTCTTTCTTCTGCAGCTAAATTGCACTGTGCCCTCTAGCATTTCAGAACCCTCCCTTTCTCTATCCAGGCATCAGTTTACATTCCAGCATCATTCTGATACTTTCTCTTCTGCATGTCCAGCTTTAGCCTCCGTTCCTAAACCCGAACCCAGGTTCATCTTACATTTTAACAGCTCTCTTCCCTGCTCACAAAGCCCTTCTCCTTTCCCTTTCTGTAACTGCCATTTCCAGTTTTCGTCCATCTTTGCCTGCCTTTCAGCCCTACCATCTGACTCCAATGTCTCTTGCTCCCTAGGTCCCTTTCTCTTTCGCCTGTCAAGCTCTAGCAATCCTTAGGCACTCACAAATAAGAGTGGCTTTTGACAACTGTTTTTCTCAGCTAGCACAGCTCCAGGGAAGGAAGCTATCAGGCTAGGAATCCTATAGATTTGACCAGGCCTGGGCCCCAGCCCCATATGTGATACAGCTCCCCAGCAAAGCAGCAAGTTGTTCCGGTATGGGTCTCAAGGTAACACCAGCTGCCTCTGACATCACAGAGGGAGGAACCCTGTCAGGTTGCCAAGGCAACAGCAGCAATTTATGACATCAGAGGCGTAAGGTCCTTGGTTCTCAGGGGGCCAGGAAGATTCAAGTTCCTGTCATTACAAGTAAATGGGAATGCTACTTTTTTATCTCTTTGCTTGTGTTCTCCTGGCTTGGGAATGAAATGGAAAGGTCTTTGGGAAGGATAACGAAGCTACTGGAATGAATGTTTTTGAGGTTTTCTTTCCTCTGGCTTCACTGGATATCGCTGCACTACTCTCCCTCTCATGGGCATCTCTCTTTTGGGGGCCCAGTATTTCTTTGGGGGCCCAGTAGAGTATTTCTGCTATGCCTTTTCCCCAAAAAATCAAATCATCCACCCCCCTGCAGTGCTCTCTTTACATCAGTCAGGCTGCATCCTCCTCACAGGAGAAGCATTTGTTTCCTTTCATACCTCATCCTCTCCTCTTTTCCCCCTACCAAGCTCTGTGAGGCTCTGATCTGCTTCAGCATTCCTGCCATTGCTATCCATTTACCTTCTTTGTACCATACTCTTTTCCCACCTCATTCGTCAAGTCCTCCCTTCCCCCATTTTACCACACTGTATTCATTTCATATTGCTTTTTTGTTGACTGCCTCTTTGGGAATATGCTATCATTTCTCTCCTTTCCTTCTACAGAGATATTAACTTGTATTTATTTCATTCTCTCAGTTTTTCATTAATCACCCTTGCATTCATCCCCTCCCCCTGTTCTGCACAGATTTTCTTCCCTTCCTTTACACATCCCTCAAGTCATACATTTCTCTACCCTATGTGTTTATTGTACCCGTCTTCCCCTTCCCTTCTGTAATTCTGTTCAGCTTTGAAATCTTCCATCATGTGCACATATCCACCTTCTCCTTTTACCCTTCTAAGCTCTGAGGTCTAGAAAAAACAAAGATGGACTTAAAACCAAGATAAACTCGCCAGATCCTTTATCTACCTTTACTACATTTCTTTAGGATGAAGGAGCCTGGTCCCTTGAAGGCAGCTACCCTCACCATAATAAAAAGTGCCCATAAACAATGATGCTAAATCCAACTTTAATAATAGCAGAGGCCTAGGAGGAAGATGAAGTAAAAAGTGAAGAAAACAGCCACTGATATCTAGATAGAACTGAAAGATGGGGCAAACACGAAGGGTGGAGCTTAGAATCCTAGAGAATGTGCCCTTACAAAATCAAAGTTGACAGTTCACTGACATAATGGCACTGATTGATGACGGAGTTATATGCCACCGGAAGCCCATTAAATTGGTTTCTTGGCCTGTTTCTGTGCCTTCACAAACCATATCCCCACCTCTCCAGCTGCATGTCTGTGGTATCTCCTATTGCTAGGGTTAAAACACTGGGCAAGAGCATAAGGGATAAGGGGAACTTGGTATGATCAAGGAGAAAAGGTAGGAAGAAGGCAGATTATGGGAACAAAGGTGGAGAACAAGCAAGGAAGATCATAGGATACAGAAATAGAAAAAAAGGAGTGAAATAAAATGGGAAAATGAAAAAAGTACAATATGGTAAAGTGGAGAGAGGAAGGAAAATTAGGCAGCATGCAAGAGGTTGGTGGAAAGCTCCCAGAAGGGCAGATGACACAGACCAGAGGTGAGGTCTTGATGGGAGAGACAGACAAATGGCAAAGAGGACAGTCAACCATGCTATGGAAGTTCCAAATCCTCCCTAGTGAAGGTGGAAGAGGAGGCTGGCTTGGTCATGCTGAAAAGACTCGATTCTTGGGAGGAGGGCACATCTGTTTCGTCCCCTGACTCCTCAGGCCCCTGACTAGTGGCTACCACAATCACAATCATGGCTGATAAGCGAACTCTGAAGTAGCATGGACAGACCAGCAATATCTGGACCGACCCTGAAGGAAAGGGCATGGAGCCCTAGACAGCAAAACAGTCAGGCAGCCAAGGCGTGACACAGTGACAGGGACATACGGGGAGAGGATCACTGGGATGGGAAGGTTCACAGCAGTGACAGTAACACACAAAACTGCAGATGGATGGGGTGAGGAGACATGGTGAAGAATGGCAACACCAACCAGGGACATATGGACAGGGATCAGCTGGGCTATAGGCACAGCGTGAAGCATGGTACAGTGCTTAAAAATGATAGGACTACTCAGAGTGGGGCAGCCGAGCCCTGGAGAATGTGTGAGGGAGGAGCTGCACAAATACGCTTCACCTTGAATGGGGCTTCCCCTCACCTATTCGCACCTTAAAAAAAAAAGGCAGCTGAACTTCAGGCAGGAAGAGGGTATCCATGTCCCCTCCACCCCGCACCCCACCGAGGTAGCCCATCCATCAGTCCTCCGGCTACGGTTCCTCCCCCATCCCGCAGCCGGCGGGGGGCCACCGCGACTCTGGCCGCTCCGGGCTGACAGCTCCGAGTCCTTGCACTCACCCGGCCTCCCCTTCCCTCCGGGAACCCTGAGCCCCGCACGGCTCGGCGCGGTCCGTCCAAGCTCTCGCTACCCTTCGTCCGTTTGTTCGTCGGCTGACCCGCCTTTCCGTCCCCGTCACCCCTCTGTCCCCATCCTCACCCGCATGCCCTCTCTCCCCCCACCCCTGCCCCCCTTCTCCCCAGGCTCTCGGGCTGTCGGTCTGTCCGTCCGTCCGTGTCCCCTCCCCCAGCCTCTTCCCGTCCCTCTCCGTCCCCTCCAGCAGCAGTCTCTGAGTGCCTCCTCTCCCCTCGGTCTCGAGCTTCCAAAGAGCAAGGAAGGGAAGAAGAGTGAGAGGGAGAGGAGAAAAAAAAAAAAAACCCCAGCAGCATCGGAAATCGATGCACTTACACCTCAGCTGGAAGCAGGGACGGGAGTCGAACCGCGGCCGCCGAGCAGCGCGAGGCGGGGAGGGGAGGGGGCGGCTCTTGGAAGGGACTTCTCCGATGTGTTGATTCCTTTTCCCCCCCTCCTCCTCCCTCCCTCCAGCGCTCGCTCCGGGGCGTCGGGGACGGAGATGGAAAAAATAAATAAATAAATTCACGGCGGTGAGGGAAGTGAAGGAAAATAATCAATGCTATTTGGCTGCGGCTGAAGTGTTTTCCCGGCTTCGTGAGGGGGTTTCCATTGATTCACCCTAGGCACTCGCTCGCTCCCTGCCTCCTCCGCCTCCTCCGCCTCCTCCGCCTCCTCCGCCTCCTCCGCCTCCTCCGCCTCCTCGCCCTCCTCCTCCTCCTCCTCCTCGCCCTCCTCCTCCTCCTCCTCCTCCTCG